>JAXQQM020065754.1:0-62426 GCA_034641835.2 Pinus albicaulis
TCATCAATTATGAAATACAAAAATGAACAATGCAAAATTAACGTTCCAATTAGCTGAAGCTAATTTAGGAACATTACAGCCCTGATCATGCAGCATAACTCGTGAAACACCCACGATCGTTCTGTTCTTCCTCTCCGCGACCCCATTCTGCTGTGGGTTATGAGGCACTATGGGTTCTCTTCGAATTCCTTCTTTGTTACAAAAGCCTTTGAATTCGTTCGAGATATATTCACCACCATTATTTCTCTGCAGATCCTTCACTTACTTCCTCGAATATTTCTCCACCAATGATTTAAACTCACAGAACTTTGAAAATGTTTGATCTTTCTTTTGCATGAAGAAGATCCAGAATATACGAGAATAGTCATAAAAAAAATAACATAATACCTGTGTTTTTTTGTTGAAGCAACCGAGAATGGCCCACACACGTCTGTGTGAACTCTCTCCAGGGTCACCGAAGCATAGTTCTCATTTTCATGAAAGGTGGTCTTCACAAACTTAGCCATAGTACATCTCTTGTACTGATCTATTTGCGCATGTGTACCCTTGGGAAGTCCAGTAGAAATCTGCTGCAAAATCTTCAGGGCACCATGGTGAAGATGGCCCAATCTCCTGTGCCATAATTCGCCCTCATCCCAACACACCACTTCTTCTTCTTTGCCCACCATTGTAGTGAAGCCATCTGCCTCTAGCTTGTAGAGATTATTGACTCGAAACCTTATCCTCTTGGTTTGACCCATTGTTTTATGTTGTAGGAAAGCTTTTCCATCACTGAAAACAACTTCATAACCTCTGTCCTCCAACATCGCGACTGAGATCAAGTTCTTCTTTAGACCTAGAACATGCATAACATCTTTCAACAGAAATGGTTTACCTTAATCCCTCTCAAAGGTAATGGTACCAATTCCTGTCGCATTGTATCGCCCATCATCGCCCATCTCTATATGCATTTGGAGATCTTTCTCCTCCAAGTCGCTGGAAAGCTCCTTATCTCCCATCATGTGGAAGGAAGCACCACTATCAAGATACCACACCGATCCCATTACGCTTGAAACCAAGCATGCGATCAAAGAGAAATAAATTTCAAATTGTGAGGCAAGGGCCTCACCAGCTGCAGCTCCAGTAGCCTTCTTGTTCTTCTTTTTCTGTGGGAAGTTAGTGACGAAATGCCCATGTTCGTGACAGTGAAAACACTTCACTTTGGACAAATCTAGCTTCTTGAATTTAGCCTCAGATCTTGATTGTGATTTCTTCCCCTTCCCTTTCCTTGCCTTGGTAGCCAAAGCACAATCCTCTTCATCATCATGCTTTGATGAAGAGCCACCCTTGGTGTTCTGCCTAAAATCCTCCTGGACTAGATCTGACCACAGTCGTTCCTAATCCGACAGTTTTTCACGATCGTTGACAGAGTCTTGATAGCTATGCCAAATCTTAGGAAGACCCAAGAGAGCCAAGATCACCAACCATCATCATCAACCATGATTCCCACACTCCCACTATCCCTTACATTGGAAAAAACTTCATGAGATACTTTTGGAATACTACCGCCTCTTCTCCATTTAGATTTTCCTAGTTTAAATTTCAAGTACAACTTCCTATGGTCATCGCCGCTGAAAGATCCACAAGCCTTCACAGCGCAAATGAGGTTTTTCCACATGCTTGACAATATGGTATTTCACACCTTCTAATAGAATCCTTCTCATCTTCACTACTTTCTTTTTCCAGGCGTCAAGTAATGCAACATCCGTCGAAGTGGGCTTAGGAACATCACTATCGATGAACTCCTTCAAGCCATTATCTTCAAGCACCACCTCCGTCTTGTCCTTCCAGGATATGTATTTCGAGCTGCCCTCGAGTGCATAGTCCAAGCACAAACCATAGAAATCCATTTCAATGTTTACTCAACTGTCGCACCAAGAAATTCTTGCAGCAAATTCAAATTGTTCCACGAACAAAAATCAACATTACTTCAATATTGCAATCTTTAGTGATTAACACAGCTCTGATACCATGTAGAAATTTATAAACACAATAATGTATTTTCGGACTCCCCTGATCTAAAAATTAAATCCACTGTTAAATACAAAATCCTTCTACTGAATTCTTTGTGGAAATTAAATCGCCAATTGCAAACATATGAAGAAAAATCAATCGCACATAACAAGATGTTTTACCGGGAAATATTAAAGCTAAAAACCCCAACTATCATATATTATGTATATCATGGAATCATGAAACAATATCATACAAAACTCAACTCTTAGAGCTCTCAGTACAATATACAATTGTCTCACACTGTCATTCAAAAATTGGATCACACATGCACCAATTTACTGCCTCCTGACAGTCTGCCTCCACTATGTAATCCCTGCTGAAGAAGATCACTGAATGAATTTGATCTTTCCTTTCCTTGACTGCGCAATCCTCATTGGAAACTCTAATTTATGTGTAAATTCATTGAATGCATCACTATAGTCACAACTGATAGTCAAACACACCCTTTCACCTATCTCTCCACTGGGTCTCCACTGGATCTGACATGCAAGTAGTTAACTATTGTATTTCTTCAGTTGCAAGTAAGACACTGCTTGTGAATTAATTAAATAATTAATTCACTCATCTCTCACTTTTGTATCTTTAGTTACAACTAGCACAACTGAGTTTAACTCACTTAACTAAGTTAAACTAAATAAAAACTCACATAACTACTCTTACAACTCTGTTACAACTCTACCACAATCAGTTACAACGAAGTCCATTATGCATGTCCCACCAACCAACCTTGGAATGCGTAATTCCTTCAACTAACTAGTTTTCCACATCAGTTAACTGAAATCAAGTGCTTCAAGAGAATAAGTTATTATTTATTGTCTGATTATCATTAAGGGCTAATAATAATCGACATGCCTTCTATTTTTAGATAGGCGATCTATAAATAGACTTTGCCCATGATCTAAAAATAGAAAATCATATAAAGATAGAATTTTCTCAACCATCTAGAATTAGTCTCCTGCTAATTTTAGAATATGCTCACCATTTTAAAAATAGACATACACCTAAAAACAGCCCACGGGCCCCAGCCACAAGGAAAAGATCCTCTAAAGGAGGTTATAAAGGAGGTTTCTAGTATGTTATAAAATTGGCCAAAATTGTCAAAAAAACATTTGCTACAACATCCATTTATGGTTACGGAGGTTTTTGCAGAGCTTTTAACGAAAATTCAACACAAATAAAAGAAAATGGGCGGTTGGAGGTTATGACAGATGTTTTTTCATCAGGGCACTACTCAGGATTTAACGCACTAGTGCATACATGTAGCAGGTGTCCTGGGGCGATCGAAGGAAAATGCACCAGGCTGTTAAGGTGTAAAACTACACTGGGCGTAGTGTTGGTGATACAACACATGGGGTCGTTCTAATTGGTCTTTGGATTTGTGCGGTGCCCATAGGTCGTATCAACGCACCGACATGTAGACTTACATAAACGAACCAGAGTGCAGTATCACATAAATGCACCGAGATTTATAATTGTTATCGGTATTCGTATGGTGCCCATAGGTCATACAAACCCACCGGTGCATATAGACACATAAATGCCCCTGTGCGTAGTATCACACAAATGCACCAAGATTTATAGTTAGTATCGGTATTCGTGCGGTGCCCATAGGTCTTACAAATGCATCGGTGCATATAGAAACATAAATGCCCCATTGTGTAGTATCACACAAACGAACTAGGATTTATAATTGGTATCGGTATTCGTGCGGTGCCTATAGGTCGTACAACGACACTGGTGCGTATAGACACATAAACACACCGGTGCGCCGTACCGCACAAACGCCTTGATATTTTTAATTGGTTTTAGTATTTGCGCGGTGCCCATAGGCCATTAAAATGCACCAGTGCGCTTAAGAATAAAAACGTACTGTTTTACAGTAACTGACACGCACCGGTTTTCATTTTGTATTTTTTAGAAACATCGACTTGTGACAGTGCAATTATTGTGATTGTTTTAAATTTGTTATTCATCAAAAGTTGACACATCTTATAACAATATTCACATTATTTAAATATTTATTAATGTATTTGAATGTGATGTTTAGATTAATTTGTTATATCATATCATAATTATTGTGGTTTTTTAAAAATAATTATTCTTCAAAAGTAGACACATATATATCTTATAACAATATTCATATGAATTAAATTTTTATTAGTGCATTTGAGAACGACAATGGATAATGCAATAGCGAGAATGGAGAAAAAATAGAATAAATTAAAACACACACACACACACACACACACACACACACACACACATATATATATATATGAATAAGACATTCTTTTTCATACAAAATGGGACAATTATTGGTATCCCTTTATCTTTCAAGTGGGACACTATGTTCATTACATTAAAGAAAATGTCTGATTTCACATACACATTTCAAAAAATACAATGCCTTGCTTTGATATCCAAACATAGTGATCATCATTCTTCGCTTGAACTGCTTTCAAATCTAGAGCTACTTCCATGACTTGGGTTATTTTTAGGAATGTTTTGTTCACGGTGTTGATTGTTTTATTCTTCTTCACCTTCCATGTACAAACATAAAAATAAACTATAATGAGTGTATATACATTGGTGAGAATAATGAAAATTGCAATATTAAATAATATACATCAATGTAAATCGAAAAGAAATGACGTACCATTGCAACAATTGACTCATAAACTATACACATTCTTTCAAAACTATGTAACATGCAAACTTTCAAGATTTCATCTCTTGGCGCAGTTTCATACTTTGTTTCCTGCAAGTTTTATACCCCATAACAAATCATATAGTTAATATAAAATATATATATATTTTTTCTATTAATTATAGACGAAGCTAAGTAAAACAAGATCGAAAGATGCTTACAAATTCCATAATTAAGTTCTGATATGCCAACATATACTCACAACCCATATTTAACCCAATTTCAATCAATTCCTTTGATGATTCTTCTTTGTATGTTAGCACCTGTTTGAAGACATTCAATTATAATTTTTGTAAAACAACATAAAAAATACAAAAATGAAATTTAGTTAAGTTGTTATAAGGAAGTAACAATTACTCACAAACTTAGATGTCAACCCTTTTATTCCTTGTCGTCCTGTTTTATGTGCTAAATGGGTTCCATTTTCTTTTCTTTTCTGCAAGAAAATACTTGAAAATTAATATTTAATGCTAAATTGTTTATTTATTGTACCTAATGATAAAAAAAATCAATGATTACATATTACATTTGAAGCACGTTGTTGTTGAGATGGCTCCTCCCGCGATGTAATTTTGTCCATTTCTTTGACCATCTACTTGTACACCTTTTTGGACATTCCTACTGGCATATTTATTATATCAGCTCGTTCATCTTTTGAAATTTTCATATGGCGCACTAATAAAAACATATTTTATTTTTTATTTATTTTTTATCACTGTACTTTCGTGGTGCGCTGTTATAAGAAAGGGTAGCGGTGTGCTGTGTTACACAGGGCGCACCGAGGAAAAAAATCTGTTTTTTTTTTTTTTTTAAATTCACACAAGAGCCGACATGGATTGGGATCCAACTATGCAAGTCGTACCATGGGTTGGATGTATTATGACTATACGAACCCTATAAATCTAAATTGAAAAGCCCTAATTCTGAAATTATTGAAAGAGGGAGAAGAAAGGGCAGAAACAAAAAGAATCTAGGGTTTATATATATATATATATATATATATATATATATATATATATATATATATATATATATATATATATATATATATATATATATTTTAATTTTGTTTCTGAAAACTATAGAATAAGTAAAAAAAACTGCAAAAAAAAGTAAAAAAAAACAATAAACTTTGATTTTGTTCTTTTACTTCATAAAAAACTGCAGAAAAAGTTAAAAAAAAAAAACAATAAACTTTGATTTTTTCTTTTACTGCATAAAAAAACTGTAGAAAAAGTAAAATAAAATAAAATTAAACTTTACTCACATCGTTTGAAAATTCTATGGTATAGGGTTTGAATAACCAAAGGTTTGGAATTTTGATTGTCTGAATACTTCTGTTTGAAAGTATTTCCCTGCTCCATAGTGCTCTCGTGCTCTGTTTGCTCCAGTTACGTATCCTGCAAATCTCTGGCTGAATTTTTTTGCAAAAATAGTGAAATAATGAAAAGTGTTTATTATTTAAAGAATTTTTTTATGAAATTAGATTTTCGAAAATATTTTGCCTCCCATTTTTCAATTTACCGCTTTTTTTTTTCACTTAAAGAAAATAGAGTTGCGTTTTTTCTATTTGTGGTTATTCGTCACCGGTGCGTCCCTTAATCGAACTACACCAGTGCGTTTGTTTATAACACAACACTGGTGCGCATTACAAAAAACAAACCTGTGCGATGATCTGTACATTGGGCACCAAAATTACATTTAGGTGTGTGCACCAAAATTTATTGTTGTTTTGCTCAAATGCAGAGAGAAAATATCATAATTATATGGAATGGACAATTCTTCAAAATCCTGCTCGTTCCATAATATTTTTCAAATTCCATCGCGGAGTTCTCCCTATCCATCTCGAGACTTAATATTTACTTCAAATTTTATTTATATTTTCACTATCTAATTGAATTTATGTTTTTTATCCATGCAGTCAGTCACGCACAACTTAATTAAATTTATAATGTATAAAACTTTGCAGGTTCATGCAGATTCAACATTGAGTTCAGATGCACAATATATTCAAACGTCGTCTTCTCCAAAACGTCGGAAGTTCTTATCAGGAGCTGCATACCGCAAGACACATTTGGTATATGAAAACGGACAACCGCTTCACCCTGCCAATTGTGACAATATTGCATCTTCTAGCCACAATCTCGAGACAATGACGATAATTAAAATTAAAATTGTTTGGTATATATATTGATTAATATGTAATTATTTCAACGTTAAACTAATTTATAATCATGCAATATTGTCAACGTGGTTATTAATTGATATCATATATTTTGTACTAATCATGTTCAAATATATATATTTTTTAATTATTAGGATTCTAGCGATGATGAACGACCTACATACCATCTTCCATTGCATCCCACGACAATGTCAAATTGAGGGAAGACTGAATTAAGAGAAAAAATCGGAGAGGAACGATACCAAGAATGGTTAAATCAACCACTGATTCAATTCCTGCTACGTCCAAATTCACCAATTAGGAATGAGTACAACAATAGTAGTTCTTCACAAGCTGGAAATCGAGGCAATCAAATAGAAGTTGGTATGGATGATTACTTAAGGGATACGACTTCCATGGAGACAATGTTGTTAGATGCATTCCAAAATGATGATCAGCTAGGGGATGATGGTCATATTGCTGACACCTTTTTCGAAAGCCTTAAATTTTCTTCCACCACCCCTCTCTTTGGACCTGGCGAACAGTCAGAGTCTACCCAGTTGGGGACAACGGTGTTACTGTACAAATTGAAAGCAAAGTTTTCCTTTTCGAATGCATGTTTCTCGGAACTTTTGAGGTAAGTTACCATAAAGTACTCCCTTTTATAAATTTGAAATATAATCAGTACACTGCAATGAACATTAAAAATGGTAAATTTTATGAACGCTAATAATTATATTGACATTAATGTACATTTATTAATATATTTTTCCATGATCACCAACTACAGGTTATTCAAAGATAAGGTTCTTTCGAGTGATAATGTCTTGCCCAGGCTGCGAAGAGGCAAAGAAATTGTTGAAAATGTTGGGTATTTATTACATATCATATCATGCATGTCCAAATGATTGTATTCTATATAGAAGAGAATATGCAGACAAAGATATGTGTCCGAAATGTGGGCATGACAGGTATGATAAATTAAAAAAGAAGGGTAAATCACGTACTGGTCCTCCTTTTAAGATATTGAGGCACATGCCTATAATCCCAAGGATTCAAAGGCTCTTTCGTTGCAAAGAATTAGTCATGTTGCAGGGATGGCATGCCTCACACATAAGTGAGGTGGGAGTTATGCAAATCCCAACCGATTCAATAGCCATGAAGCATATAGAGGATACATGGCCCGAAAAATTCAAGGATGAAGTCCGAAGTCTACGACTCAGCATAGCCATGGATGGCGTCAACCCATATTCCCTCCAGAACACCAAATATTATGTTTGGCCTGTAGTAGTGATCAATAAAAATATCCCCCCATGGTTGTCCATGAATAATGGACATCTTATGTTGGCTCTCACAGTCCCTAGTAGAAGACAAGTGAAGAATATGGATGACTACTTGCAACCACTAGTAGATGAATTGAAGGAATTATGGGATGGGATAAATGTATACGATGTATCAAGACCTATTGCAGCAGAGAGGAGTTTTACATTGTATGGCATATGTGCTTACACGACACATGATTATCCAGGCTTAACAGTTTGGTCTCATAAATTATATGTTTAATTTATTGATTTGTTTATATACGTAACAATATTATTTCACATATTAGTTATTTAATTCATTGTAATATTTGTTCTGATCTTCATGATATTCTTTAACGTGCCATGCATATTAATTAATGTATACAAATATAATCTCGCAGGTCTTGTAAAAAAAGGGTATTTTGGATGTAAATGTTGTGGACCTTCTCTTAAAACTAGATGGTCCAAGGACCTACGAAAGCTAGTGTATGATTGATCCAGGGTATTCCTACCAGAAGAACACCCTTACAGAAGAGCAACATTCGATTTAAATGGTAAATGAGGGAGAACCCAAAGGCCTCCAATAATGACACCAGCTGAATGGCTTAGAGCATATGAGAGAGAGAAGGAGAAGGAGTTCATAGAAATGTTTGATTTAAATGGGGAGCCTATGTTCGATGATCCAAATTTCTTTGACACCTATGTTGAGAAATTTCCCATTGGATGAAAAGGAAATCTATCTTTTATGACCTCCCATATTGGGAGCATCTTAATATTACCCACTTAATAGATCCCATGCATATATTTAAAAATGTTTCATCTTCTTTATGGAGGCACATATCATCGAAACAAAGTGACACATTGGCTGTTAGGAATGATCTTATTACTTCAAAAATGAAAAAGAAACATTGGCCAAGACGATTAGAAAGTACGAGATTAGAGGCAGGCGTTGGTCCTTCTAATTCATGGTTTTTCAAAGAAGGTGATGTCCCATGGATTTAAAAAAAAGATGATATATCTTTGGCAAAGTAAGTTATAATGGGTGTGAGGGTGCCAACTTCATACGGGTCTTCACTACGGCATTGCTTCACCATGGATGACCATTTGTCGGGGTTGAAATTGCATGACCATTTGAATATTCTAAGAGTATGTATAATGTCAAAAGCCTGATTTTATTATTTGTTATATTAATAAATTTTATCCCATGCGGGGATCATAAAACATAACTAATTTTGTATATTATTTCACATAGTTACAACTTTGTAGTGTCATTACCCTTTGTTCGTGTGTGGGAGTGCGAAACATGAATTCCCTCAAGACCTAAGACGTGCCATATCTAAATTATCTGCATTTGTACGTTGGATCACGTCAAAGGAGATTCATGTGGCTAGCATTCCACGGTGGCGTTAAGAGATAGTTGAGATTGTTTGTATGTTTGAGAAGGAACTGCCGACGAGTTTCATGGACTTACAGGTTCATCTTATAATCCACCTAGTAGATGAGGTTGAATTAGTTGGGGTGGTTTCTTGTCGTTGGATGTTCTTCTTAGAGAGGTACATGAATAAATTGAAAGGTTTTGTTCGACAAAGGGAAAAACCCGAGGGGTCTATGGCAGAGGGGTACATATTATATGAGTCTTTCTATTATGCTAGTGAGTACATCAAGCAGATCGAAAACAAACCAGGTGTGGTGATTTGGGATGATGAAAGGGATGAAGACAAAAGAGAAGGGGAGTTGCTCCAAACGAGTGGAAAAAGCGCTTGATAAAGAGTAAGCGACTTATAATTTTTCAAATTTACAAAAAGTAATTAATATTCATGTTGAACTTCGATATAATGTATATTGTGATCTCTAAGTACTATATAATGTTGGTTTGATTTCATCAACAAATGTAGAAATTGAAGCAATCAATAAATTCGATCTTTACAATTCTGAAGCGATACAACCGTGGGTCACATTGTATGAACAAAAGAGGATGAAATGGGATAGTGACAAGAAAGAATTTAAATGGTTGAATGGTAGAAGTGTGCCTTATCCCGATCATTTAAAAGAAAATATGCCTAAAATATGCCCCAATAGTTGGGTTGCTTACCAAGTTAGAGAGAAATACGGTGCTACTGGTCGTTACCCGCGTGCTGAAGAGGATGCGCTAAACGTAGGGATTGGGTGCAGCAACTTGGTAATAATATTTTTAATTTATATGTAAATTTGAAACTTATATTAAGACATCTACATTTCATATTTTAACTATTGGGTTATTATAAGACACATGACACTATGATTTTTTTAACTTTTTTATAATAGGTGCATTTGTTCCCATCTATGTGGGCATATGGACACCATTTTCGCATGGAAAATGCCGATGCTGGAAACATCACACAAGACTGTGGAGTAGAAGTCGAGCTCAATCAATCTAGTCGATCTAGCCACTGTGATCAAAACCTAGTACGAGGGACGTTAGGTTACGTTGGAAAGATACAAGAGATCATTGAAGTGGATTTCTCCTCTTTCCAATGTGTTATTTTTAGGTCAAGTGGTGGGACACCTTTGATCAGAATAATGTAAAGGAAGATGGCGATAGTAGGCTGATATGTATCAACTCTAGAAAGATGTGGGATGAAGCTAAGGAGCCCTATGTTTTCCCTAAACACAACAACCAGGTGTTTTTTTTACCTAGATGTGTTGGATAGGGATTGGTGGTTCATATTGACACATGGCCCTAGATCAAAACATATTTTTGAGAACAATAGTGTTATCATGCCATGCGAGCTGGAAGATAATGAGGTTGATCATGAGAACCGAGAGTGATATGGTACATGTGTTATTTCATCAATATTTATACTTTTTAAGATGGATTTTTCGAAACATTATAATATGTATTTTGAATTAATTGGTAATTTGCATTGTGTTAATGTTAAAATCAAAAATTCATTTGATAATTTGTAATTATGTTGATCTCAAAAACAATGGCATACCGTATAAATTAGTTATTTTTTTTGTATCTAAGATCATAATAAAATAATGATAATTCTAAAGTACATGAATTTATTTGCATTATTTTCTAAACTTTATTATGTTACAATAAATCAAATTATTCTAGATTTATTATTTTACAATTATTTAAAATTTAAAATTTACAAATTTAAAAATTTTAATAAATTCATTTCACATTAATACAATTAAAATTTTACAAATATTTTACATACAATTACAATTAAAATTAGAATTATAATTACAATTACAATTTTATAATTTCACATACAATTACAATTACAAATTTTGAATTTTACATACAATTACAATTTTACAATTACAATCAATTCACAGTAATACAATTAAAATTTTACAAATATTTTACATACAATTAGAATTAGAATTTTACAATTTCACGTACAATTACAATTTTACAATTTTACATATTTACAATTACAATTTTACAAATTAAAAAATTATAATTACAATTACAATTTTACAAATTTACATATATACCACTACAATTACAATTTTAGAATTTTACATACAATATATGATTCCATAAGCAGCGGTCTTGTAAGGTTTACCGGTGACTACCAACACAAATATGCTCTAATTGTAGGTCTAGGGCTGAAGATCTATCTCCAAGTTCTTGTATATGGTAAGTAAAGCAAAGGTATGTTCCTTCGGTATAGCTAAATCCTGTCTGAAAGCATCTGGATCTGCTGCTTACGCTGCTTCTGGTGGATCTGCTCAAACTGGGACTGCTGCCTGTATATCTGCTACTTTTCTTGCTTATGCCATTATAGCCACCTCTACAGAATTACAAATATTATAATTTTACAATATCATGATCATTTAGTATTAAATTAATTAATAAACATCACGTTCATGATAACCATCGTACAAACATCATATTTGACTAAAAAACACATTCAAAATCGCTAACATCATCATGATCATGATCATCTAACAAAACACAATTAACATTATATATTAACATCATCACAACAAAAACATCAAATATACATCTCATGTCAAATAACTCATGCTATCATCACTAACACATCTATCTGCAAGCTGTACATTAAATGAACATATTTAACATGACCTAACATTATACACATCATGATGATCACCAACATGTAAATTAAGTACAAATGAAACATGAACATAAAATACATGGACCATATATATATATATAACTGAATAATGTTAAAAATATACAATTGTAATATAAATGTCATGGATCAGCTGGTGGTAGTACAACATCAATATCAGTACTAGTGGAGGCTTTCGCAGTCAATGGTGGAGCCTCGACGATCGATGGTCCAACTTGCTCATGATCATGAGTACTGATGGATGCTGTAGGCTGCTGACTGGACGTAGCCGATGGTCCAGCCTCATCTCCATGATGACTGCTGCTAGATGCTAGTGGAGGCTCATGCTCATCTGACACGGCACGAGGTGAACGACCATGAGATGAAGAGTCGCTGCTTGTGGATTTTCCATCACCTGCTGCGTCTCGACCACACCTATAATGTTCAACAGTCCTCGTTAGTCGCGTAAAAGCTGTCATAACTCCTACGACATGCCACATCAAGCTGTACATGTCACGCGACATGCCTCTACACATCTGTAATAGCCTATCATCGGCCTCTATGCCTCTATAATGAGCGGGCCCGATGCCCGCCTAAAAAATAAATGCACTGAGTTGGTCACCCAACTCCATCCAGTATCTAGCATCAAGTACTCGACCGTGCCTAGCACTGGCCTCCTGATGATCCTTGCCATCTGGAATGCCCTGATCATCATTAGGATCCACACCAACATCATGTGGTACTAGTGCCAACATCTCCTCGCCATCAAAAGAGCCAATGTCTGAAAAATATATACAAGTACACAACAATAATTAGACAATTTCATTACACAATTTAATAAAAACAAGTTAAAGAACATGCTAGAATAAATTTAAATATATAAAACAATAATATTACCTCTATCATCTAGCAGCTCATCAACTGTGAAGAGGATGTTGGCACGCCAATCCAAACCCACGTAAGGACAGGGGACCATAACGAAGGGATGCTCATCAACACTAGCTAGCAACTCCAGTGCATCTTGCAATATCCTCGCGAAAAATTAGTGTCGCCCCTCTTGGGCATCATCTATCCCCAAATGTGCATACATGCCTCAAATGTTGTCCTACGAGGTTTTCAAAGGAAAGTAGGCCTCATCTCTAGAAACCTATAAAAAAATAAACGAAAAAGCTCTGAAGCAAAAGGGAAGTTCACCCTCCCTTGTGCATGAGCATGACATCTATCTAAGGCTGTACATAACTGCCACAAAAAAATGGCAGACCACTTGACAAGTCGTGGCTCATGTACTAAAGAATCAACATAGTATAGAAGCGGGAAACCAATGCATTGTCTGTCACTGGTGTTGTGCGAAATGGTCGAAATGATAAGTGAGAGACACTGCACCTCCTCCCTACCAAATGAACCAATACATAATTGACCTCTAGCAGCCCGAAACTCTCTAGGAGATATTACATTTTCTCCAATGTATCTCTTGGAGTAAACTAACTGACTCCTTACTACACAGCCAGCCGAAACCTCTGGGAACGAGGGAAAATCCACCCCTCTCCTCGATATCTATGTAATGAAGTATATATCCTCCTCAGTGGGCGTGTACCACTAGTTTATATCAACCCGGAAAGCCTGTTGCTGGGCATTCCACCTTCGGATAAGATATCTCAAAAACAAACTATGGCCCTTTAGGGAAGTAGGCTCCTCATAGAACTTGAGGAGGCTTACTTGCCTTAGGAGCCCTTATGTAGCTACTGTAATAAGGCGAGGGTACGCATCTCTCTCCCTCTCCTGTGCCTCCCACAGGTGAACCATGATATACTGCTCCGCCTATTATTGTTGTTGTTCCCCTTCCTCTCTCCTTTCACATCTCTGAATGATTGACATACTAAACACAATTTTTTTATTAAATGAGATATGTATTTAGAAATATAGATATATATATATATATATATATATTTTTTTAAACAAAATAAAAAAATAGTCGGTGCGCCACAAACACAGTCACGCACTAGTTCCGGTGCGTCTTTCTATGGAGCACACCAGCCTCGGTGCACCTAATAAGATTAAGCGGCCCGAAAACGGTGCTCCAGAAGAATTTATAGTGCACCGTTGACTATGTACGGTGTCAAGAGGGTGGTGCACTGATGAAACTCTACGTCTCGGGGCATATAGTTAAGTCAGCGGACCGAACTCCTACCATCGTGACATAGTTAATGGTGTGGCCTTTTACAAGGTTGCACCGTTGACCCAAGAGAAATATGGAAAGACGTGTGCTGACAAAAATAGCCGTCCCGAGGCTGCTATTTTTGTCAATGGACCGCGTCATAGCTATTCCAATAGGTCAACGATGCGGCTGGATAACCGACTGCACCAGACTTTTAAAAAAAAATTAAAATAACACGGTGCACCTTCGGTACCGCCTTGGAACCGGTGCGGATACCATTAGCACTGGTTTACTAGGCCGCACTGTTGATAATGTGGAATAGCAGCAACACAATGCATTGATTACATGACTAGTCCCGGGGCAGATAATTTAGTCAACGCACCGTTTCACCGCTATTCCACATTGTTAACGATGTGGCCTGGTAAACGACTACACCACACTTTTAAATTTTTTTAAAATAACACGGTGCGCCTATCGGTAACGTCTCAGAACCGGTGCGGATACCGTTAGCACTAGCAGTGGTGTGACTTGTAAATTTACAGGCAGCACCGCAAACCGGTGCAAGTCGAACAGCTCGAACGCACTGCGCGACAAATTTTTTTTCTTTTTCTTTTAAATGGTTAATTTTAAGGTTATTTGAAATTCTAATCCGCTAAAAGGCTTAATTATGGAAAAACAAGAAAAATACCTGTACATTTTCTCGTTGAGGAGGCATATTGGCTGTAGAATTTGCAAAAGAAAAATTTTCCACCGTTTTGCAAAATTCAAGCTGGAGATTGGTGGGCAATGTGCAACAACAGTGTGTGCATTGAGTGCAATGGGAGCACCAGTGTCAGGGTGGCTCAGACAAGGATAAATTGCATCGGTGTTTGAGAGCTCTGTAGCACTGAGAAAAGTGAAAATGTGGTTTTTTGGATGTAATTTTTTTTTTATTTAACCCTGTTCTAGTGCGCGAGATTTTATAGGCACACCAGTGTGTTTGCTTCCTTCTACACTGGGTGGTTTCTATTTCATGTGCTTTTTATGAGGCACCGGTGCGGACGGTTTGTAAAGCACTAGTGCGCTACAGTACTACAACGCACCGGGAGGGTGATTACGGAGTGCACGGTGTCCGGTGTGCCAATATTTTGTGCGATTTTTTGGCCGTAATGTTTTTTTATTTAACCCTCTTCCAGTGCACTCGGTTTTATGGACGTACTAGTGCATTTTCGTCATCCTGCGCCGGGCAGTTTTTGTTTTCGCGTGCTTTCTATGAGGCACCAGTGCGGATGATCTATAATGCATCGGGGTGCTACAGTAATAAAACAAACTGGGTGGGTGTGTACGGAGCGCATGGTGTCCGATGTGCCAATTTTTTCTGCAGTTTTTTGGCTGTAATTCCTTTTTATTTAACCCCGTTTCGGTGCGTGGGGTTTATGGGCGCATCGGTGCATTTTTGTTATTCTACGCTAGGCAGTTTCTATTTTCGTGCGCTTTTTATGAGCCACCGGTGCAGATTCTATGTAAAGCACCGGGGTGCTACAGTAATAACACGCACCGGGCGGGTGTGTATGGAGCGTACGGTGTGCCAATGTTTTGTGCAGTTTTTTGGCAGTAAATTTTTTATTTTTTAACCCCGTTCCAGTGTGCAGTGTCTATGGGTGCATTGGTGCGTTTTCGTCATTCCGCACTGGGCGGTTTTTGTTTTCGCATGCTTTTTATGAGGCACCGGTGCAGATGTGTTGTAAATTACTGGTGTGCTACAAAAATTAAACACATCGGGCGGGTTTGTACGGAGCGCACGGTGTCCGGTGTGCCAATGTCTTGTGCGCACCGGTGCTTTCTCGTGTTGAACGCACTGGTGCGTTTTACGGTGATAAGCGCACCGTAAGAAATACATCCGCAAACACCTTTTCCTACCAACCTCCTCTAGTAACCTATTCTAGAAAAGGATGTCTGGGGTATTTTTATAAGGGGTTCCTCAAAAACATCCACTAGAGGGTATTTTCCTTGTAGTGACCTAGTGAAGGTGCTTAATTTTCACTAGGATCATCATCTTGTTGAATCTAAAAAAATGATGAAATAAAGAGGCAAATCAAGGACTTGTTAGACAAGGGAATCATAAGGCCAAGCACTTCGCCATGCGGTTCACCTATAGTCCCGATTCCGAAGAAATATGGGACTTGGATCATGTGTGTCGATTTCAGAGCTTTGAACAAGATAACGGTAAAGAATCGATACCCACTCCCAAGGATAGATAATTTGTTAGATCAGCTGAAAGAAGAAAATTATTTCACTAAGTTAGATTTACAAAGCGGATATCATCAAGTAATAATTGCAGAAAGTGACATATGGAAGACTGCATTCAAAACCAAACAAGGACTCTTTGAGTGGTTGGTTATGCTGTTTGGTTTTTGTAATGCACTGACGACTTTCATGTGTGTGATGGATAATGTTTTGCGTCCATTTATTGATGAATTTGTGATTTTATATTTAGATGATATACTCATTTTCAGTAAAACAAGAGAAGAGCATGTCTTGCATGTAAAGAGGGTACTTGATGTTTTGAAGAAAGAGAAATTATTTCTTAAGATGTATAAGTGCAAATTTGGAAAAATTTCTTTGGTTTATTTGGGATACATTGTAGGAGGAGGAGCATTGAAAATTGATCCTTCTAAAGTGGAAGCCATTGTGAATTGGCCCACTCCGAAATCAGTAACAGAGGTAAGAAGTTTCTTAGGCGCAACTCAGTATTGGAGAAAGTTTATTGCTAACTTTTCTGCCATAGCAGATCCTATGCATGCAGTGACAAGTGTGAAGAAAGGATTCCAATGGGGATGCTAACAACAACAAGCTTTTGAAGCTTTAAAATACAAGATCAATTCAGCTCCGGTTCTTGCATTACTGGATTTGAGACAACCATTCGAGAGACAGACCGATGCTAGTGATTATGCCATGGGCGCAGTACTTTTGCAGCATGGTAAGCCTATTGCTTTTCATTCTGAAACTTTCAATGGTGTTGTAATCAATTATCCAACATATGACAAAAAGCTGTATGCGTTGGTAAAAAGCGTCAACAAGTGGAAACACTACTTGATGGGTAAAGAAACGATTATTCATACTGATCACCAACCGCTACAGTACTTGCAGTCGCAAACAAAATTGCAACAATCAATACATTTTAGGTGGATGGGATTTATTCAACAATTTCACCTGGTTATAAGGTACAAGAAAGGTATTTTAAATAAAGTTTCTGATATTCTTTCAAGGCCTATTATAAGTTCTTCTACTTTTCCTAAAAATGATTCTATTGTACATGAGAGTTACATAGAACAGTATGCATCTGATGCTAACTTTAAATATGTGTATGCTAGTTTGAGTGAAGGGAATCAAGTTGAGGAAAATGATTATCACTGGCATAAAAATTTGTTGTTTCATTTGGGCAAGTTGTGTATACCACAAGGAGAGAGACTTAGTGTCATGAGAGAGGCTAATTCGTCTCTTATTTCTGGTCACTTTGGGGTAAGAAAAACAGTGGCACATCTACAAAGGTATTGTTATTGGCCTTGCATGACAAATAGTGTGTCACGTTTTATAGGAGGATGTTCTATGTGTGAAACAAGCAAGCCTAGCAATGGAAGCTTGGGTTGTACGCGCCACTAATGGTACCATCAAGGCCATGGGAGAGTGTCTCCATGGACTTTGTTGGAGGTCTACCCATGTCAAGAAAAAAACATGATTATCTTTATGTAGTTGTGGATAGATTTAGTAAAATGTGTATACTTATGCCTTGTAAGAAAACCATTACTACCGAACAAACTGCTGAACTTTATTTTCAACATGTATGGGTTCATTTTGGTTTGCCAACTTCTATTGTTAGTGACAGGGATTCCAGGTTCGTTGGGAATTTTTGGTCCAATGTTTGGAAGATGATGGACACAAAATTGTAAAAGAGTACTGCTTTTCATCCGCAAACTGATGGCCAAACCGAGGTGGTGAACAAAAACGTTGTGCATCTATTGAGAGGATATTGCAGCAAGCATCCCAATTTGTGGGATGAACAATTTCATTATATTCAACACGCTTACAACCGTGCCAAGCACTCTTCTACAAATACTTCACCTTTTGAAGCCTATTTGGGTATTTGCCGAAATCGCCATTGGACTTCATCTATGAGAAGGATGTTGCAATTGATGGGCATAGTGATATTGACAAGGCTTGAAAGTTCATTGAGCAAATTCAAATTATTCATCATCAAGTTCAAGAATAGCTTGAAAAGAGTCAAAGAAAGTACAAGGAGAGCCATGACAAACATAGAGTTGATCACAAGTTTCAAGAAGGAGATGAAGTATGGTTGCACATAAGCAAAGAAAGGATGCAAGGAGAAGGTAAAAATCTCAAGCGTATTCGTTATGGTCCATTCAAAATTATTAAACAAGTTGGTAATAATGAATTTCAACTTGACTTGCCTTCGTATATGCAAATGTATTCCGTTGTAAATGTGGAGAATTTACATTTGTATGAGCCTCCATTGATTGATGATCAAGGGAGTGACATTCAACTGCCATCAATAGAAGATTTCTTGCCAGAATTTCTGGATGAGCTCAAGGAGGATGCCATCCTTGACAGGAGGACACACACTTTTAAAAGAGGAAGTGTCGGTTATCTTTAGATTGGGCTCAAGGGAATCAAACCAAGTAAGACAAGATGGATGGAAGTGGAAAAGGTGAGGGAGTTGTTCCCTCATCTTCTGGATAGATGATTAAAGTATTTTGGGGTCCAAAAGCTTCCCAATGGGGAGGTGTGATTAGGAGATCAACTTATAATGCTCAAAAATGAAAGTGCTCGAAATAGGTTTGAACCTAAGTGAACGGAAAGGTATCATTGTTGCGATTTCGGTGCCACAAACGGTTCGAAAAACTGATGTCGTATGAAGAAGATATCGCATTGTGTTCGTTTTCCTAAACAAAATTTTTTTGGTGACTGGATACCCAGTCAATTTGTAGGTATAGTCAGCAGAATATTCTGGGAATATTATATTTTCTTATGAGCCTATATGATGGCGCCATGTGGCACATTGTGGGCCGTTGGATGTTGATGGTACGAATATGTTCTGGACCGTTGGATGTGTTTATGTGTGGGTGAATGATTGAGTGACACATGGCAAGCCCTAGGTTGCCACGTGTCCTCATAAGGTTGGTGTAAAATTTTTGTGGAGTCAAAGGGGGTCGAACCCGTGACCTCTTGTCCACATGCAAGACCTCTTACCAATCTGTCTGTGGGGTGATACTTACCCCTATAGGCCTCCATACATATTTAAAGTTTGTTAATGTTTGTGTTGAGGGCTTCGGGAGGCCGGCCCCGAAGGGCCAAACCCCCCTCTTATGTGACTGAGCGCCAGAGCCGTGGTTCTTTGTTAAACCATCAGCAATCAAAACCGCCACGATATTTGGTTCACATGGGTTTTAACCGTAACCTATAGTTTTAAAATTGGCGACAACTCAAAATGTAGCCTCCGGCATGAAGATATTTCACATGGCGTTGTGACATTTGTTGCAACGGTTAAAGATTACAAAACATCGCACTCCAGGTTCCAACATATATGGTGGGATTGTTTAACTTGTTCACATGCAAAATTTTAATGTTTTAGTGTGACGGCTAATGTTGCGGATTATGGAACCGCGTAACTTGGGGTTCCAACCTTAAACAACGGGAATTCAAACCGTTAGCGGAAGATATGTTGGGGGTGGAATGTGACCACCCCGCCACTCACATTTAATGCCAAAATTAACCGCCTGACAGATTTGGAGCGCGCCCCCAAATTTGGGGTTAACCATTAATTTATCTGCAGTTAACTGCCAATCTCCACATTTAGTGGAGCTTTTCTAGCTATCATTGGGAAAAATGCACGGGGAGGTCAATTTTCGACCAATTTTGGTGAAACAAGAGTCTACCTAGACTAATTTGAGCATTCTAGAGCCATTGGTGTAGAGAAAAAAGCCATTAGAGGCCTGAAAACATATGTAATTTATAATTTTGAGCATAATGACAAAGAGGGACATGCCATTGGGAGCTGGACCAACAGATGTAGCCCAGCAAGGGTGAATTGCTTCATCATGCCTATTGTCTAAAAATTATGTGTGAATGTTTTTCTTTGTTATGCACTGCTGTTCAATGTTTTTAAGGCTTATTTACATGCTTAAAGTTCACCAATTCATCTAATTTTCATGGTTAAAAGTCTCATACCTTAAGCAAACTTATGGAGACAATTTGTACATGTTTATTTAACTAAAAGGACACTTAACACAACAAAACTAATACACTCCTTTTAGATCATATTTTTTTCTTTTAAATTCATTAATATGTTAAGATCTTCAACAATGATGATGTTATTTGGAGAGTGGAGTTCAAGAAATGCATTTAAGGTCTGCCAACATTCTTTCTTCTCTGGATACATTAATAGAACATATAAATTGAAAAGTGCGAAGGTTAACTTACTCTCTATGTGCCTCATCTCAGTGAAAAAATAGTACTGGGTCTCGGAAGAGTTGACAAGCATGAATTGGTCCTCCTTCCACAAGGTGGAAATTCCTCTTGAGGAGCCCCTTGAAGTTACTGCTTTCCCTGCATTCTTCTGCCATTTATTTTTACTGATCTCCAGAAGAGTTTCCCCTTCAATTTTTATCTCTTGGAGCAAGAGGATGTCTGTTGTTTTTGTTTTCATGAGATCCTTGACAACTTCAGCTTTTAACGGATTCCCCAAGCCTATGCAATTCCAAGAAATGATTCACATTACTTAATATTGGGGGTGGTTGGAGCTCCTCCCTTTGGATGCATTGTTCAAGTGCTCCTTCCGATGGACCTCTCAATTGTGGGCTGTCTTCCTTGTGTTTTTTGTATTTCTGCCTCTTCCTCCCTTGCTTCTTTGCGGGACTTTCTACTGGCTATTTTTTCAGGCCTTTCAAGGATCTCGTCCTCCGAGGAGCTGGGAGAGTCTACTGTGTTCTTTCTGGCTATGTTTTCATATGTGGGAGAAGGGGAGATTTCAGGGGTTACTGCTGGTTGCCCTTCTTCCTCTCTGCCTTTTCCTATGGGGGAAAGCTTCGTCTATTCTTTGCTATCTTCATTTATTTCTGCTAATTTATTGGACTCTGTATTTAAAGTTTCTGCTATCAATGAGGGGATGGAGCTCCCAACCCCTTGATCTTGCCTAGTTGGCAGGGCTTTGTTCTCTTTTACAGACACTTTTCCTCAGAATTTTTCTAGCCTTGTTTTCTGCACTGTGGTCCATTGATATACTTCCGTATTTTCACTTTCTTCGGCGATCTTTTTTTTTTGCAATGCCTTGCAAAATGGCCATAGCCATGGAAGTGCCGACATTTGAAAGGTAGCTGTTCGTAGTCTAGTTCCTGAATGTGAGTCCAATATGTGACCTGTTAGTTTTATTTCTTCTGGCAGCCCGACTTCCAGATCCACTCAACACATATGCGAGCACAGGAATACTGATCTTTTCTCACTGGTTGATCTATGTACCTTCCTAGTGAATTGCCAATGGTTTGCGGAGATTTTTGGTTCCAACAATGTAGAGGAAGGTGGGGAAGACGACCCCACACTAGGATGACAAAAGGCACGTCTTGAGCAGGGTCAAAATCTGGAGTCCATTTGTTCAGGTATAGCCCTTGAGGCCCCATGAAGTATGGCCCATTTCTAAAAATGAGACTTTTATCTTTTGTGTTCTCAAAAATAAAAAAGAAGAAACCTTTCCCTACAAAATGGCTTTTAATCCCTTCGGAAAGAAGGGGAGACCAGTTCCTCTGAACCCAGTCCTCCACGGATTTGGGAGAGGGCCAGAGGTCGGTAAACTGTCTAATAATACCTCTATTAGCTAGATTAAGAGCAGATCTATAGGTTTCTTTGATAGGCAGTGCAATTGAAGGGATGCAGTCGAGCTTCTTCACGAACTTCTGTTGGGACTTGGTTATAGGCCTCTTTTTTCCTCCTACAATTAGTTTTCAGAAGGAAATGATATTTGGCTGGGGGGGGGATGGGTTCAACACCCCCACCAACATCCATGGCGGCTGGGGCCACAGAGAAGGGAGATGCGTAGTCGGAGGCAACACAGAGCTAGGTCAGGCTGCGACAGCAAAATTCAATCCAAAATCCATTTTTTAAACTCAAGTTTTAATAATCTATGTGAGATTTTGATTAAAATTAACCAAAAAAATACTCCTGAAAAAGGTCATTTCCTCTATAAGTTAGACTACGCCTTTATTTTTTTTCCATCATTTAATATTATATATTATGTGCATATTTGTTAATTTTTATTATAAATATGAAAGCAATTTTTTATTAGTATAAATTTAGTGTTTAAAAATGTTCAGTTCTAACTTATCTATAAAATACAGTTCAACGGAATAATATTACAGTTGTATACGTTTTATATTACTTTGAAAAAATCAAACATATTAAATGGTGTTAATTTTTACTACCAAACTAGCCAATAATTTGATGTAATTTTGTATAGTTGCTATTTATGTAATTTCAAAGATTATACAAATCAAGCTAAACCATTTTTCAAAAGTTCTCAAATAGCTTGGTTAACATATTAACTATATTTTATTTAAAGAGGAATTATCTATCTCAACTTTCAACTTGATTACTTGGAGTGAAGGATAGACTTCATAAATAATACAAGCAAGTTTTAATCCACTTTTAAATAGGAATTTTAGGGGATTCTAATATTTCAAGGAATAATAATATACGTGATATGTGTTTTGAATAAATTCATAACTGTTTAAAAAATGAGAAGGATGGAGCTCTCGCACCAACAACGCAAGACCTGAAAGGCCTAAACCAAATTGCATTCAAATTCAAGTATGAATGTATCAAACTTGTTAGAGCCATGGTAACCACATATTTAAGATTTGCATATCTAACCATGAAAAATATTCATTTTCTAATCCTATTAATAGATATAACCATTTTATAAAAACCTATATCTATCACTGTAACATACCAATACTAAAGAAACTACATAAAAACTCTCAAAATCAAACAAAAAATTGTTATTTCACCCATACAAACAAGAAAAGCAAGTCCTCTTATTTCTATTGGAAAACTAAAAGGACCTTCAATTTGATTAGTCCATCCACATAGGTTAGTGTTTTTATATAACATACCAATGTCCCATGGGTGTGGAAATTCTTTGTGAGTCTCAAAATTTAAACTTTAGACATCAATTTTTTGATTTAGGCTTAAGTGTGTAGTGTGATATTGCATGATGTGAGTTGAGACAGAGATGACATTTTTCTAGAAAGTCTAAAGGCCCACTCTAGGAAAATCTATGCTTATCTTGGAGTCTTATCAATACAAAGTGCTTATCTTGGAGTGTCATTGTCACCACCCTAGAGCATTCCTCATCCATCCAATTGTGTTGGTCACTCTCTAAGTGTGTGGAAATGACATGCTTCTTACTGAAGGTGAGACCTCTCAGTTTTACTTCACTTGGACTACAAATCACTTGGCTTAATCTCTTAATCTAAAACCCAATTCATTAATGTAATTACACTTTACATTATCATCCACATTGAGTGTTATTATCGAAAATTTTTCTATGCATCAAATATCGTACACAAATATAAGTTCAAGTATTTTTAACCTCGAGTAGCCCATGACCTAATACCGTGCCAAATATTTTTATAAATGATTTATAAATACATCATATTGTGGGTTGGGGTCACCACCCTATCTTACACATACCAACTTATAGTGCTTCCACCTGGTCAAGTCACACCCAACAAATGACGACAACAAATTCCCATTTTAGGTCACCCTAGATCATCAATAATCCCTTCAAAAACTCTAACCATATAGTCCACTTGGTCAGGTCACTTGAGCACCTGTTTGGTCAAAGCCATCAATCTCCTCCCATGATTGCACACTTGTTTCATCGCTTGAACACTATATCAAAAAACTTTGCATCACATTGCAACCCAGAACCACACCTTCATCACACTCAATTCATGTTCGAGTGTTGTTCCTTCTTGTCTTAGGTTGCAGCATAGGTCAAGCCACCCAACTGCACTACTCATAAATTGTAGAAATTATACCAACAGATTCAATCTGATATTGTAATGTACTAAAAAAAAATATTTAATCACTTCTATAAATTTGCAGAAACCAAATTCAATTGCATAATCATAAGAAAGCAAGAGAAAGAAATCAATCGACCGCACAACAGATAGAATTAAATCGATCGCACAACACAAGATGTATTTGGGGAAATAAACTACTCAAATCCCCACTATCTGTATATTTCACATGGTCAAGATCATGAAACAATACAATGCTATACCTCACACTGAGAAACCTCTACACTCTCCTGACTGTCTCACTATGATCTAGGCAAAAATCAGTCAAATATTTAACCAATTATTAGCCCCTGTCTGCCCAGCCTTGCTTACACATTCCTGGAGGAATCGAGCCTCTATTAATGAGGAAATTCCTTGGAATTGATTGTGCAATTCATCTAAGGCTTTATGGTGACCTCTTCTGTGAAATGTACAATTTTCTAATTATACAACTTATATTTATCTCCCCTTTAACCCCAATCCCAAGTGGGCCTTCCTTAGAACTGACACGCAACAACTATTTATAGCGAATTATTAGTTGATTGATCACTAATTGTGAATTAAATCATATTTAATTCACCAAACCTATTACTAGCTCATCTCTCAGTTAGAACTAGTTAAACTAATTTTAACTCAATTACTTGAGTTAAGTAATTAAAACTCACAAATAACTATAACTAGACCTCCTAAAAATATAAATTCCTCTACCTGCCTCCTCTTAGACCCCCAACTCGAATTTACTAAGCTAACTCGGTATTTATGAAATACTTAACTAATACAAGTTGTAATGTGATGGGATTACAATTTCTTTTCCAATTTAATTAAGAGAAAATTAAATCAGAAGCCCCCACTGGGTGTCATTTCTTGTTGCCATTTCAACACTCCCTCACAACAAGAAATGGATTATCTGCTACCTTGATCCTGCCTCCGTGGAACTTGAATTTTCCTCTTGACAGTGCCTTCGTCAATATGTCTGCATCCTGCTCCTCCATGGGAATGTACTCTAATGACATAATGTGCATCTTCACACAATCTCTGAGATGGTGATACCAGATATCAATAATCTTGGACCTGTCATGAAAAAATGGATTAACTGAGAGTTTGATGCAACTCTGGCTAACATACTTTATCACTTTCAGATCCATCTATTGACCAACAAGAATCTTCCTCATCCAAATGGCCTCACATGCTTCTTGATTGACTGTCATGTACTCTATCTCTACTGAACTGAGTGCAACTAATATTTTTTTTCTACTATACCAGGAAACTATTTTCGATATTATGCTAAAGATCCCCCCTAATCCGCTCTTCATGTCAGATGTAATCCCTATGCAATCTACATCTCTAAAGCCTTTAAGCTTCACTCTCTCCATTCATCTATACCATATCCCATACTCTGTGGTGCCTATGAGATATCTCAAAACATGCTTTCCTGCCTTCCAAAAAAGATTGGTACGCTTAACCATATCTTGACTTAACTGGTCAACTATGTATCATATGTGTGGTCATGTGTTTACCAAATACATGAGTGAACCCACAATTTGCCTGTAAATAGTAGTATCCACTACTTCGCTTGAAATAACATCCTCCTTCCTCCAGTTTCTTGCTAAAGGAGTCTCCATGGGTTTGCTTCCCTCCATGTGGAACTTCCTGAGGACCTCGTTGGCATACTTGCCCCAAGATACAAATAACTCCCCATCTCTTTTCCATATTTCCAATCCCAAGAAATAGTGCAAGAACCCCATGTCCTTCATCTCAAATTCTCCTGCAAGATCCTCTTTGAAAGACATGATGAGCTGCTCATCACCTGTCAGTATCACATCATCGACATAGAGTACAATAATCAAAATCTTACCATCAACTACAATATGATATAGGTTCGCATCTGCTTCACTTTTGATGAAGTCCAACCTGGTGAAATAGTTGCCGATCTTGGTGTACCAAGCACAAGGTGTTTGCTTCAGCCCATACAATGCTCTCTTTAGTCCGCACATGCGACTCCTAGTTTAAGGTCTCAAAACCTTTCGGCTACTCAATCTACACCTATTACTCAATAACTCCATTTAGAAAGGATATCTTTACATCCATCTGATGTATCTTCCATCCCATATGTGCTGAGATGCAAGGGTGGATATGATAGATGAGTACCTTGCGACTGGTGCCAAAGTATCATAATAGTCAATCCCTTCAAATTGAGAGAACTCTCTGGCCACAAATCTAACCTTGTGTTTCTCCAAACTCCCATCTGCTGCCTGCTTCACCTTAAAGACCCACCTGGATCCTACAACTGACTTCCCCAATGGTCTTGGGATAAATTCCCATGCACTGTTTCTGATAATGGAATCATATTCCTCAACTGTGGCATCAACCCACACTGGATGTTGCACTGATTCCACAAAAGAGGACAGTTCTATCTCAATACCTTTGCTCATAAGAGCCATGTATCTAGTGTACCACTCTATGGACCTTCTCTGCCCACTTTGTGATGTGAGTGCTCCCACATTATCTCTTGCATCTAGAAATAGATGCTGTTGCAATGATTCCTCAAAAGAGGATGGTTCTATCTCAATACCTTCGCTCATATGATCCATGTATCTAGTGTACCTCTCTAGGGACATTCTTTGCTTGCACTATGATGTGGGTGTTACCACATAATCTATTGCATCTAGCAATAATCTATCAGCCTATCTGGTGCGCTTCCTTCCATATTTGGTGGATGGCTTTGCATGAGTGGTTTCTACCACTCTCTTTTCCTCTGCTTGTGGCTGCTACACATCCTAAGGCTCTTCTTTAGGAGCCAAGAGCTCCTCAAATGCATGCAACTCAAGCTCCCACTCAAGGGACAATCACATGGCTTTCTCTTCATTTAATTTCACATATCTTCTAACCACTGTCATCCTATGTGCTGGAAAGTACACCCTATAGTTGTGGGGTGTATCAGTGTACCCCAAAATATCCCCAACTCTGTTTTTGGCTCTAGCTTCTTTCTGGCATCTTTGGTTACATGGAAATAAATAGATGAACCAAAAATTATAAAATACGACACATATGGTCTCTTACCCGGAAAAGTCTCCTTTGGTGTACTCATGCCAAGTATTCGACAAGGACTTCAATTCTGCACAAATACTTTTGTATTGCATGCTTCCGCCCACAAATGCAATGATAGGCCCTGTTGGCAATATGATTATTATGTCTTAATATGATTATTATGTCTTAACATGTTGTCCTTGATGGAAAATATCTGGAAAATAATGGAGTATATGTCTTCTGGAGAAGTACAGTAGTTTGCAGAAGGTGTAACAGAAGAAATGTGTAAATCCCAACAGAAGTTGGTTAATAGTTATAATTGAAGGTTCTATACGCGGGTTAGTATAGGGCATGTCGCTTATACACACAGATAAGAACAATGCAAGTCACGTATGCCTTTTGTGCTCTAAAAATATAATACTAGGGGGCATTACCATGGTTTTAGCCCACAATATTGAGCGTTGTGTCATCTATTTGATTTCGTCCAAGAATACCATCAACACTTGTGTGGTTTTGGCTCATGGTATTGGTAAAGGCTAAACCTATATAAGGAGAGGAATATCTTAGTGCAAAGTGAATGCAGGTGAAAGGGCTGTTAGTGAATACTTCTCTTTGAAGTATATCTGCATGGGATGGACTATGTTTTATTGGTAGATATGAATCTATGATGCACCCTTGTATATAATGATGGATCAGGATCTGTAGGCCTAAAATGACTATGTACTTGCATGACCTATTTATGAGATGTTTGGATCTGTGACCTGGCGCTTGTTTGCTGAAGTGAAGTGAAGAAATATGGGTAAGTCTATAGATTTGAATCTTTCTACAGTAATAATATTCACATATCTATATGCTAGTTCGTCTCAGTGAAAGCACGTATGTACGCAGCTTTGTCTCCCATAAAGCGCGTATGGAAGTCAGGGTTTTCTAAAGCTCACCGAAGAGGTTATATGTTTATTACTGCTATATTTATGTTGTATGTCAATGAATTCTTCATGTAGATCAGGGTTGTTTGAATACTGTATATGCTACTAAGATGAATATGTACAAATCTGATCAATGAGTGACTAAATATGAATAATTATGCTGACTGAATAAGGGTTCTGTAAATCTGAAAAGATATTTGACTAAGAGCTTCAGATCTGGTTCTGAGACTGATCATATTCTAGAAATTAAATATTCTCAGATCTATATGCAGGTTGGTGTGAAGTAAAGCGCGTATACACACAGGATCAATAAATTGAAATAGCATATACATTTTAAGATAATGAATGATCAGGGTTGAGATTGTTTCTGCATACTGATTCTGAAATCTGGGTTTATTACTGTGTTATGGTTACAATGATCTCACTATTCTGATTGAGGTCTGGGTTAAATTTATTATTAATGATATTGATGATGAGTTGTGTTGAAACTATGGGATCCAATGTGAAAATTGATGAAACATGGTCTGTAGTGGTTCTGAGGGTTGAAGCCTTCAGTGTGGAAATAAAAGCTTCATGCCAATAAAAGCTAGTGTTATGATCAGGGGGTTGAAGCTCCCTTCCAGTAGTTGCTGGTAAACGAGATCAGGGGGTTGGAGCTCCCTTCCAGTAGTCGCTGGAGAACAAGAGAAAGTTGCAGCCTTATGCAGGTAGATGCCTACATACTGATATGAGTCTACATCAGTACAATATTGTAAGAAATTTTCCATATAATAAATATTGAAGATAGAGACAACAACAACGATAGTTTTCTCCCAACTTGGGTTTCCACCTTAAATCCTGGTGTTCATGTGTGTTTATTATGTGTGACGATTTATTGTGTTCTTACTGCACTTTCTTACTGCCTACTAAACATCTGATGAATGAATGATGCACTGATATAAGTAAAGATTTATCTGTATAATAAGATCTATGGACATATGCAAGTTTAATTAAAAAAATTCGCATGTATACGCTAGTTGGGTTCATTAAAATCACATATAGAAATCAACAAAGAAAATTAAAATTTTGTAGTAAGTTATAAATACTGATTCACCCCCCCCGCTTAGTATTTTTCCCAACAATTGGTATCAGAGCAGGTCCTTCTGAAGAAGCTTAATCACTAGAAGGAAGATCAGCTATGATGAGGAATCAAGATGGGACAACATCTATCAGGCCTCCTCTCTTTAACGAAAAAAATTTAATCTTCTGGAAGACAAGGACAAGATCCTATCTTCAGTCTCTTGGAGCAGATGTATGGGCTATACTTGAAGGAGGTTATCAATATCCAACTTCAGTTCCAGCAGATCCAACAACAAGAAAGAACTATGAAACTAATGCAAAGGTGACCAATGCACTATTGGGGATTTTGACTAAATTATAATTTGTCAAAGCCATGTGGTTGAATACATCAAAGGAGATATCGGGACAAAATCATTGTGAGCTATGGCAGTGATGCCAAGGTAAAAAGTGCTAAACTCCAACTATTAGAACACAGAGAAAACTCACAATGTAAATATTTAAAGTATGCCACTGCTAGCTTATTTTTACGTCTAGATGAGATTGTGAATTGTAGGAGAAATCTTGGTGAAACTATAACTGATACTACTCTTGTAGAAAAGGTTTTAAGATCTCTAACTCCAAAATTCGAGTCAAAAGTATCTACTATTGAAGAGAAGAAGGATCTACAAACTCTTACTGTTGTTCAACTTCATGGTATCCTAACTGCATGTGAAATGAGAAGAGGAGGTCCATCTGAAGTCAAAGAAGTTGTGTTTAGAGTTGTTACAAAAGGAAAGGATATATAAGAACAAGAATAATCAGGGTATGTTTCAGAAGAAGATGAGATAAAATTTATAAAGAAACTACAACTTGGAACTAGGAGGTTCAAAGGTAAGCTTCCTTTCAAATGTTTTTCTTGTAGAAGTGTTGGTCATTATGATGCTAAGTGTCCTCATAAAGATAATCATGAAAAGGGAAAGGAATTGGCAAAAATAAATAACAAATGTTTCATCAATAGAAAAAGTTATTATATTCATGAAGATAGTGATGGTCTATCAAATAGTGAAGAAGGAGAATCTGATCAAGATATTAGATTACTCATGGCATTTGAAAAGAACTCTAGTGAGACTAAATATACATTTATGGATGCTTTAGGAGAAAATGTTTTTTTTGAAGAAATGAATTATCTGAAAATATGTCTGGAAGAAAATAAAATAGCCATAGATACTCTAAAGAATCAACTTATGGAAAAGGAGATGCACAATGAGAAATTAGAGTGTGAAATAGTAAGTCTAAGAAAAGAAATTGAGAAAGTGAAAAACTTAAATCTTAGATTTGCTAAAGGATCTGAAACATTAGATGAAATTATCAAGGTTCAACATTCTCCTCTTATAAATATAAGTCTTGGATATATCAGAGAGTCTTATCAATCTTCAGCTCCAAGCTATCTAAATGCAACTAAAACTAGCCAACAACATATTGTCACTCAGAAAAATAATAAAGAGACTGCCCATGTAAAACATGAACACTTAAATTCAAGGATGAACAATAACAGAAGTATCAATCAGTAGGTAAACATCAATAGAAGGTTTCGTGATCTCATAAATTTCTTCTTTAATGGACAATGTTTCTCATGTCATAACTTTGGTCATAAAGCTGCTAAATGTGTTGCATACAAAACCATCATGACCAGAGAAGTAAGAAAGCAAATAAATGAGTCTGGAATAAAGAAAAATACTTATAACAATTTTTCTCCTCTTCGAAGAAAAGTGAATGTTATTATTTCTATAACTTCAGACATAAAGAATCTAAATGCAGGAGAAAACTTTGGCGAAAAGAGAATATACCCTCAAAATCCAAGGTATGGATAAAGAAGGAATTACAAGTTGAAAGATGTGGAATAGCTTTATTTGCAAAAGGTGTAGAAAATCAATGGTACATTGATAGTGGATGCTCAAAACACATGAAAAGTGATAAAAATAAACTCCTTTCATACAATGCTTTAGAGAAGGAAAATAATGTTACTTTTGGAAATGACTCTCTTATTGTCATTAAAGGAAAAGGTTCTTTTCTCTAAAAGAAAAGGTGAAAGCTAACAACGTTATGTATGTGGATGGATTAAAGCACAACTTATTGAGTCTGAGTCAAATGTGTGATCAAGGAAATGAAGTTGTCTTCAGTTCAAAAGAATGTGTAGTACGTGAACTTGACACAGGAAAATCGGTAATAAAGGGAACTAGAACACCAAGAAATATGTATATATTGAACGGTGGCCAAGATAAATGCTACTTAGGTAAATCTACAAAAAATGGTTATGGCACAGAAGATTGTGACATTTGAGCTTCTCTCATATAAACAAACCTAGCATACTCAAAGCTGTTTGTGATCTTCCCAACATCACTCTGCCTGAAAGTACCATATGCAAATCATGCCAATTTGGTAAGCAAACCAGGGTGCAATTTAATGCCAAAGAAGGATCAACAAGTAAGCCTCTTGAACTTATACATACTGATCTATGTGGTCCTGTAAGGAAAAATTCACCTCGTGGAGAACAATACTATATTATATTCATTGATGACTTCTCTGAAATGTGTTGGATCAGTTTACTAAAACATAACGATGACGCATTTGAAAAAATTAAGATCTTCAAAGCTTTGGTTGAAAATGAATTAGATCTAAAAATAAAATTTTTGAGATATGACCAAGGAGGAGAATATATATCATATGAATTCTTTGATTTCTGTGAACATCATGGCATAAAAAGAAAATTTTCTGTAGTTGGAACTCCACAACAAAATGGCGTGGCAGAAAGAATGAATAGAACAATTCAACAGATGGCTCGTGCTATGCTTGATGAATCTGGAACTCCTGATACCTTTTGGGGAGAAGCATGACATACTACGGTAAATAGTCTCAACAAGGCTCATGTTCATGTGAACAATGATAAAACTCCTTATGAGCTGTGGTATGGTAATCTTCCCACTATGAAACATTTTAGAGTTTTTGGAAGCAAATTTTTGGTCAAGAACAATGATGAAAAACTTGGTAAGTTTGAGACTAGAGCAAATGAAGGAATATTTCTTGGTTATTATTCTAAAATTAAAGCATATAAATGTTACAATAAAAGACTTCAGAATATTGTGGAATGTATTGATGTTATAATTGATGAGTCTCTCCTAGATCCTAAAAGGGAAATAAGAACAACAAATGAAGATGATGATGATGTATATTTTCCCTCATAGAATAGCAACAATATATAAGGAGAACCCACCGAAGAACGAGAAGAAGATATATCATAAAAGGCTCCATCCAGGTATGTTCAAAAGAATCATCTAGAATCTCAAATATTGGGAGAAAAGGGATCAGGTGTCCAAACAAGAAGAACTCTTGTAGAATCCCCTAGTTATCTGGCATTATTATCTTCTATTGAACCTCAGAATATAAATAAAGTTATTAAAGATGAATGTTGGATTCAAGCCATGAATGAATAACTTGATCAGATTGAAAAGAATCAAATTTGGGAATTGGTTCCAAGACTTCATGATAAAAATGTTATTGGAACAAAATGGATATTCAAAAACAAGTTAAATGAAAATGGAGATGTTATTACGATCAAAGCTATACTTTTCTGTAAAGGGTATGCTCAACAAGAAGGTATATAATTTGAAGAAACATTTGCGCCTGTAGCTAGACTTGAAGCCATAAGAATGTTTCTTGCTTTTTCAAGTTTTCAACAATTCAAAGTTTATCAAATGGATGTAAAATCTTCTTCCCTTAATGGTGATCTAGAAGAAGAAGTTTATATAGAACAACCAGAAGGATTCATTCTGGGAAATGATGAAACACTTGTTTGCAAACTTAAAAAGGCTTTATATGGTCTCAAACAGGCTCCTCGGGCATGGTATTATCGTCTTGAAAAATATCTTCAACAACAATGTTTCACAAAGGGATCTGTTGACATTAAATTATACACAAAAATTGAGAATGATAAACTATTGATTATTGATGTGTATGTTTATGACATCATTTTTAGAAGTAATGAAGATTCCACGAGTTAGAAATTTTCTTTTGTTATGTAGCAAGAATTTGAAATTTCATTACTTGGGGAACTAACATATTTTCTTGGCTTACAAGTGCAACAAGCAACCGATAACATATTTCTATCACAAGCAAAATATCTCACACAAATTTTGAAGAAGTATGAGATGGAAGACTGCAAACATGTGAGTACTCCAATGGTGACTGGATGTAACCTCAGTTCTCATGATGATTCTCCCATGGTGAATCAACCAGAGTATAGATCCATGATTGGAAGTCTGCTTTATCTAACCGGGACAATACCAAACATTATGCATGAAGTTGGGATTGTTGGAGGATTCCAAGCTAATCCAAAAGAGTCTCACCTTCATGATGTAAAAATAATATTCAAATATATACAAGGGACTCAAGACTTTGGTCTATGGTATCCAAAGAATGTTGATCTCACTCTTCATGCTTACACAGATGCGGATTGGGCTAGAAATGTTGATGATGGAAAAAACACTAGTGGTGGTGCAATATATATGGGGCCACGATTAGTATCTTGGTTCAACAAGAAATAAAGTTCTTTTGCCTTATCTACAACAGAAGTAGAATATGTGGCTGCTGCATCATGTTGAACACAAATTCTTTGGATGATGCAGACATTACAAGATATTCAAATCAAATGTTCACCTCCCATTTCCATTTTATGTGATAATAAAAGTGCCATTAGTATCTTGAAAAATCCTGTTATGCATTCCAAGACCAAGAATATTCCTATCAAGTATCACTACCTACATGAAAAAGTTCTTGAACAAAAGGTTAAATTTGAATATGTTCCCTCCAAAGAACAAGTTGCCGATATATTTACTAAACCTCTTCCCAGGGAAGCATTCAAATATCTCAGACAGAAGTTGGGAGTTGTCTCTGCCTCTCTTATCAAATTTGCTTAATTTGAGGAGATTAAATTTGGTATGCTGGTTTCATAAAGGCGAATCACATATATAAGCGAGTTTCTGTGCATAAAACCTCGTAAGGTTTTTGCTGACATAATTTCTATGGATCAGATTTTAGAACGGTCTGTGGTGCTGTTGGGTAAACTCTATTGTTCTGGTATTTTTCTTACAGTACCTTTTCTTGATATTTATCTCCTTGATGAAGATTCCTTGATGAATTGGTTGTTGAAGATGCACAGGTTTAGGGGGAGCACTTGCCTTGCGGAAAAGAGTGCATTGTTGGCACAATTTTGGTTGATGTTATGATCTTCTATTTGAGATTCCTTTGTCTTGGATATATATAAAAATCCATATCTATTATTTAATGAAAAGGTCATGTTGTGACCTATGGTGTAAAATTGTTAAGATCAGTCATGTAAGGGCTTGTTTAAATTTGCAAAACCACTTGGTTGGGTAGTTGAGTCAAATACGTAATTCCACTGGTTGGATCATTGATGTAAGTATGAGTCCTCAGTGATAGGATTGGTCATACTTGGTTGAGTCAAAGAGTCATGTATTTCATTAAAAAATATGCACGTATATGCTCAGGGGGAGAAATTGTTCACCCTTTTCTCTTGATGTCAAAGGGGGAGAGTGTTTGAATAATAATTATGTATCTTTAGGATGTGGTGATCAAACTCCATCACGGTTGCCATAAATTCCAAAGGGGGAGATTTTTGGAAATATGATTATTATGTCTTAATATGTTGTCCTTGATGGCAACTCTATGGAAAATAATGGAGTATATGTCTTATGGAGAAGCACAATAGTTTGTAGAAGGTCTAACAAAAGAAATGTGTAAATCCCATCAGAATTTGGTTAATATTCATAATTGAAGGTTCTATACGCGGGTTAGTACAAGGAAAGTCACGTATACAGACAGGTAAGAATGATACAAGTTGCGTATGCCTTCTGCACTCTAAAAATATAATACCAAAGGGAATTACCATGGTTTTAGCCCACAATATTGAGCCCTGTGTCGTATATTTGATTCCGTCCAAGAATACCATCTACACTTGTGTGGGTTTGCCTCATGGTATTGGTAAAGGTTGAACCTATATAAGGAGAGGAATATCATAGTGCAAAGTGAGTGCAGGTGAAAGGGATATTACTGAATACTTCTCTTTGAGGTATATCCACATGGGATGGAATCTGTTTTATTGGTAGATTTGAATCTATGATACACCCTTGGATACAATGATGGATCAAGATCTATAGACCTGAAATGACTATGTACTTGCATGACCTATTTATGAGATGTTTGGATCTGTGACCTAGTGCATGTTTGCTGAAGTAAAGTGAAGAAATTTGGGTAATTCTATAGATCTGAATCTTTCTGCAGTAGCAATATTCACAAATCTATATGCTAGTTCATCTCGGTGAAAGCGCACATATACACAGCTTTGTCTCAGATAAAGTGTGTATAGAAGTCAGGGTTTTCTGAAGCTCCCTGAAGAGGTTATCTATTTATTACTGCTATATTTATGCTGTCTATTAATGAAGTCTTCATGTAGATCAGGGTTGTTTGAATACTGTATATGATGTTAAGTTGAATATGTACAAATCTGATCAATGAGTGATTAAATATGAATAATGATGCTGACTGAATAAGGGTTCTATAAATCTGAAAAGATATTTGACTAAGAGCTTCAGATCTGGTTTTGAGACTGATCATATTTTGGAAAATCAATATTCTCAGATCTATACGTAGGTTGGTGTGATGTAAAGTGCATATACACACGGGCTCAGTAAAGTGAAGTAGTGTATACATTTTTAAGATAATGAATGATCAGGGTTGAGATTATTTTTTCATACTGATACTGAAATTTGGGTTTATTACTATGTTATGGTTACAGTGATCTCAGATTGAAGTCTGGGTTAAAGTTATTATTAATGATCTTGATGCTGAGTTGTGTTGAAACTGTGGGATCCAGTGTGAAAATTGATGAAACGTGGTCTGTAGTGGTTCTGAGAGTTGAAGCCTCTAGTGTGGAAGTAAAAGCTTCCTGCCAATAGAAGCTGGTGTTCTCATCAGGGGGTTGAAGCTCCCTTCCAATAGTGGCTAGTAAATGAGATCAAGGGGTTGGAGCTCCCTTCCAGTAGTAGCTGGAGAACGAGATAAGGTTGCAGCCTTATATAGTTAGTTGCCTGCATACTGATGTGAGTCTGCATCAATACAATATTGTAAGAAGTTTTCCATATAATAAATATTGACGACAAAGACGATAATAGCGGTGGTTTTCTCCCGACTTGGGTTTCCACCTTAAATCCTGGTTTTCATGTGTGTTGCTTATGTGTGATTATTTATTATGTTCTTACCACACATGCTTACTGCCTAATAAACATATGATGAATGAATGATGCACTGATCTAAGTAAATAATTATCTACATAATAAGATCTCTGGACATATGCAAGTTTCATTAAAGACAATCGTGTGTATATGCTAGTTGGGTTCATTAAAGTCACGTATAGAAATCAAAAAATAAAAATGAAAGTTTATAGTAATTTATAAATACTGATTCACCCCTCCCCCCTCTCAGTAATTTTCCCAACAGGCCCAGATCATGCAACATATCTTGTGATGCTCCCACAATCGTTCTATTATTTCTTTCTGCAACCCCATTCTGTTGTGGATTATGACATGTTATTAATTCTATTCGAATTCCTTCTGATGCATAGAAATCCTTGAATTTTTTAGATATATATTCTCCACCATTTTTGTTCCTTAGAGCCTTCAAATTCTTCCCTGTATGTTTCTCGACAAGTGCCTTGAACTCACAAAACTTGGAGAACGTCTAATCTTTCTTCTACATGAAGAAAATCCAACACTTTATTGAAAAATCATCAACAAAAATCACATAATACTTATTATTTTTTGTGTAAGCTATCAAGAACAATTCACACACGGCTAAGTGACCTCTCTCAAGGGTCGCATTTTCTTGGTTTTCCTTAATGTGAAAGGTGGCCTTGGTATACTACCCCAATTTACACCTTTTGCATGTATATCTCTGTGCGAGTGCACCCTTTGGAAGTCCTATAGAAATATTCTGCATGATCTTCAAAGCGTCATGGTATAGATGGACCAATATCCTATGACATAACTCATTGATGTATCGGCTCTCCACCTTCTGTGCTTGCGTGATCAATGTAGCACAATTTTCTGCATCCAGTTTTTAGAGGTTCTTTACTCAAACCCAAATATTTTTCATCTGTCCCATGGCTTTGTGACGAAGGAACAACTTTCCTTCATTAAATATCACATCATAGCCACGATCTTCCAACATAGCAACATAAACCAAATTATTCTTTAAACCAGGAACATACATGACATCTTTTAATGTGAGAGATTTACCTGACTCTCTCTAAAAGGTAGCTATACCAACACTGGTAGTGCTATAACTCCCATCATCACCCATCTCGATGTGCATTTGGAGATCCTTCTCCTCCAAGCTATTGAAGAATTCTTTGTTTTTGGTCTTATGGAACGATGCTCCACTATCCAAGTTCCACACAAAACCCATCACCGATGACACCATGCATGCGATGAGAGTGAACTCCAACTCTAACTATGAAGCCAATGATTCACCTGTTGCTCCCCTTGAGGCCTTCTTGTTGGTCCTCTTTTGTGGAAAATTGGTGCCATAGTGTCCATGCTCATGACATTGAAAACATTTCACCTTTGACAAGGATCGCTTCTTTCCTACCTTGTTAGAATCCGATTTGGAATGGGAAACCTTCCCTTTTCCATTCCCTGCCTTTCTAGCCGAGGCACAGTTCTCCTCATCATGAGTTTTTGATGAGGATCCATCTCTGGTGCTCCACCGAAACTCTTCTTATACCAAGTCAGACCATAGTCGCTCCCACTTTGGTAGTTTCTTGTACCAAGTTGTACCAGCTCTTGGGAAGGCCTAAAAGTGCAAGGCTCAACAAAACATCATAGAAAACTGTCAGCCCAACACTTCCAAGCTCATCTCGACACTTAGTGAACTTCGTCAAGTATTTTTGGATCGTGTCACCTTTCTCCATATTGATCTTTCTGAGCTTGTTTTTCAGTGCCAACTTCCTATGGTCGCTGCTATTCTGAAATAGATTTGTTAATGCCTTACACATTGAATATGGAGTCACCTTTCCATGGATATGTGAGACAATATGATCTCAAAATACTTCCAAAGAGATCCTTCTCACCTTTTCTACATTCTTCTTCCATGAATCAAGTTGTTGACATTCAGTTTCCAAGGGCTGAGGAATATCAGTGTCAGTGAATGCCTCCATCCCGTCCTTCCATGCTATGTAATTCATATTTCCCTCAAGTGCATATTCGAGTCTCAATCCATTGAAAGACATCTTGATCTGATGCTGGGTCTTGAAGAACAAATCTTTAAATTTGATATAGGTATTCAAATAAAACTCTGATTATTCTCTGCTCTAGTGATTCATACTCTGATACCATGTAGAAATTATACCAATGGATTCATTGTGATATTTTAATGTAATAAAAAAAATATGGAATCACTTCTACAAATTTATGGAAACCAAATTCAACCGCATAATCATAAACAGGCAAGAGAAATAAATCAATCGATCCCACAACACATGATGTATCCGGGGAGAGAAACTGCTCAAAACCCCTCTATCTGTATATTGCATATGGTCAAAATCATGAAACAATACAATGCTATTCCTCTCACTGAGAAACCTATACACTTTTCTAACTGCCTCATTCCGATCTAGGAAAAAATCGGTCAAATACTTAACCAATTCTCAGCCCCTATCTGCCCAACCTTGCTTATGCTTTCCTAGAGGAATTGAGCTCCTATTAATTAGGAAATTCCTTGGAAATTATTGCACAATTCATCTAATGATTCTTGGTGACCTCATGCATGACCTGTACAATTTTATAATTATACCACTAATAGTTATCTTCCCTTTAACTGCAATCCCAACTGGGCCTTCCTTAGAACTGACATGCAACAAATATTTATAACGAATTATCAGTTAACTGGTTAATCATTAACTGTTAATAAAATCAGATTTAATTCACTTGACCTATCCCTAGCTCATCTCTGATTTAGAACTAATTAAACTGATTTTAACTCAATTACTTGAGTTAACTAATTACAACTCACAAATAACTATAACTGGACCCCCTAAAAATAGAAAAATCCTCTACATGCCTCCTCTTATACCCCAAACTCGAGTTTACTAATCTAACTTAGTATTTATCACTTAGTTAACTAATAAAAGTTGTCATGTGATGGAATTAAAATTTCTCTTCCAATTTAATTAAGGGAAAATTAAATCAGAAGCCCCCATTGGGTGCCATTTCTTGTTTCCATTTCAACACAAATCACACCTTTATATTGTTGCAATACGATATTGTAGACCTATCACCTGTACTGCAACACTTGTGTCCATCACAAACCTTTTAGCAATCTTGTCCTCTCCTCACCCACACATAAGACTTGGGCAGGAGAGCGACCTAAGCCGCATTTGAAAAACCCCAAGTTTTGTGTTGTCTACTTAGCTAGACACAATAATTTGTTTGCCTCAACTCCTCACCTTTGTTCGATTGCGGGCTATGTACTATCTGATTTAATTATGAACTAATGTGTTTATTTAATGTGATGTTCATTATTTTGATGGAAATAAACCTTGGCTATATCTATGAGTTATCACATGGGTAATGAAGGTTCATGTCCCTTTGCATGCAAGGGTTGACACATGTTTCCCTCTTGCATCAATAATTGAATGTGCAACATATTGTCTCGATTGTGCCATGCGATATCGCACATGTTCTTGCTAGGAAACATCACATTTACCCGCTAAACATGAAAAATTCAAGTTTTACACATACTTGCAACAAACGACTTGTGTCCAATGATGATGTATTCACACTCTACAAATCGTTCATAGACGAGGAGTGTGTTCTCATCACTCTAAGGATCTGGCATCCTCGCCCACTCTACCTCTCTCCTTGTAGACGAGTGTGGGAGAATTTCCGATCCTTAAAGTGATGAGCATTCAAAAAAGTACTATTTTGTGTTCTAATCCAAGTATTATTTCACATCCCAACAAAGGTTCCCAAGCACATTGGCACTCCTTTCCCCATCAAATGGTTCACGGTCCTTAATATTACTTTCAACAATAAGTTGGATGATACTTGTCAAATTTCTCTTGTCGTCTCATTATAGAGCACAATCAAACTTATCCACTCAGAATCTTCCATGGGTTTAGTAATTCATGCTTGCAACGTCTTATCCAAATTCCACTTAACCTTCTCCTTGTAGGCTGGATTCAACAAATATGGCTACTGCTTCACAGGCTTGGTGTCGGCTTTCAATTAAATCCTCATCTCGCCCTATTCCTTGATAATCTGTTTCATTTCCAGAAATGTGTTGGGGAACAAGTGCTAGTATTCATGAAACATATCTGCAACCTTTACGATATCATCATCCCAATAATCCCCTGTGGAAACCATCTTAGGACTTTCCTTCATGCCAATGTTTACTTTTTTGGTTTTAATAGGTTGCATATACTCGACATATAGAAAATTTGTTCCATCTGTGCACACTCCCCTTCAACCTCTAGAATCTATATATTCCTGGGATCATCCTCATATTTTTCTTGCTTTTATATATGGTAACACTCTAGAAACTCTCGTATCATTTGTGAATGCTCTTGCATACTAAAAAGTCGTACAATTTTTGGCATTATCAGTTCTCGCGTGTTAAAAATGTTATCTCGAAACACATTTAAAGCCTCATCAAGTGTTGGTTCTTTCTTATCAAAGCTAAAAGTAGCCTTAAATATCTGCACCATATCATTCTAGTCCCTCATTCCTCTACACGCTCCAGCTCAACATACCAATTTTCACGAATGACGTTTAGCGTATGTACAAATTGTTGTACCCACTCCTTTTGTGGCACACATTCTGTCATCCATGTTGCAACATGTTATCACTCTAGTAATTTCTTAAGTTGTGGGATTTGAGTTTTTAGTCAAAGAAAACCAGAGGTAACCACAAACCTACTTCAAATTCTAGGATCTAGCCTTCCTAAAATTTAGAGATGGCTCTCTCTTTAAGATTTATCTTTGTTTTTTATTTATGTTTTTAGGCTAGTTATGATAGAAAAATTGGTTTTTTTTTTAAAGGTTTATGTGGGAAAAAATCACTTAGAGGTAAACTAGAGAGAAATCAACTTGTCCATTGGGCTATGGAGTCTAAATCTCACTAGCAGCACTAGAAGTCAAGGCCAAAAATTTACAAATGTATTCAGGGCAAGATAGATAACCCTTAGAGATTTGGAAAAATGTTTTTTGGTGAAATGGTATGATCAGGATAAAGGGCAATGAAGGATCGTTTGATCCGGAAAATGGAAGAAGGAGGCAAGGGTCAAACGGGAGTAGGAGCAATCAAGGATTCCTAACACTGTAAATTAGCAGAAAACATTAAAATGGTAACTAGCTAAAAACAGGGAGCACTAGACTAACCTGTAGTAATATTCCTAGTTGCACATTCAGATAGAACAAACATATAATGAATTGCATGAAACTCAGAAAAGAAAACAATGACAAGAAGGGAGTACTTCACTCATTAGCTTCTCATAGGGATCCTGAATTATGATGCCAGTTTAGCTTTGTCCAGTCGACTACTTCGAAATCAACACACAATAACCTCCAATTTTCAACAAAAAGTCTATAGTAAGTCCAACAATTTTATTCCACCCTGAATACTTCTAATGTAGAAGTATTTATACGAAATGTAGTTATAAATATCCTAGGAGAAATCTAGGAATATCTTTAGGAAATAGAAAATATCTTTACAAAATAAGAGGGACAACTACTTAACAAATCATCAAGTTGTCCTCTTATTCAAAATAAATAGAACTACTTTAACTAACAAGGATATTTTGAGTGATTAGTTGTCCTGTTTTGCTCGCTGCTAGAAAATATCTTCATTTGAGTTGCTTTAGTTGATACTCTTTCATCTGATACTCTTTAACGCTGATACACTTTTGACTAATATTTCCACTGTTTACTACTGTAAAAATATATATTTTTGCAGTAAAAATCAGCAGACTGTCCTTTTATTTCACTGTTTCTTTTTTACTATTTTTCAAGGTAATTTTCTTCACTATTTTACCTCTCATTTTTAAATTAAATCTGTAAATGTTTGCCACTGTTCTTCATTGGGAATTTTGACATTATTTAGCTTTCTAAAATTCTCATCTGCCTCCGTGTATTTAGAAAAAGTGGGCTTGAACACAAAGAGATGTTTAATCTCATGTTGTAGAAAGAACAAGTCTTCAAAGTGCTGAAGGAGGACTTTTCCTGTGGGAATGCCTTGTGGTAATGGTTTGTTGACTTTCTCTTTGGAAAATTCCCTTATATTTTTATCATAATCCTTCAGGGGCATCAATTTTTCATTAAAAACATGGATGTCTGGCAAGCCCCTCTGTCTCAAATTTGTGTATTTTGCCAAAAATTTTGATATGGAAATGTTCATTGATTCACATTTCTCTTCCACATTGTTCATTAAATTTTTCTTTGTTATCACCTTTTAAATTTGTAAAATGGTTTATGTTCTGTCCAATACCTGTAATTCTTCCAATTCTGCTCTATTCTTGCTTTTCAGGAATGTGATGAGTTTTAAAGCCTGATCTGGCTTATCAGTTAACTCCTCCTTGGTCTTTTGAATCTCTGCCTGAGATACTAATAATAAGTCTCTCTGCTCATATATAACCTAAATTCAAGGCCAATGAGAGTGAATGGCTTCAATTATGTTTGTCCATAGATGATTCTTTACAAATGAATTTTTCTCAGTGAATGTTAGCTCTTTTTGTAAGCCCTTTATTTGTTCTCCAAGTCTAATTTCCTTATGTTCATGAGTTTTAGCATTTATCAAAGCTAACTTATTTGTGGCTTCAAGATTATCAATCATCTTCTTTAGGCTGTTGATTTCATTAGCTTTCAAAGAAAATTCCTCCATAGCTCTTAAAATTTGACTTTCTCCATCTGTTTATTGAACCTGTTTTGTGGAAAAATCTGTGGCTGAAGTAGTAGTTGAACTCACTGGCATTGCAGTTGCCAATGGTTCTTTTGGTGCTAGTTTTTCTCCTAATGTGGAAACCACTACTGTGGTAATCACTGGTATAATTGAAGGAATGATAGGAGTGTCAGTTTCTTTCACATTTTCCTTCTCTTGGACAAGCTGGTCCATTTGGGATTCCATTTATTTGATCTGAGTAGTTAATTTGAGGATGAGCTTCATCATCTCTTCTTTTTCACTTTGCTCTTGAAGGATTTCTTTGGTTTGTGGATGCTCACTTTGAGGAAGCTTAAGCTGTTTCCTCAAAGCTGCAATATCATCATTATTTTTATTAACCAACAAGTCTGCTGCTTGAATATTTGAGGGATCATATCGCACTTGTAAAACTAAATCCTCTAAGGCTTTAATCCTTAGGTCCTTTGCATACAAAGATCCCTTGTCTAGCTTCATTTGATCTTGCATATTAAGAATAGTATTATGATACTTGGTAGCACTTATTGCCTTTGTCACCATAGTTGAATAAAACATTTTAGAGCTATGTCTATGAAATTCAATTTGGTCTAGCTCATGAACATTTTTAGTGTCTACCTCAAACTCCATCTTTTTATAATCTACCACTGTCTTTGGTGCTGAAGTAGTTGGTTGCAAAAATGACATAATCTTCTTGTTTGTAGAATTATAATCAAAGGCTGTTAGTAGCCTATTTTGATTCCCTGGTTTTTGCTTGAAGAATTGAGAATATATCTCAGTCTTGATCTCTTCATTCTTCTGTTTTATTTGCTTATATTTCTCTTTGATATATAAATCCTTTTCCTTAGCTGTTTGTGAGGAAGAGGCCTCCATATTTTGTGGCTTTTCAATCATTTGAGTATCATTTTTACCTATTGTTTGCTCTTTTTCAATCTCTGCAAGAGTTTCATTGACTATCACTGTAGCTTCATCATTATTTACCTCTGGCTCGTTTGTATCTTCAATGTCAATTACCTTTTCTTTCCCAATTGAACTGAATTTAAGCCTTTTATTATAAATCAGTTTGAAATTAGTTTTTGAAGTTGTTTCTGTTGTGTATGCTCCTTCTTCCCTGCCTATTTTGACTGAAGTCTCTAGCTGCTTTACAACTTCAAGGTCTTGTGTTGTAACCATTTTTCCTACTGTCTTTGTATTAGTATATGTATCTATCAGTGTGTTCTCCACCCATTCTGCTTGATTGGAAAACTTCTCATTCTCTGGCTTAAGATCATGTATCAAGGGTGTTAGTTTACATTTTACCCTTAAATTTCTCAGGATCCCTTGAGGATCATAGTTCCATGGAAAAATCTCTTGAAATTTATACTCTGCTAGTTTCTTTGTGATTTCTTTCTCTGCCTCTCTGTTGTTTATGATAAAAGGACCAATCTGACTTTTTAGCTTGAATTGAGTCTTTTTCCTGGCAGCTAAGAAGTTAATAGAGTCAGAATTGAGAATTTGTCTTAAATACTCCAATGCAAAAATTCTCATGCTCATATATTTTGGCAAATTATAAGGTAATAAGTTGGATCCAAAAATTCTTATATTTGTATGCTTTTCATAAAGAAACTAGTCTCCCATTTTATTCTGTTCTGATAGTTGCAATATTCTTTTCGTTTCTTCATTGACTCTGGGCTACTGTGCTTTGTATAAAATGTTCATTGCTGGATGTAGAAAAAGGTCTGAAAAATTTGTGTAGGTGAACTCAATATCCTCTTTCCTAAGCAAGGAAGTCCAGAAGATAATGGATAAAGGCTTACCCTCCACATCTATCTTTTGCAATGAAATTGGAAATTTATCAGCTTGGAAGAATAAAAATAAGTGAAAGAAGTAGGATGAGTATCTGAAAACCCCTTCAGTGGGTAGTTTGGTTAGCTGATGATGAATAATGTCTGCTATGAATCTGCAATAATAAAAAATGATTGCTGGAGGTTGGCCTGGAGATAAGGTCGATAGAAAGCCAAGAATGGATTCATCAGTGAATCCATCTGTAAAGTATCCCGGTATAAAAGATATCATTGAGATAATATGTCTAGACCCTTCAGGAAATTTGGCAGTGGAATAAGGAGGGTTCAACTTAGGAATGTCAACATGGGAAGGCAAAAAGTTTTGAAATAACATAAAATTCTTTGGGAAATCCAGGCCTAAGTACAACTAGGTCAAACATTCTATAGATAGGGGGACTAATTGAGGATCAGACTGTAATTGCAACATTTAATTTATGGACTCTACTGTGATGGTAAAAATGATTTCTCTGTCAGCATTAACAATGACCCTTTGGTCTGGCTCATAATGTTTTTGACATAATCTAACAAGTTCTTGTCCAGGGTGGGTCAATGGAACTACATATTTGGGAAAATAAGTCTTCCAAATAGGCATTTCATCCTTGTCCAAGTATTTATCATAGCACCAATTATGTATTTCTAAAAGGTTGAATTCTATAACAAGATCAACAATCTTGTAGTCCATATCAGTCAATGGAAGAGTTTCTACAACAACTACAGGTGGCTGGAGGGGATTTACTGATACAGTGGATTTAGCAGTGAGGACTGGAGTAGATTTAACATCTTTAGCTGTTACAGATTTAGGAGGTTTGGATCCTCTAGGCTTGGTTGGTTTAGAACCTCTAGGTCTAGCTGTGACTTGCTTTTTTGGTCATTTTCGAATAACTACTGCAAGCTTAAATTTTTTGCAGGAGTTGATTTTTCTTTGTCAGAGGATATAAACTGGGATAAGACAGAAAACAAGGGTTTCCTGAATAGATTGGTCTGCAAAAAGAAGTTCTGAAGATATCTGTAGGCTTTAAACCCTTTTCTGTCTTTGAAATTGATGTTCAGAGGTCACATATTGAGGAGATTGGCTTCAAAAGTGGTTTTTTTCAAACACAGAATTTTCTGAGAAAAATTGGCCAAGGTTTGGCCTCTTTTTCAGGCTTTTTCTAGGCAAATTGGTTAGGTAAAAACCTTAATTATAGGCTTGGTTTAGTCATTCATGTTCTAAACTTGAAATTGCAGGTTTTTAACTGTCGAGAAATACCTTTAAAGGCAGGTATTTGGTTTCTTGAAGGGTTCTTGAGAAGATATTGGTTTATTCTAAGGATTGGTCCGGATTGTTGGTGCAGCGAATGGCTTTACTGGTCTTTAATGGGGAATCTGTGGTCAAATTTCATTTTCTATTTGTATAAGTCGACAATTTGAGCAAAGGGTTCTTACACAGTCGAGCAGAGATTTTTAACAGTCCAGAATGCTCAAATAAACATCAGAAATGGTATATCAAAGGTTTTAAACTTTGATATTTAATTATCATAAATGCATTAAATGCAGGTCTCATCAAATGGCGGGAGCGGTTTTATTTTAAAATGGGAAACTGGCAGTAGTTTTCACGTTCAATTCTGGTGGTAAGTGGTTTTTATTGAAATGAACGCGATCCTATGAGAGGATGCCACATCGCAGGAGGTGGAATTGATAAAACAACTTATTTTGCGTCCGTTTGGGCTATGGGTGAGTGATCAGTTTGTGAGCACGATATCTTTTAAGAGACGTTGGATCTGACAATCGGGAGTGAAGGGCTGAGATCTTTTTTGGAAGGTGCGGCTAAAAGATGGTGGGACCGGGGAACCTATATACGCATAGATGGGTAAAAAACATTTATATAAGGTTTTACTTATATATTGTTTAATGAATATGGATGTGGGGTTTATATATACGGGGCGAGGGTTTTGATTTTATTAAATAAACCTTAGTTTATTTCAATAGAATTTGGGTTACAAGGTATGCAAGGGGGGGGGGGGGGTAATATATCATTACAAAGGTGCTTCAAACAAGGTTGTTACACCTTAAACCTTGGTAAAATATAATGCGGGTTGGGTTCAATTATATGCAGCGGCGGGGTAAATTTCATGTATTGCGAAAGTTAAAAATATGAAGCGTGAGGCTTCATATAGTATGGCAGATCGACATACGAGCGAGGGTATAGTTTATTTAAAACAAACCTTAGTTTATTTCAAAGAAAACCTTGGGTTATAAAGTATGCAGGGAGTATCATAATGCATAGTGTTTTTAAAACATTTGTGAAATGTTTTAATAAAACAAAATACAGGTGCGGTATATTATTATATAGTTTTTAAACTTCTTGAATAGTTTAAAGACCATAGGGGGCCGGGTATTTAATTAAGGTTAGTTTTAGACCAAAGGGAGCATTATTTGGGTTTTTAATTTAGCGTCTGGATAATATCTTTGGTCTAAAATCTTTATAATAGTGGGTTTTAGGGGGTATTTTAGATAAAGGGAATTATATATATAGGATAAGGTATTTTTAGGGAATTAATAACATCAGTTAAAAGTTAATATGACAAGGGGAGATGGAATACACAAAAATACACTAAATGACCAAGTAAAGTGAATAAATAAAAGCAAAGCTTATTATTTCATGATTTCACTATTTTACTTAGGATAGAGTGTTTTTTGAGGGTTTTTGTATGCTTTATGAATGAAGGAAGTTAATTAAATGGGATTTTAGGTTTCATTAAGTAAGAAAGAGTCGTTACTTAGGGAGATGAATTAAGTGTATGAATGAGGGATAAATAATGGTAAAAGGGATTTTATCATAAGAATTCAACAATTTCTACTATCTAGTCATCGAGCCTTGGGTCCGGCCCCAACAAAAGTCAGAGAAATGCTCTGAGCCTTTTTGACTGGTAGTATAGAATACTGAATACTTACAGGGGAAGGGAAATTAGTGATTTTTGCCCGGTGATGAATATTACATGCTTTTTCCCACTTCTTTCTACCTACCCAACATTACTCTAACATTTTTTCTTCTTTTTAGCAGGTGCATTTAAGCTTTCTAACTTGAAAAATTTTATTCTTTTGAAAGCATAAAACTATCTAATTCTACCTTATTTTATCCGAGGGCTTAGATTAAACTGATGAGCTCCTCATTATTTTCTACCTATATACTGATAAATCAGGATTAAACTGACTGATCAATCTTTATTCACTATCTAAAACATGGAAATTGAAAACATGACAAGTCAAGTTTAAAAAATTTAACTCATCATGGATTATGGAATTTATTGATACTCTGCCATAATCATTTGCAAAAAGTAAAAAGTATTGGAATTTGGACTTGCACACTTTCATGTTTTATTCTCATCTTTTTCTTTTGGGGTTTATATTTGTTTTCTAAGTCTTTTGATCTTTCTTTTAGGACTTTTTACCCTCTTTTTGATTTTTAATTTTTTAATTTTTTTCAAAATATGGGAAAACAACTTGCAGAAAGCAAGGTATGTACATATTTTACAAGACTATCATAAGTCAATTCAAAATTATGAATCCTATATTTATAGGACCCTAACACAACACACCGTTTCAAGTATGTCCTTTTGTACTCCATGCCTAAATAATTCTCCCAGGGACCCCATATTTGGTCCGGAATCTGATACACATTAAATTTTTACGCTGTTTCCATCTTGAGAGCTGTTCCTTGTATGCAATCCACCCTCTGGCTAGAGTTTCATCTAACACAACATCCATCGTGGGTATAATCATATGCTCTGGTAACTAATCCTCAAACTCTTGTATAAAAATAGTCACCTTGGACAATCCATCAAAGTAAGGCAGATTGTGTACCTTAATCCCTCTCCAACACACTACTTTGGTGACATGTGCGTGCCTCTGAGTGTTGAAATCGTGTAGTTTTTTCTACGAGTTTTCAAACACTTCTTTTGAATCAAAGGCACATGATCCAGTACTATGCCAGCTCAACATTCCATCCACAAGAGGGTTCAAATAATCCTCTTGATAGGCTATCACATTGTATATATTCTCCAGATCTTCCCTACTTAGCTCACCTTTAACAATTTCAATATACCATCTCCTTCTTGTGGATCTAAGGGCACTATCACCCGAAAGTCCCCACCCTAAAAAATATGTTTGTGTGGTATCTACTTCAAACTCCTTGGCACATTGTTCCACTAGCTTCTTGAATTTTTCTAGTGCCTATGCATCCTTCACTAGCTCAAGAAAACTTTGGAGTAGGTTTTGAACTGGATATACCTTTGTCACAAGCTCCTTGCACACAATCTCATTATAGATAGCTAGAATAACCACTTCACATACTACCTCCGCCTAATCTCATTCTACAAATACTATCTCTCTTTGTGCTTCTTTGTAGGTCACCTTTTTCCAGACAGGATCAAACTTTGGAGGAGGTTTAGGTGCTCTTATCAGCCATTGCGGTTGCAAAGTTCCAGACTTTGTAGCATCTGATCTAGTTTTGACACCTTCTCGAGTTACTGCGCCAACCAACTGTTACGCTATATGGGGCTCAACTGCTATTATATGCACATTTGGCCCTTTATTCTCTTGCCATTTAACAATCAATTGTGGGAAATTCTTAGTCAAATGGTCTAACACTCTATAATATGGGAATGTACAATATGGACATTAGGAAAATCCCATGCGAGATGTCACCGTTGGCCATAATTATAGAAAACTATAATTCCCTAACCTTGTCCAAATCCTCCTCTTACTCGGGCTAGACCTATTAAACCTCCGGTTGTCGGACCTTATCATTGACCTGAATGATTATGTTTTCCAGGCAGGTTTTATCCTAGTTGATTCAAACCAGTTGGTGTTGCTTCAGTTCTTTCACGTCCCTGCACCCGAAATGAATCAAAGGTGTGCTCATGCATCAAATCCAATGCATAATAATGGTGGATACCATGCCCCATTGATTTGCATAAATCACAAAATACAATGTGGGCCATGGATTCATACTTTTGCATCATCAGAAAATTCTGTGGATTATGGACCCACACTTGGAAAAAAATCACACCATAATTATCTTCTCGGCACAAGCGGACTCACTGTGTCATTTCCATGTAGTTTTTTAATATCTTGCACTCATTTCTCCCTCCACTTCCTAGTAGTGAAGCTTCTAGCTTAATCATCATCTCCAATGCCTCAGACCATGAAATATTTCATTGTTGTGTCAATAGTATCATGATGTGAGGTAATAATCCAACGTGAACCACTCCTTGTGCTATGTGTCTGGAATTTCGAACATCAACCTGTCCTTCAATATTTTAAAAAGTGGGTCAAAGTCCCACAAAAATTCACTTGAGCCTTTCTTGATCTCCTTTAACTTAGTAATGCATTAAGATTCAAAATTTTACTTCTAAAATTCTCTAATCAAATCTTGCTTAATCTCATTAAATATTCTATTCTATATTGTTGGGGTCATGCTCTTAAATTTCATATACCATGTCAGGCGTGACCTCTGAAGGTTGCTTCCAACTATGTAATCTTCATCACCTCGTCTTGGACCTATTTTTCTATCCAGACAACATCACAAAAAATAGATGTTGCTTTGGGTATTCATTCCCAGCACCATGGTACATAGACATTATTAAATATATGCCCACCATTAGACATTTTGTAGTACTTCATGATGAAGTACTTCCAATTGCACCCATTGAACCACTGCCAATCGCTACACATCTCTGCACTAAAATGAGCTTGAGAACCCTATGAAACTCCTCCTATGGTTTTTCCAATTCCACTGCTACTATTACCTCCACATCCTTCACTATAATTACCCTCTACACTATTTGTAACAATATGTTGAGTACTTACCTTTAGATTCATAGAAGCGCACGTGGTTGTTGGTTTGACACTACACACGGTATGATTATGTTGTCAAGGACCTAAAGAATATGTGCTGCATGTACTTAGTTTATCATCTCCCTCGACTTAAGTATGTAGGCTGCCAAACTACATTCCTTCGTAACTCTGATCACTCGCACTACTCCTTGCGCTTCATTTGCCTTTTCTCACCCCTCTGCCTAGGCTTCTCCTCTCAGAAGACATCGATGTTGACCGACCTCCTCTTGTGTCACCTGGTAAAAACCTCCATCCAAATCTCAAGGTGCCACACTCAAACTATCTATCTCCATATTGTCTTCTCACCTTCACCTATGTCATGTAATCAATGTTAGCCTCCACCATAGTATTACCACATTTATCATTTATCTCCTCTCTGACCATCTCTTGATTCTTCCACATTTCCCTTGGCGCACGAGCGATTTAGTTTCTAATTCTATCAGACTCCAAGGGCAGAACTTCGTGGTCACACAGTAACATATTAATAGATAATGGTAGTTAACATATAAATCTTCCTTGATTTCCCTTCAGAAACTTCCTCTATGCTACACTATAAGATATTATCGCTTCTATTACAAATTCAACAACATAACCTTCCAACACACTTTCAAACCAAAAATATACGGAATGAGAAACTTTGTTACTTACCACTTGCAACTATCGTATCTCCTTCTAAGTCCATTTCCTCAGTCCATCGTGATGGTAGGTTGGATTATTATCCTTCAAATGTTACACACACACAATAAGAATATTTGAAAATTCTCTAAATAAGGGTTTGTAAAGTTCAGTAAAAACATACTTTTGCATCCATTTCTTCATGCTCTATCATCTACCCTCAATTTATTTTTTTCAAAAATTCATGCTCCTTCCATTTAAACGGCCGAGTAATCTCTGCATTCTGACATAGACACATAGTAGTCATTCTGAGGTTTCACACCGCCCAAGGCTTCACTGGCCCTTGTGCTTACTGGTTAATGTACAAGTTGCAATCGAAACTAAGCCTATGGTTGACTTACCTTGTTCCTCTCGTCACTCTTGTCGACATCAACATAACGAGACATCGTTCATCACTGGAATGTTGCAACCTAATGAGCTATTATCAAGCCATTGATTTTCTGAACCATTCAAGACATTAAAATATATTTGGTCGATAAAATATCAATAAACAAACAATAAATGGACAAACCACAACAACAAAAACATAAACATGCATTTATCATTACAAAACAAGCAACCCATCTTTCTTTGTGTTATTTCATCATAAAATAAACTAAGGCGTGGGGCGCTACAATATGGAAAACATATAAATCAGCTCACCAACATTCATTACTCACTCAGAGTATGATAGGACCACAAATATAGTACACAACATATAGAATATTCCATAGGCAATTTCCCTTACATCTTATGCTATAAGGCAATTATAGACACAAACACTAGCACTTGGAACTATTGCAACATGAATGACACATTTACAACAATATTTTCATCTTTGGAAGTCATGGTATGATTTCCAACCCTCAATTTATTTTGAACAATCCCTATATTGGTTATTGGTAGCCTCTCAATCTCCTTCAACCCACTTCTCCACTCTTCTAGCTATCCTCCCTCATGGCTGATCCAGGTGGCTCTGGAAAACCTTAAAAATCAAGATCCTTGAAACTCAACGAGGCCAAGAGCAAATAAAGGAGCTCGTCACAAGATTTCCAATTATGCAAACAATGCCTCACTTCGAGTGCATATAACCAATTTATCGCAGTTTGAATCTTGACAAGACATGCAAAAAAGGGGGCCCATAATGTGCCACATGGCATCTTAGTGAGTAGGCTAGGTGGGACCCAGAATTGATGTGGTAGCCAGCTAGTGGCCAATAAATCCGATCCAAACATGGACACTTTTCATTGGGTTTGATTTTCCAATATAGTCATGAACCACATAAAACAATATATATATATATAAAACAAAAACCATATAATACAAAAATAAATATATTAAAAAAAAAAAACTCATCTAAAAATAAAATATGGTTATATTGACAAATGAATGGCTAATTTCTATGGTTTTGAAATTTGATGAAAGGTTGGTTTTTTACTATAACAAACCAAATAAAACACAAAAAAAAGTTTTAAAATATGGCGAGCTTGGTATTATATAGTGGATTTTTATAATAAAAAATTATATGTGGGAGCTCATAGGGTTTAGCCCCAGGTTGCCAACAAAGTAATATAACCAATAACTAATGAGCCACAATAATTAGTTTTGTTAACTCCACCACCCCAAACATATTTAAATCACATATGTCATTCAATTGACGACCAATAGAAATAGAGGCCGATGGGCGGAACAAGACCCTTTAGAACTAGGTGGTGAGTGGAACTCAGATGACGAAACCCTGCACGTGGCAGAATATCCATGGCGCAGTTCCAAAGGAAGAATATTCTAAGGGAATATTCCTAAAATATTATGATGCAGAATCTGTGAGGAATATAAAAGATTCCTTGAGGGGAAAAAGTTCTAGGTGGGAGAATATAACCGAGTTTATACTTATTTGGCTCATATTTTCACAAGGATCATAATGATGTAGTCTGCTTTTGCATATGAGTAGCATATTCCAGGGGTCATAGTAGAAACCCATGTTCTTCATTAATTCTTGGGCACAAAGTTCAAGAAAACATTATATCTTTCAGAAGTGGGTCGTGTTTATAATAAAATGTCTTAAGAGGATGAGATAGACCTATTGGTGTTGTGCTTGCTATGTTTTAAGCATTCAAATTTTATGTCACCCTCAGAAATGGAGGTATAATGACGTATTTTTCTATGTAATTTACTTTCTCTTTGATGAGATAAATGTAGTGAACTCCTCATTATCAAAGCAGGGCACGAAGACATAGTCCACACTGGATGAAATCCATTATCAAACATTGTGTGCATTGTCCTTATGTTGCTTATTCTTCAAGTATTTTCACATATGGTTTTACATGCTCTTTCATGAAATTCCACTAACATCAACCTAAGAAAATATCTTGGATAATGTTTGTATCAGAGGAATATCAAATCAAGTTCTGTATTAGAGTGTCTTTTTTCTGATGTGAATTATGAGTGTACATGATAACCACAACTAAATGCAAAATGGTAAAGGAAAACTTGAGTCTTTTGACCTAGAGATTTGAATTTCAACATAAAGAAGGAAAATTGAAAACAATGATGTTCATGATGAGGAAGAGCAACATTTATGAAAATATTTCTACACCATGGCCAACGAGGTGGATAAATTGTATGCAGATTATGAGAGGAAACTGATAAAGAAGGAAAATAAGAAAGAATAGAAAGAAGAGGACAATGCTTCGGTAAATCAAGGAAATGGAGGAGAACCTCCTGAACCTCCATCTCCATCTTTTAGTGAATTTTGTACCTCTTCATCTTATTCTCATCATTATACTAATCAGTATAGAAAAATTTCTAAAAATATTTTTTTAAAAGTTGGATGTAAAGTTTGATTTTATTATGTTTAACAGAGAATCTAATGCAGAAAAGAGTTTGGATCAGAAATATTAAAGTATATTGCAGAATACAATATATCGAAGAAGATGAGGCCGAGATCCAACTGGCATCTCTTCGACTGGGAGGAACACTCTCATACGTTGGGAGAGAAAACTTAAGAAATGTAGCAAGCATGTGGGTAAACTCTTTTCTTCTTTGTTTGAATTTGTTTATGCATTAAAAGGAAAATTTTATCCATTGGGATATTGATAGAAAGCCTTGATAGAATGGTAACATTTGAGACAAGGAAAAGGTAAAAATGTTCAATTTTTCATAGATGAATTTAGGAAGTAAGATTTGGCATTGGTCATTCCTTCATATTCACTCGATACTTTGATTAAATATATTGGTTCTTTATATAATTATCTCTAGCATTATTTTTTTTATGTTTGAACCTACTACTCTTGATCACTACAAGGAAAATACCCTTTAGTGGAGGTTATAAAGGAGGTTTTTAGTGTTATAAAATTGGCCAAAATTGTCAAAAAAAGTTTTTCTACAACATCCGTTTTTGGTAACAGAGGTTTTGGTGGAGCTTCTAACGAAATTTCAACACAACTAAAAATATTGGGCGTCCGAAGGTTATTATGGATATTTTTTCATCAGTGCACTATTCAGGTGTCAACGCACCGGTGCGCGTCATCGAGACGGTCAGCCTGGAGCAGTTGAAGGTGCATGTGCTAGGCCATAAAGGTCTAAAACCACACTTGGCGCACTGTAGGTGATACAACACACTGGGCCATTCTAATTGGTATTGGGATTTTTGTGGTGCCCATAGGTCGTATCAACACACCGGTTCATAGTATTATAGAAATGCACTGGTGCGGAGTATCACACAAACACACTGAATGTTCTAATTCGTATTGGTATTTGTGTGCTGCCCATAGATCATACAAACGCACCAGTGAGAAGTCTCACATAAATGCATCGGTGCGCAATATCACACAAACACACCGAGAGTTATAATTGGTATTGGTATTTGTGCAGTGCCCATAGGTCATAGAAACACACCAGTGCGCTTTATAATACAAATGCACTGGTGCCCAGTAACTGACACACACCTGTGTTCATTTTGTATTTTTTAGAAACATTGACCCATGAAAGTGCAATTTTTGTAATTTTTAAAAATTCATTATTCATCAAAAGTCGAAACATATCTTAAAATAGTATTAATATCAATTAAATTTTTATTAGTGCATTTGAATGTGATGTTTGGATTAATTTGTTATATCATATCATAATTATTGTGATTTTTTAAAATACATTATTCATCAAAAGACGACACATATCTTATAATAGTATTCATATCAATTAAATTTTTATTAGTACGTTTGAATGTGATGTTTGGATTAATTTGTTATATCATATCATCAGATAATTTCACATCTCTTCATTATAATATTTAACCATCCATAAATTTAATCAGTGGTGTTACATTTCACAGCGACAATGGAGATTGCAATAGAATAAATTAAAACATATTTTATTATATACATATGAATAAGACAACATTTGTCATACAAAATGGGACAGTTGTTGGTATCCCTTTTTCTTTCAATTGGGACATTATGTCCATTACATTAAACAAAATGTCTGATTTCACAGACAAATATTTCAAAAAATACAATGCCTTTCTTTGATATCCAGACATAATGATCATCATTCTTTGCTTGAACTGCTATCATTGCTCGAGCTACTTTCATGACTTGGGTTATTTTTGTTAGAAAATTATATATTACAGAGCAATGAAACACATAAAATATGCGGAAAACACAAGCACGCAAAACACATAAAACCAGAGAGACAAAGATATATGTGGTTCACCCAGTTTGGGCTACGTCCACCACGACCAACCAGTCCTTCCTTTCTATTATCCAGCAAAATGAAGAGACACAACCTACAACAGATCTGCTATAATATCCTCTGTTCTCTCTCACATTCTCCCTGTCTGTTTCTCGCTCTGAGAATACACATACAATACACAGCCACAATACAATACCCTCTGTTACAGGTCAAAATACCTCCTTATCAGCTCAGAGGAGAAGAAAAATATGGAAGGAATATAAAGACCTAAATTAAACCTATTTCTGCCAAGGTAACGCCTCTCTATAACAACACAAGAGTGTTATAACGCAGCTGATCAGTGAATGGGCCGCGTTAGTGGCTAGGGCAATGCTTTTTTTACACTAGAGGGCAGTGTTACCCGTGTTTTAAGTTTGAAACGGGAAAAACCTGCGGAGAATGATTTGAATCTCCAGCTTTTTCTCACAAGAGAGTCAGTACAAAAAGGAAACTACAAAGCACTAATCTCTTATTGGGCATTGCCATAAACAACTAAACTCTCAAAGAAGGAAAAATCATGGAGGTTGAGGAAAGATCTTGGTTTTTTCTATTCAAGAACTGGTAGAAAGAGAAGGGCAATGATTGCTCTCTCCTTCTCCTATAAAATGGAGTTGAAGGCTCTTGGTTCAAAGTCGAAGGATTGCTAAAGTTTTTGCATACTTGTGAAGTAGAGATCATTGTTGTAGTGTGAAGGTCAAAGGTCAAAGAGGTTCATTGAGAACTTGTTGATCAAGACATCACCACTTTGAGAGATAGAGAGATTGGAAGGCTGAGGAGGGCTTGGTGCAACCAACGGTTGTAATCCTCCTTTTTTATAAATCAATAGAACTGTATCTCTTTTGTCCATTCTATGCGTTGATATTGTAGTTAATATTTAATCACTTATATAGCATGACATGAATGGCTTAGATGTGCACACTTTAAATGTTTAATATATATTGACTTAATTGATAGGAAATGCATGTTATGTTAGAAATTACACAGGTGCTTTAATTGATTGCAAGACCTATATTTGGAGCTGGTGAAGGAGAAACGCTGCTTCGCTACCTAGTGCTCTCCAAAGGACTCCAAGATCATTAAAGAGGTAATATTCTATCTTTTTCCATCAAGTGGTTTTAAGTTAATATGAACATGTATATGCCATCTTTGTGAACTGTACAACTAATCTTACTGTCTGCCTCGGGCACCATAAAACCCTGAGAGGGATATACGATAACCAACAACCCAAGCATTTTACCCTATAGCAGAATTGGCGACTCCACTGGGGATCGAACCCGCTGAAAAGCGTAGTCCATAGCCCGCTAAAAAGTTGCTCCAGCATTCTTCAGTTCGAATGGGAGATTTCGATACGCAAATGTGCCCCAAGGACAGATGAAGGCAGTTTTATGCTGGTTATCTTTTTTAATTGCAATCTGGTTATAGCCCAAGAATCCATCCACGAAGGAAAAAGATTCGCATTCGGCACAATCGTCGAGAATTTGAACAATGAACGGTGTAGGATAATTGTCTTTGGGACAAGCGACGTTCAGATCACGATAGTCGACGCAAACTCAAATGGTGCCTTGTTTTTTATCAACAGGAACTAGATTGGAAACCCATTCTGTTAAAGGAACAGGATAGATGAAACCAACGTTTAAAAGTTTTTCTACCTCAATTTTGATGGCGTCTGCTTTGCGCGGGTGGACAGGTCTGAGTCGTTGCCGAACTGGTTTGGCATTGTCATAAATCTTGATTTTGTGCTCGAAGATAGATGGGTCTATGCCGGGAATTTCATCATAAGACCAAGCAAACACATTGCGGAATTCCTTGAAAAGGGATGTGAAGCACGCAATTTCCTCAGGATTGTAGTCGGCTCCAATCTGAATATTTTCCATGATACCCGTTTTGACCAAGATATCAATGAGCATTTTCTTAGAAATATTACCCATGTTCCCTTCCAAATCGAGAGTTTGAAAAGTTGTGTAAGCAGAGGGAACCATCTGAGGTTGGTCAAACTATGGGATTTTAGTTTTTATCACCTCCGAGTCAATCATTGAAGTGCGATGGTGAAACTCTCCCCAAGGTCATTCTTCTAGAGACATGATCTCTCTAATAGCTTCGTCTGTAGGCAAGACTTCATTGAGGAGATCATTAGAGAGAACTGTGATGGGCGAGAGGTTTTTACTGTTGGTTGAAACCATAGCAGTGAAGGGTTCAGATGTGATTTGGATGGCTCGGTAAGCCAACTCGGCTGGTGAGAGCGGCATCTAATCTCTGTAGGAATCAATGTCTGAAGGTGCCAGAATGATCCATGGGTCGATAGAGCTATCCAAAGTGGTGGATATCATTGCAACCATGTTTGGGATCTGTGGCAGCGGGAGAGGAAAACAACCCAGTAGGGAATATGCCTTCAGAAGACCGGTACCGATACTGACGTAAGAGTTAGGAAAGCCTCCTATTAGGGGTACAGTGCTACTTGGTAACGTGGCATAATCAGGGGTGCAGAAGGATAGTTGATCCACTGTGACTATTTTCCCATCCAATGGAAATAGGATGAGTCAGAAGACCGAAGACACAATGGCAGTCATGGCATAATACCAACTACGACCAAACAATAGATTATAGTCTAGATGGTGCTCTATGACTTCAACGTCCACGTTTACCATTTTCCCACTCAGAGTGATGGGAGAGCTAGCAAGGTATCCTTTTGGGAGGAACGTGTGGCCATCGAAAGCTTTGAGGGAATTCGATGGCGGGGTGAGGGTAGGAGAACCTAAATTGAGCCAGCAAGCTTGTGACATAACGCAGGTCGAAGCACCTTCGTCTATGACAGTGCGATGGATTGGTCTCCCTTTCAACACAACCTGCACCTGGAATGCGAGTTGGTGTGAGAGGCGAGGTTTAGACTTTTCCATATCAAATATAGCTAGCATGGAATCCTGGGGGTCTATTCCACCAATGGCTGAAAGCAAGGCTTTCCTTTGTGCTGGAAAGGTTTGTAATACTTCGAGAGCAGACATAGCTGACAGTGCCTGCGCCAAATCTTCTATAATGTTGTAGTTTTGGGCTGCACATGTAGAGGTGTTATGAGTCGTGCGTCGAAGTGTCCCTTTGGGGGGACGAATCATGGGTTCAGCAGTAGGCAATTTGATATACAAATCGTTGGGTGGCGGTGGATTTGAACTAGTACTAGGTTCTTGAGCATCTATGGTAGGATTTACATAAAGCTTGGCTCAATTTTGAAGTTCAACACTCTCAATGCCATAAATGGCGGATGGTCCTTCACCGGAAGGATGTGAACCACCATTGCCCCGTTGATGGGGTTGTGGAGGATTTTCAACCCTGTGTTGATGTTGCTGCTACTGATTAGGGAAAGGATTATGAAGAATGGCAGGTGTTTGCCCAGAAACCTTGTTGGCAATAAAATTGGTGCATTCCTGCAGCCGAGGACATTTGTATGTCAAGTGGTCCTCTGCACAAATCTTGCAAGGAAATTTCATGGGTTTATCCTTCCCTTTGTCATTTTTGGCAGCTTTTTTCTGATTAGGGTTATTCTAATTATCCGACTACTCTTCCGGAGAAGATGTCTTTTTCTTGTTCTTCTTATTTTTCCCGCTAGGTTTTTGTGAGGTTTGCACAGAATTTACCTCAGCGGTAGGAAGAGTAGTCATTTGGTGAGGGGCGGTGGCAACTGAAGATGGCTGGGAGGCTTGCCCTCGAGACTGTTTTGTGGCCACACCGGAGATTGTGCCAACGAGACTGTTGGCATGCGCTCCGGTTCTCTAAGTGGCTGGAGGATTTGGGTTGCCAGGGGCATTGGGGAGTAAATCATATAGCGTGCCAGATTGTGAATAGATTAAATCCAAATGCTGGGCATGAAGAATGCATTGATCTTCTGTAACCACACCGGAAAGGCCAATGTATTTAGAGATGTGGGGTAAGAGAGACTTACAAAACCAATTGGCTAAGAGATGATCCGGGATTGGCGCTTTGACTAGCCTCCTCCTATGTCTCCATTCATGAATGTGATCGGAGATGTGGGTGGTGGTGTCTTGGCACAACGAGGTTAACAGTTCCGTTATGGTTTCAAATCTGATTGGTAATTGGAAGTTCTTTAGAAACTCCGTCGCTAAAGTGCCAAAAGTATTGATGGCGGCGCGTGGTAATTCAATGTACCACTTGGCGGCATTGCCTGTAAGGGTGCAGGGAAACAGTCGAAGCCGGACACTATCATCCACCATGGAATTGGATATAGACCATAGATGAAAGGTAGTGATGTGTGCGGCTGGGTCATCCCCTTGTTTCCCGTCGAACTTCGGGATGTCAGAAGGAATCTTATGCGGTACTGGAGGCCAAAGCGAGTTGTTATTGATGGGGTCGTTAGTCAGTTTATGGATATCGGGGATGTCCAAAGCTGCCAAAAATGGCAATTGTGGATTTTCCCTCGAATCTAACCAAGGCAGTATGGGCTGACTACTTAGACCATAGGGTCCACCCATCAATGTGTTACCAGGAGGATAAGTAGGAATTTGATAAAAAATTCCTATAGGTGGAGGAGTAGGGACATACTGTTGCTGTCCATAGGGCATATTGTATTGTGGGGCGAACAGTTGGTTGCCTCCAGCATAAAAGTGCCCTCCCATTCCAGATGGAGGTTGGGGTTGGTTAGTCCAAATGGATGCAATAGAGTTTCTCGGAGGCATGCTACTACTTGCATAGTTTGGCAACGGTATGGACCCTACACCTATATTTGAACCACTTAAGGGAAAAGTATTAACAATAGGTTGTCCTATTTGTCCTAAGGATTGCATAGGAAGTGAAATATTCCCTGCTACCTGAGTGCTGGTGACACTACCCCCTGGCATAGAGGCCAAGGTGTTTGAACTCAGCAAAGGGTTCCAACTTAAAGGGTTGCTAAAAGGTACCGAAGTAGTCATACTCGTGGGAGGAGCTACCGTGGGTCCCAACGTGGTCATGGTAGAAGTAGATGCCGAAGGATTCGGTAAGCTACTGACAGTTGTGATGACCATAGGGTTGGGAATAGGTATATGTTGACTAGTGGAGTTACCTAGTGATGGCATAGAACTGACCACCGGCAGGGAGGATGGTGGCGAACCTGGGATGGTTTCCATTGGTATCGACCCAGTGGATGCTGGTGGTGAAATGGATGTTGGTGCGGTCGAAGACATATCTTGGCGTGGTGGAATCTGAATTATCATAGGCCCCAACGGATCAGTGAGCGGAGGGTTGTAATGAGGTACAACACCTTCAGTGAAAGGGTCCTCCGGAAATTCCGGCTGGTATGAGGCTATGTGAAAATCAAGATTAGTCAGTGGAGACTACTCTTCCGTGGAAGGCACAGGGCCACCAAGGTTCAGTTCTTCCTCAATAGTTAGAGGAGGTAGACCTTGCTGTCGTCTAGACAGATAGCATGGGTCAGGGGACGCCACGGTGACCTGCTTAATTTTAACAAATTTTAATAAATTGTGATGTTTTATAAAGTCTCAGTGATAGTAACCACACACCTAAAAAAAAAAAGGACTCTCTAAAATCAATCAGCAAGCAGCCAGAATAGGGTTCCTTGTCTGAGTACTACCGCTCGCTGGTGATGAAATCCAGTATCACAATAGTATACAAAGAGGGTTGGTCGAAAGTACAGTTACGGTCACTCTAGAGCTTCGCCCGAACCTCAGACGATAGGTGTAAGCACTCTCGTGAAGACGAGTACCCTCCTAAAGAGTAAATTATATAATTTTATGTATATAAGTTTTGCT
>JAXQQM020078387.1:0-155817 GCA_034641835.2 Pinus albicaulis
GAATAAGAGACCATTGCAAGCCCATTTGCAAGTTTCAAAAATGCAAAAAAACGTTCAAAATCGCTCCCCTAGCCATCCACTGAAGAAACAAGAGAAGTTCGAGCAGTTTGCAGAGTTTTTGGAGGTTTAAAAACTGCGCGGCATGCCTGGAAAAGCACGTGGTGCGTTCAGGTGAAGAATTACATGGGCCTTACACTACTGTGCGGCGCGCCTGTAGCGCTGGTCACCACCGCCCGAAGGGCAACCCAAATGCCTTGTGTCGCGCGACGTTCTTTCTAACAAACGTGCCGCGCCTCCTAGCACCTTCAAAGAAGCTCCAAAAGCTCTCCAAACTATCAATCAAGGCCAATGAAGGATCTTTGAGGTATTTTTCATCACTTCGTGATAAATTTCAAAATCTAAAGGGGTGATTGATGCCATGATTTTTAAGGACTAAAACAGTGATCGAATAGTGAAGTTCTTGGTAGAAAATCAAGGTGGTTTGTTGTTGTGTTGCCAAAGACTGTTACAATAGAAAGCTAGGGTGTGTTTACATTAGTTTCAAAAGGCCTAAAACTGCCTTCAAGCACAACAATAAACCATAACCCTAATTGCAAGGCAAAATCACAGTGTTATAGGTTTTCAAATTGCTGAAGGTGTCCTAATAGTGATAAGACAAAACTAACCTCTGTCAGCAAAGTATAAGGTGAAAACAATGTTATAAGGTGGAAGCAGTGTTTGTAAGGAAAACACAGTGTTTGTAAGGTGAAAACAGTAGTCTTAGTCTGAATGCCTTGTCACTTCAAAAAGTGTCCCTTTGAATGGTAAAAGAGAAAACTCTGTACAGCCACCAGATTTCCATAAAACAAAGTATGCTATGAAAATCCTTTGAATCAATTTGAGGGTGCATTTGTCTACCTATGTATAAGAACTAGTGAACAAAAGAAGAAGCACTGTTAAGGGAGGTTGTTTTTTGTCTTTGTCTAAATACAAGGATGTCTTGTTTCTACCAAGACACAAAGGATCCTTGTGACCTTACCCAAACACAGTAACAATTTGACTATGTGCTTTCTATTTGACAAAAGATTTGTTGTTTGGCATAAAAGAGCACAAAACAGTGAAGCGAAAGAGCATGACAGTCATGAAGAAAGTAGTGACAAAGAAAAATAAGGCAAACCTAAAGCAAGCACTGATGAGGGCAAGAAAATACAAAACATAGATCATGAAGGGAATTCTCCAAAGCATGTGCTAGCTGCCTGTCCTAGGCAAGGGGCCATGACTTCTTCACCAAAGCTAGAATTCCAAACAATAAAGAGGAAAAGCTCAAAACTGCCCAAAGAGGGCACCCAGTGAGAAAAAAGGAGAAAGACACCTCTAGGCTTGGAATTTTGGCCCGAGCTTCTAGATATGTTTCTAAAAAGCCTTGAGGGACTTGCTCACCAAAATTTAGCAAATTTTGACATGTTCTTCTTTTTTGACATTTTTGGGCCTAATTGCATAAAATCATGGGCACTGCCATTTTGGTTTGGAGCATCCTCAACTCTTGAGAGTGGTACCATTAGATGCATTAAATTTAGGGGCATCTACTCAAAAAATTTCATAGCATTGGAAGTTTTTTTGGTCCCCCAAAGATGCAAAAAACACTCACTTTTTCGACATTCTGCCCACATATCAGCAAGGCCTATTTTTTGGGTTTTTTCACTCAGTCTAGTATTTGAAAAACTTTCAGGCATTATTTTGGGAAATTTCAAGTTTTTCCAGAAATTAGACATCTAGATCTTTCCATCGAGTCATCACGAGCCTCGTTTTGACATCGAGAAGACCCTCAAAAGTCATCTGAAAGATAGGCAATTTTCTGCTGATGCGCCCTTAGTGCTTTTTGACCAAAAAGGAAGATTTTTGAAGTAGCCTTTCAAAATGTGCGTTAAGCTATTTTGGAACATTTTCAGTCATAAAAAGTCAAATTTATTCCCTTTTTTAGCATTTTAAGATATTTTGTTGGATATTTTTGTGCCTTGGGCTTTGCAAAGCCTCAAGGACAAGTTTAAATATTTATTTTGAACCAATGGCTAGCTAGTTGCCTTGGTTGGTTTTCCTCCTCTTTGGCCTATATATTCCAAGAGGATTCATTGTAATATAAGGCTGAACTTGATGAATTTAAGAAATATATGGTCATATAAGCTTTGGAAGAAATACTTGTCTCATGCTTTTGGATAGTTTCTTGGATGTTCTTGGATGAGGAAAGAGGATTGTTGTTGGATTCCATGACTTGGTAGAATGGTATAGTGTCTCTCTCTCTATTTTGTTTCCTAGTTTTCATTCATAATTCCATGTTCTTGCTTGCTATGAGACAATAGAGAATAGATTTGAGACATTCCCTTGGAGGCACCTCAAATTTCCTGTTTCTTTATAGCTTCCATGTTTTCTTCATTCTTAGTCACATTAAAGAACCCTTGATTGCTCTTTAATAACTCAAGAATATTGTTTGCTTGTTTCATTTATGGTTTTATGCATGCTAAGTATGACTCACGATATGCCCTACTTACTCATGGCTAGCCATAGCTCCACCTATGAAAACTCTCTTTGATTGATTAGATTGTCATTTGTTGAACCAAGGAGGTCTTGTACTGATCTTGCCCTTTGCCTAAAACTATGTATGCAATCTTGTTTTCAAAGTGCCCAATAGCTCGAAGTAATATGTTTAGGCATTCCTACATAGTGATTTGAGTTTTTTGTCTGTCTTAAATGTATTTCCCCAAAGTCTGATAGCCATTTCCTAAAGTTAGAGAGTCATATATTTCTATGCATGGCTTGAATGTTTATTTCTATGCATTAATCAGTTTACAGTTACATTTCTCATGATTAATGGTTTGCCCTACCATGTTTATGTCAGCTATTAAACTAGTTATGTTTTAAATCCTTTGTTCTTCACAAGTTTAATGTCCATCTCACTCCATTTTGCCCAAAGATCCATTTTACCTCGAATCAAATCGGCCCTTCAACAACCTTGTATCACCATCTGAAAGCTCTCTTGACCTTTTCGACCCCATAGCCCAGTTGATCTGACATCTTTTTACCTATCTTATGTCTTTGATCAGTTCATTCCTCACAACCTAAAAACAAAAACCAAAAACATACTTCATAACAAGCCTAAAATCAAAACACAATAAGCAAACACATAAATATCCCTTACACAAATAGAGAGAGCCCTCTCTGAGTCCAGGAAGGCTAGGTCCTTGGGCTCCAAAGATTGGTTTGATGTTACATTGTCATTTGGCTTGTCAATTTGCCAAATCACGGGACCCTAACACAATCACATTTTAGGGGATGACATCATCCCTAATGGTTGAGGTGGCATTGTTTGAGTCAAAGGTACTTACTTGCCACATTCTCAATGGTGGATAAAAACTCATGGGTAACCATGGTAGTGCTTTAAGTACTTTTAAAGTCATAAAGTAAAGTACTCATAATAAATGTCATTTCACATTTTTTGAATAAAATATTATTATTGTCATTTCATATTTTTTGAAAGAAACAATGCATATCCCTACACAATCTTCATGTATTTACACACTTTTCTATAAATTTATATTTGTATATTTTCAAATATTTATTTATAAATCAAATCAATTCAATATGTACTATAAAATTCATACATAAAACAATATATTATATTATATTATTTTTATATAGTATATTAATTAAATGTTATTATATAATTTAAATAATATAAATTTTAATTAATAGTCTAGTCTATAATTAAGAATTTATGAATTTATATTTAGATCTTATTTTAAGTTATTTAATTACAAAAGATAAATGCATTAGTTGTGCAATGATAATGACCTTTTCTTGAAAATCTTATTCTTATTTATAGCCACATCAATACCATTTTTTTATTATTTTTATTTTGGTACAACTTTTGAATTGAATTTAACCATGGTTACATGGATTTTGGTGCAAAATGTGAATTGCAAATTCATAAATATTATTTTATTGGTTTAGCTATTATTTTATTATTTCCTTAGGAGGACCATTTTAGACCTCAAAATTCCCCTAATGCAAACTGGAGAGGTGGCCACCACAAGCGCTACTATGGTACGCATTAAGGACTTTCTCAGCTTCAGCATGTGTGAGACAATGACAGAAGACAGAATCAACACCGTGATGATAGAGATCATCACCATTGAGAATATAGTAGGGGCTTGGTGTCGTATATGTTTTCAAGCATCATGATTAATATGGTAAGTGAACTTTTAGGTTTTTAGGTAGGTAAGGATGTCCCCATACCAAGGGTCATTCGAAGTAATGACAAATAAGTGTTCATCGAGTAAATTATCATTAACCAGCAGATCTCGTGCACTTGTAGGAAATTCATAAATTAGTTCAACAAGGGCTAATCCTTTCTTACTCTTGGGTGTGACAAATTCAAGATCCAATTCCTGAAGGATAACAATCCAACGGGCATACTTCCCATTGATGATTCTTCGACTCAATAGGAAATCCATAGGGTTGGAATTGGTCATGAACTTGGTGGAATGCGTTAGGATATAATGACGAAGTTTTTGGACCGAGAACACAATGTCCCACACCAAATTCTCTTCATGCGATTAGGACACAAGGGGACCCACAAGGTTCTTGCTGACATAATAGATAACATGTTTGTTTTTGGTGTCATCTTCCTGAATAAGGACCCCAACGATTGAATGGGTGGACGTCGAGATGTACAGAATGAAATCCATCTCAAATTTAGGAGGACTAATCAAGGGAGAGGAAGTGAGAGCATGTTTCAGGGCATCAAAATACTGTTGAGTGTAGTCATCCCAAACAAATGGAATGTTAGATCTAAGGAGTCTTAGAAACCCATGCGTAATGGCGGCATATTCAGGGACTAACCGACGAAGGAATTTGGCTTTGCCTTGAAGGCTTTGTAACTGGCACATGGTACAAGGAATGGGAAGCTCAAGAATGACTTGAAATTTGAGGGGATCAAACATTATACCATATTTGGACACAATGAAGCTCAAGAGATGGTAGGCGGGAATGCAAAAGAAACACTTCAGCGGAATGAGGCGGATATTATACTTGCAACATCGGAGAAAGATAGTACGCAAATCATGAATGTGTTGTGCCGATGCCTAGAATGAGTAGTGAGGTTTTCAAGGTAGGCAAGGATAATATGAGCCAAATCATGGAAACAATTTGACATGGCCCACTGGAAGGTGGCTCTAGCATTCCTTAGGCCGAATGGAATGACCCTATAAGAAAAATTTCCCCACAGAATAATGAATGAAGTTTTTAACTGATCAACACGGTGGATAAAAATTTGGTTGTACCTAGAGAAACCATCCATAAAGGATAGAACCTCATGCCCCACACACTCATCGATGATTTGGTCAATAAACGGTGTGGGGAAGTTGTCTTTGGTACAAGATTTGTTCAGGTGGCGAAAGTCAGTGCAGACACAGATGGTGCCTTTTTCCTTGAGAATGGGAACTGGGTTAGAAAACCAATTTGTGTATTCAATGGGATAGATAAAACTAGTCATCTTGAGCTTATCGATTTCGGCTTTGACAGCCTCTTGTCTGAAAGGATTAATGGGTATCAACTTTTGACAGAAAGGATTGGCATCAGGCCATGTATCGATATGGTGTTCAACAATGGCGGCATCAAGTCCGGGCATCTCTATAGGAACATGTGAATACATCACGAAATTCTTTGAACAGCTTAGTGTAAGCCTCGATTTATTCTAGGGTGCAATGTGCCCCCAAGACAATGTTTTCTTCTACCCCTGGTTTATCAGAAATGTTAATTTTAATTGTAAGAGAGATATTATCCATATTTCCTTATTCAAAAACATTTGGTGCAGGGATGGGATTTATAAACCAATCAACCTCATCAGTGATGAAGTCTTTAGACTCCATAGCATACTAGTCATGGGACTGTTGCGGAACAAAATACACACAGTGGTTCATTTCATCCCAGGGAAATTCAAGGGTGGCCATCGCTTCCTTAATGTCTTCATCAGAATGAAAGATGGGAGGACTAGCAGAAGAAAGACCACATGATGCAGTGGGGCTACCTGACTCATCATCATTAGAGATATGGTTCACATGCATATTTTGATGGAGGGTAGACTAAGAGATAGTAGTTTAACATCTACTAATGTTGAGCCAAGGGTGATCGCCAAAGGAGGTTTTGATGAGATAAAAGGGGATGCCCTGAAGGGGTCTTCCACCATGGATCTCATGGATGACGATAGATAGAGAATAGTGCCCAAAGGGTCTGTCATATCGACATTGGGGGAGGGATCACAATGGGTGCAGACATGTCCTCTGGTTCTACTGAATCATAACTCACAAGTAGAGGAGTACATGATCCACTACGAGTGGCCTCTATTTGGCAAACAACCTCACGGGTGTCACGAAATTCGTTGAGACATGAAAAACGGTGAGAGTAGTGGCCATAAAGATCACCCAAAGCACAAGGGTGTTCCGTGCGCAATGATTTGAGTTTCTTATCTGAATCGGGTAAGGTAACATGGACCTCCGAGATGTTGGATTCAGGAAATGTCTCGTTGACCACAGGTTTGAGATGAGGAAGCTCGAGATAGTTATGGGCGGCATGCCCAACAACATCACACAAAGCGCAAGGAGGTGACTGCTTTGGAGGCTTAGGAGGGGCAAGAGTTGTTTGGGGGGCCTTTTCCTTAGGTTCCTTATTTTTGGTTTTGTCCCCCTCACCAAATGCTTTCACAACAGGAGTAGATTCCCGTTGAGGTGGCTGAGGCACTGAAGAAAAGGGAGGGGTCATAGAGACCGGTTGGACCGGGGTCAAAGTGGTATAAGTTTTGAGCTGACCAGACAAAGTTTTTGTAGGGGGATCAATGTACCAAACTGGGATCCCCAAGGTCAAATTGGGAAGGCTCAATGTATCCATAACAGGCACCGAAAAGACTCTAGAGTGGGGAGCTAGAAATGGTATCTTATCGGAAGGGTAATGGCCTAGCGGAATGGCTCCCAAGTGGTTAAGGCTAGGGGGAACCATTCCTGGTTGAAAAATTTTGGAAGAGACGTTATCATAAGAATAAGGTCCTTGAGGAGAAGGTCCTGAAGGCTCCACTAAATGACCACCAGCAGGCTGCGGAGGTGTTGTTTGCTAGCTAGTCAAACCGAACCACTTGTGGCTAGCCCAAGATGCTTGCATCATGCAAACATTCGATGAGTTGGGGTCAGTGATAAGAGGGGGGTGACTAGGAAATGAACCAAGTAAGGTGGAATCTTTATAGACTCCTAGTGAAACAATGTTGAGAGGAGCGACTAATTTTCTATCGGCCACCAAAGATATGATAGAATCGAGGGAAGTCTGAGACTTCGGTTCGTAATATGTTAACTGATCGATGGTGACTATCTTTCCATTGTGAGGAAATCATATCTTACAGTGAACCACAGATGCGACAACAGACATCGCATAGGTATAGCTATGACCCAAGAGGATATTGTAATCCAAGGGGACGTTAATGACTTCAATGTCAACACAAACAATATTTCCCGCAAGAGTGACAGGACAATTACTGAACATGCCAAGAGGCTGAGAAGGGTGACTATCCCAAGTACGCAAAGTGATGGTGGATGTAGCTAAGTCGCATGATCCAAGTTTATTCCAAATAGAGGCAGACAAAACAGAGGTGGATGCACCCTCGTCAATGATACTTCGCAAAACATTCGCATTACGAATATTAACTGGTATTTGGAAGGCGACGGATGAAGGTAAAGGGGGATGTTCTGATTTGTCGACATCAAAGATGATCAAACATTCATTTTAAGGATCCACGATGCCCAAAGCATATAGTAGAGATTTTTTTTGTGATGGTCACAACTGGAGGACTTCTAGCGTTGACATGGTAGCAAGTGACTGTGCCAAGTCATCTACTATGTTTTAGGTGTGGGCGGCTTCAGCGGAAGCAGAATTTCAGCGTAATGGCCCTTTAGGGATCTTGTGAATGACCTATGCCCTGGGCCGAGGGATTTGTAAGGGAGAATTGGGTCTCAAAATGGACTCTGCAGAAACTTTGGTTTGGGACTCGGTTGTAGACGTAGTAGGTGGCTTGTCATATTGGCATGACCGGGTCTGAAGGTTGACATCAACGGTATTGACCTCTTCAGAATTCATCATGAGAATCTGGTTCTCAGGGGTACCAAACTTTGAAGGTTGAGGAGCAGCTTGACCTTGAGGGGGTTGGGCAGTAACATATCCTTGTTGAGGGAAAGGATTAGTGAACATAGCCGGTTGAGCTGGCGCAGTATTTGGAGGAACATAAGCGGTGGCTTATTGTGCTCTAGATGCTTCTTTTGCTTCCCACAATTGGCGCATATTGGTTAAAAGGAGACAATCACGAGTATAATGGCCATAGACACCACAACAAGAACAAGGCTTCTTCATACGAAGAGGCTTGTTATGCTTGGGTTGATTGCCCTGTTGCTGGTTTGTAGTGTTAGGTTGGTTCCCCTGTGGCACGTTCGGTCGATTACCTTAGCGCCCTTGATTACCCTGCACTGGTTGGTTCTGGTTGCCTTTCCCCTTATTATTTTTCTTCGAATTAGAAGGATTAGTTGCGCTTTGCTGCGCATACACCTAGCTTTGAGGAGGCGGTGGTTGCCATGGCGGAGGTTAAGAAGGTACGGGAGGTTGGGATGTTGATGTTGGAGGGGCTAGAGAACTGAGTTGTGGATAAGTATAGAAAGGAGGTTGAGAAACATAGGGTAAACAAGTTGAGCAATAGTTGGCCCTGGCATCGGTTGATGCAGTTAGGAAAATGCGTAAGGTGTGATTTGACCCTAATACATGTTGTTGGGAGGGGGATAACTGCTGGAGGAGTTGGTCTCTCCCTAAGGAAAACCATAACCCATGGAAGGATTACTATACAGATGTGAAAGAGATCCAACAATACTGTTAGTAAAGTGAGATGCCCCTGGTGTGTTGGCACCACCAGGTGTAGTAAGATTTGGTAAAATGATATAAACATAACTAGATTGGGCATATATCAAGTCATATTTCAATGTGACTTGGAGAGATTCTTCCTCGGTCTGAGGAAAGTGAGACGTGACATATTTACCATAGAAGGAAAAAGCATTCTGAGAAAAAAATCCATATATACACTGTCGTCGAATGTAGGAGCTCGACACAAGCTCCTCATTCTACGTCATTCTTGGACATGGTCAGAAAGGAGGGTGCCATAAGTTTGACAGAATGTTGTCAACAATTTGATATTGGTATCATAGCGGAGATGCAACTGGAAGTAGGACATAAATGCTTTAGCAAGAGTCACAAAAGTGGAATGAGATGCAACAGCTTGGTCGACATACCACTTTGCAACTTCTCCAATGAGTGTACGTTGGAATAACCGAAGGCAGATAGAGTCATCGGTGATAGAATTGGATGAAAACCATGTGTGAAAGGAGTGGACATGATTAGTAGGGTCCTCTCCCGCATTTCCTTTAAACTTAGGAATGTATGAAGGAAGCTTAGTCGGCATAGTAGACCAACCTAAATTCTGGAGTATAGGGTCGTTGATTAATTGGCTGAAATCGGGAAGGCTTAAACCTACCATAAAAGGTATCAAAGGAGTACCCGAGATGGTTCAAGTAGTGAATCCACTAGAAGCGGATCTAGAATTAGGGTCGGGGCCACCACTAGCTTGAGGAACAACACCTACATTGGCGCCTGACATGATGATGGTATGAGGTAGAGAGGAATAAGGATCAGAATCAGAGGAAGAACCCGATGAACCAGAATTAGAGTCAATATGGGGACTCAGCATAGGACTAACTTGGATCCTACTCGGTGGAGTAAGTCTTCCTAACGGAAACTGAGGGTGAAGGCCTTGGAGTCTCTGAGATGAACGCCTTGGGGGCACAATGATGACAAGTCACAGATGACACAAAAAGGTTGAAGAGTGATAAACAAAGGCTCAGTGAGGCATATAAATTAAATACAATGTATATGTCTTGGCTTGGCGGTGTAAACCAAGTGATCTTCACTTTAGGTGTGCGTGTGTGCAAGCCATATGTTAGTTTTAATTAAGCCCGAACGGTTGCATAAAGAAAAAGGAAAAAATGTTGAACTGTAAATAAAACTGAAACAACAGTGAAATTAACAACTACGGATGCATAAATTTAACCCAAAAAGAGGCTTCCCAAACAACTAGTCTACGAGGCGGGTGAAATTGACTCAAAACACACAAGGCATAAAAAATATCTAAGGTCTAAGGGACAGGGATCTAATGACCCAGATCTACTGGAAAAGGTGTAGAAGACAACAAGAAACCGGAGGGGATAACTGCTACAAAATGGGAGGCGACAGGTTAAAACCCAAGGGGAAACAAGGGAACCCTAAGGGAGAGACCAAAAAAAACTCAAGATGTGGTTTTGGATGGAATAATAACCGATAAAAAGGGACCTAAAAGAAGGATATAGCAAACCCTAAACAATGGTTGAAAGCACTACAAAATCTCAGACTACCTACTTAGCTAAACCCCTCCTAGAAAGGTGGAAGTGCACTGAAACCATAAGGGGCTTGGTTCTACTTCAAGGAGAAAAAATGAGCATATCCAGGCCTAATATAGGTTGAGACAGAGGTCAGACAACCCTAAACTGTGCTTGCGACAAACCCTGAATGTCACAGAAAAAACTCAAAAGAAATTTGCAGCTCGTAGGTACTCACCTATAAACTGTGGAAATCGCAATTTATGGTCTAATAGGTACGAATTCATGCATAGATAACAGGTTCTTAGCCCAAAAGTGTGAGTTCTATATCCGGGATCTTTAGGTGGCAGGTTGTGGAAAAATTTTCATCTTTGGCGCGATTGATACCTGTTACCTGCAGAAAACACCTGAAAACACACGGAAGTTGGATTTTTTACTGTTTTAGGGCATAAAAGTTAAAAACAACATCAAGAGACTAAAAATAGTTGAATAAAAACCCTAGTTACTAAATTTGTTGGTCATGTAGGGATCAGAATAAACAACAGTGGAGTCGCCAATTGTTAGCATAAATTATTAACGCAAGTGTACGAAAAGAGCTCACTTTAGTTGCACATGACAAACAGCCCTAACAACAAAAATGATTTCTTAGCTTCTTTATATCTGTAAGTGATAGTTAAGACAAATTCTTCCAAAAACTCGATCTATGTAGTAAAAGTAGTTAAACAGTGAAAAGAAATAAGAAATGCTCCATGCATCCGACGGACAAGACACGATATAAAGAATTTTATATGTATTATAACACCTAGGAAGGGAAAAAAGAATGATGTTACTGGTCCCCCTCAATGGGATGGGTTCTTGGCTGTCCTCAATGCTTCAAATCCAGAAGTTTCTCTCTCCAATGGTGTAGAAAACCCGAAATATGTTGAACTCTATAGGAGCTCAAGAAGAAAAGAAAGTAGTAGCAGCAATGAGAATGATCAAAGCGCGAGAATGAAAGTGATCAAAGTAAGGAATGAATGAAAAAACCCTCCTATTTATAACAAAATATTGAGTTATCCTTGATAATGGCGAATAATATAATATTATTAACCAAGATCTAGATCTAACCGCTTGGAATATTTTATTATATTTTGTTGGAGGGAAAAGGTATTTAAATTGGTTAAATGCCTTTATTTAGAAATAATAAACAAATAAATGATTTATTTATCATTTCAAGAATGTGGTTATGGAATAATTAACAAATAATGATTTATTTAATTATTTATATGTGATTTAGTCACATTTAACAAGAAATAATAACTAGATAATGATTTAATTAATTATTCCTAGAGAAAAACAAGAAAAATAATGGTTTATCTAATTATTTCTCATAATTGGGTTAAATACGGTCTGGAATATTATTTAAACAGTGGTTTAATTAATTATTCCTAGAGGAAAATCAAATAAATATGGATTTATTTAATTATTCCTCATGGGGTTTCATGTTTGAACCAGAAAAAACTTAATAAAATATGGTTTATTAATTTATTTCTTATAGTGAACGCAATTTTACTATAGTAAAATTGGTCTTACATGGTGTACTTCGATCCGTCTAATTGTAAATTGTTAGATGACCAAAAATTGGTGTAACAACTTCCTTGCTGTAAAATAGTTGTTGAAGTCGACAAGAAGGAAGCATCAACCAATCAAAATGAGTGTTGATGCAAGGGACCAGGGTTTTTGATGTAGAAGGGTGTAATGTGATGGGTTAACTAGGCATGGTGACAAGAAATGGTTATAACTGATGATGGTGGTTAAGTGGCCTGAGGTCAAAGCTATCAATCCGAGTGGCGATAGTCATAACAATTTCTGAAGGGGAAACCCCTAGGGTTGGTAGGACGCCCAGGGTCGGTGTATGCTTGTTGTGATTTTCATGGCTAGTTGTTGTGTTTAGGGAGTGCTTCCAGGTAAGAAATGTAAATGGATGGGTAGGAGTCTTATCCTAAGAAAATATTTGTACACTTGCCAAAAGAATATGAAAGTGGTTTTAATGTACAGGCACGGAGACAGGTGCCCCATTAACATGAGTAATCCTAGACGATGATGTGAGGAGTATATTTTGTTGAGGGTGGGGGCCCCATTGGTTGGTCTCGGTGTGAGGGTGATGAGGCCGATGAAATGTTGTAGGTGGGCTATGGTCATGGGGGTGTGATAAGCCAAATGAGACACACGATGATGTGTTTTTTGTTGATCCTCCTTGTAGAGAGTGGTGGCTCGAGAACAGGGGTTTTAACATGCCATGGGTAAAACTTTGACTTGATGTTTGATGGTGGGCGTGTGAACATGAAGTGGTTCCCAGGCTGAAGTTTATGGCCATGGCTTCAGACCTTGGCATGTGGCCTACATGAGTGATGGATGCCATGGATGGTGAGGCTCTACCGACCTATAAGGGTGCTTATCATGTGCAAGATGGGGTGATGATAAATATGGTCGGGTGAATGAACCTAGGGTTTTATTCTTTTGGAGAAATTATGTCAAGATATGCAAAGCTTTTTAGGGAAGTCTATCATGTTAGGGGTAGAATGATACCTGCTATTGTACTTTTTTTGGTTGGGATAGGTGGGGATCTGGCGTGTTTGTAATACCTACAACCAATACCCAAAGTAAAAGCATATTTTTCATAAAAATATTTTGGAAATAACTTGAATTTCTAAGTGACAAGAGAGGGCGTACTGGAACTGAAGTATGGTGGGTGTTGTGCCTGAAAATGACTATTTTTGAAACTTGGATCTATGGGGCCTAGTTTGAACATGATGAAGTTCTGATCAATTTTTTTCTCTCAGTTTTGTGATCAGGTACTCTGAGCTCTAGTTATGGTCTATTGAAAAATGAAAAAAGAGCGATATAGAGGCCAATATGGTCCATTTTCACATCATTTGTGTTTTTTGAGGGTTTGAGGTCAGAGCAAAGCTACCTTCCCAAGATTCTCTTGCCATTGCAGTCAGCCTGAGCACCCGGGATTCGCGTTTTTAGTGTTAGGTAGGACCTTAAACATCCTTCTTTTTTTTTTTTTCATTTTCATTCGTGGGTGGTATGTACAAATGTGAATTTGTACATATTTTATGCCCATTTTTAGGTAGGACCATGCGGACGATCAAGGATGGTCCGCACAGTCCTTGCAGAAAGGGTGAGTTTTACGTGAGGCCCTCATAGTTGGGGGAGCTTATGCATGTTGCACCATGTGTCTGTGTCTGTTACAGATGCGTGGTTAGTGCGCAAAGTGTTTTGACAGACGTGGGGAGGCCCAAATTTTGAAAATTTTAATAATTTTTTGAGTAAAAACTAATTTTTGGTATTTTTCCCTGGTGGCAAGATGTTGTGTTGAGAGCAGCACTGCCCTAATCTCCGCACGACAGTGACCCAATACCCCCATTCTCAAGATACCCTAGCTCAGTATGGTTTACTAATGTTCTTAGAGAAAAACATACTGAGGTCTCAGGATGGGTTCGTGCGTTACCTGGTCCGATGTTGGAATAGGAAACAACGCGTTATGGTCCTGCATTGTAGAGATGTTGTGATCCAACTGGAGATCGACATTTATTTTATGATAGTTCTCTTGCCTCAGGGGGAGGCACTTCATTATCCACTCCCCCCTGGTGGAGTGAACATCCATCTTTGGGCTGAGGAGGAGAGACATTGTGGTATTAACCTTATCACCCAAGGTTGTATTCGTGTGAGTTCTATCACATACTTGGGTGAGAGGGCTTTGGCGATGATATTTCACCTGTCTGGGTCGATGGCAAGCCATCGAGTGTCAGGTCCGTAGATAGGGGTTATGCATCGACTTCAGGCCGGTCACTTTTTTGATTGGGCCTACTATGTTTACTAGGGCATGGTCACTCAATTGGCCAAGGAAAATAGGGGTGCTATTAAGACCTTTTATTATGCGAGCATCCTCTGTAACATTATGTATGAGTGGGTTTTGATGTTACAACCCTTTGTGGCAGTGCCCCAGGTCCTTCGAGGGATCCTCAGATGCGCTGATGGGCACCTGTGATGCCCCGTGGTGGTGGGGGAGAGGCAGGCCGCTACTGGGATCCAACGGTCGAGGCGTGGTTCGAATCAAACTCGTAGGTGTTCCTTGAGTTTCCATATTCAGGGATGTATTTCCAAGGGCATCCGGACATGGGTCTCCGTAATGGCTATGTATGGGGTCTAGCAGGTATGACCTTTTATGTTTTTTGCATTTTGAGGGTTCTATTTTTGTATATATATCTATATTTATTCGATGGTGACACTGATTTTTTTTTTTTGGTTTATTTTGTAGATTTGGGTTCAGCAGGGCGTCCTACTGCACGTTTGGTAGGTCACCAGCCGAGGAGGGACCAACTTGGGGTGGGTCAGGTTGGTGCCAGGGGTCCCTCAGAAGAGGGTAGCATCGTTGTAGCTGCTGGTGGGGATGTTTCTCTCCTGGAACATGTTGAGACGATCGAGGAATGGGTGGCAGAAGTCAAGGAGTTATTGGTTGCTGCTAATATTCATGTACTGGAAGTAGAGGCTCAAGTCGAGGCAGCCGATGTTCATGTTGCTTATCTAGCAGATTATTGGAGTCAGCTGGAGAGGCTGACTTGAGGCTTGTTGATCAGGGGTTTTGACAACTTGGACAACATATGGTTGGAGATGGTGATGGCTCGGGAGAGGGTGCATCCCCCGAATTTGTGCAGAGCTGCACTTGTTGTCACAGCTGCTGCTCCTATATTGGCACTGGGTGCTAACGTGGGTCTGAAGGACCCATAAGGCAGGGCTCAGCCCTAGATATTTTGTATGGTCAGGGAAAGCACCCATTATGAGTATGTTTCCCTTCGTTGATGATATGTATTTTTTTTTCCTAACGTGATGGTTAGTGACCTATTTTGTATACTGGGACACATAGTTTTTGATGTATATATGCGAGATGTATTTTTGGTGGCTCTTATGATGTATCTATGGCTATTTTTCTATGTTTTTATATGTTCATCATGGATGTTATTCTTATGATTTTTTATGGATTATGGTTTATACGATATGAATTCCAGTCTAGGATATGGTTAGCTATGTCATCGACTACCTGATTTTGATCTATTGGTATGTGTGTAAATGTAATGTGATCAAAGTGATGACTTAACCTCCGTGCATTAGGAAACATGTGCGAATATCGTATTTGAAAAGCTTGGTTTAGATGTGATACCATTAACTGTGAGTCAATAAATGCATGTATATGTATAATTCCCTAGTTGGAGGCATCACTCAGTAGCTTGATGACTGCATCATATTCTGCTTGATTATTTGTATTTGATATGATACATACTCCATTGGTGAGGAATGGTGACCGGTCAGGAGAGTATATGGCCCAGGAAGCTACTACTAGATTTTGTGACCATCGAGAGGCTCCATCAGCATATCCAAAATAGTGGATGGGAGTATGATCCATCTATGAAACAAGAGCATTGTTTTTAGAAAAAATCCATGATGAATGTGATCATCGTAAAAATTTATGTTACATTCATTTTATCTCTAGGGTGGAGACTTCCCGCCCTATGGGTGGAATTTATTGAGGTAGATCCCATTGAAGGGATTAGCTAGGCATGTACCATCGGGCTCAGACAGAATGTATGCTCCTTTGAGGAGACAATGTTTGATGATATAAGGACCCTTCCCAATGTTTTGAACTTCCTGGGTCCTAAGGCTTCTTTTACAACATCGTAGTGGAGGACTATCTCCCCCTCAAAAAATGAGTGAGGGGTGATGTTGCGGTTGAATGATGCTTTTACTCTTTTCTTGTGAGCTTCATTACGTTGGAGAGACCCTTGTCTAATTTCCTCGACGAGCTCTAATTGTACCAACCGTTGCTGTAAAGGCTGAGTATCAGTGAGAATTTCAATAGTTGCATGTAAGTTTGGGATTTCACGTTCAATGGGAATCACAACCTCCACTTCGTATACCAACTAGAAAGGTATGATGTTGAGGATTTGACCATTGTGTGGTATTCCCATAAGGTTGAAAATACCATATGGTGCCCGTTAGTTTTATGGTTGTTTACCATACACTGTAACATAGTTTTGAGTACTTTGTTAATAGCTTCTTCCTGGTCATTGGACTGGGGGCGATATGGTGATGAAAACTCATGCATGAACCCTAAATGATGGGATAGCTCATGGAATATTTCATTCTCGAAATGCTTTCCATGGTTGGAGACTAACTCCTTATGTGCACTGAATCGTGCGATGACATGGTTGAAGAGAAATTGAGCTACAGTTTCTGCGTTGTTGTCGTATGTGGGCATGGCTTCAGCCCATTTGGTAAAATAGTCGACAACTTATATGATGTATTTGTGGTTTCCAGATGATGTAGGGTTGCAAGTCATAAATTCGATGCCCAATTTTCAAAAGGGATCTACTACAATGACCGGGTGTAGAGGAGCAAGAGGTGCTCTTGCCTTGTGGGCGAAACGTTGGCATCGCTCGCACATTTTGACTACATGTATGCAATTTTGGAATAGGGTGGGCCAAAAATAACCAACCCGCAAGAATTTTTGTGTTGAATATTAAAACAAGAAACAGTGAAGGAGGCATCCTGAAACATCATTCTTGATCCTAGTTGGAAAGTGATCACCTAAACTAGGTGGGGCCCACACAGGTGATTTTTGTCGCAAAGTCTATTTTTAGACTATGTCTATTTTTAGACATGTCGATCATATTCTATGAGTTGCAGGATGCTATTTGTGGATGGTTGGTCAAGTTGGAAAAATAGATTGATTTCTATTTTTAGACATATTGGGCGGAATCTATTTTTAGATTGCCAGTCTAAAAATAGATATGTCGAATATTATTAGCTCTTAATAATATTTGGACTATAAACATTATCTTATTCTCTTGGAGCACTTCAGTTAAGTGCACAGATGTGGCACAGGAGCCGACAGAAGGAATTACGCTATTCCTGAGGGTTAAGTGGAGCTATTGCATGGATACTTCAGTTAGAACTCATGTGACAGAGTTTGGTGGAGTTGATTGAGGAGTTAATGGAGTTGTGTTCATTTTAACTAATCTAAACATAGTTGAGCTAGTTGTATCTAGTCTAACTGATTGATACACTAGTGAGAGTGGTGTGAATTAATTATTAATTAATTCACTAATTATAAACTCATTAATCAACTAAAGAATACATCAGTTAACTTTAGTGCATGGACAGTTTCAGTGGAGACCAGAGAAGAGGTAGGTGAAAGAGCAGTGTGACTATCAGTTGTGACTATAGTGATGCATGGTTTGCATCCAACACTCAGTAGAGATGCCTTTAAAGACTGCGTGAGCAAGGCTGGGGCAATTCGAACTCATCAAGAGCTATTCTTCAGCAAGGATTGCGCAGTAGAGGCAGGCTATCGGGTGGCAGACATTGGAGCATGTGTTTTGCTAGATCTAGCTTGATTAATGTGTAGCAATTGGAGATTGTAGTGAGAGCTTGTGAGGAGCTTTGTATAATGATTGTTACATGATCTCTATGACATATATAATATACAGATAGTTGGGGGTTTTCAGCTTTAATCTTTCCCATTACATACTGTGTTCATATGTGTGAATTTTTATGGTTTTAATGTGTGCATGCAATTGATTTTATTTCTGCATGTAATGATCAATGGTAGAAGAGATTCTGTATTGTGCATGAAGATAAAATAGTGTGTGATCAGGAGAATCTCGGTGAATAATATATCAGTTATTCAAATTTCTACATGGTATCAGAGCGATATTGATCATTGGAGCAATTTCAAAACATTGAAGCGGTTGAGTTTTGTGCTGGTGGAATTCGAATTTGCAGTAGTGTTTTCTTGGTGTCAAAGTTGAGATGTCTTTCAACAGATTGCGATTGGAGTATGCCCTTGAGGGCAGCTCGAATTATATTGCATGGAAGGACAGGATGGAGGCGATGCTGGATGACAATGGGTTGAAGGAGTTCATAGATGCTGATATTCCTAAACCGGGTTCTAGCGATGCTGCCGCACTTGACGCATGGCAAAAGAAGGTAGCAAGGTGTCGAAGGATTCTGTTGGAAGGTGTGAAGGATCACATAGTGTCCAACCTTCATGGTAAAGCTTCTCCATTCTTGATGTGGAAAGCTTTGACAGATTTTTTCCAAAGCAAGAGCGACCAGAGGAAGTTGGCGCTCAAGGATAAACTCAGGAAAATAAAAATGGAGAAGAATGACACTATTCTGGTATACTTGACAAAGTTTTTCCACTGTAGGGATGAGCTTGGGAGTGTAGGAGTTAGTGTCGATGATGAGGAATTGGTGAGCTTGGCCCTCCTTGGGCTTCCGAAGAGTTGGAATTCCTATCAGGACTCTGTCAATGGTCAGGAGAAATTGCCAGGATGGGAGCGACTTTGGTCGGATCTTGTGCAGGAGGAGATAAGGCGGGATACCAGGGATGGATCTTCATCAAAGAATGATGATGAAGAGGATTGCGCTTTGGCTGCCAAAGCAAGGAAGGGGAAGGGTAAGAAGAATGCTTCTCAATCCGGTGCGGATGGTAAAGAGCGTGACATGTCCAAAGTGAAGTGTTTTCACTGTCACGAGCATGGGAATTTCGCCACGCATTGTCCACAGAAGAAGAAGAACAAGCATGATGTTGGAGCTGCAGCTGGTGAGGCTCTTGCCTCGCAATTTCAGCTGGACTTCTCATTGATCGCATGCATGGTGTCTAGTGCATTGGGATCGGGGTGGTATTTTGATAGTGGCGCTTCCTTTCACATGACGGGAGATGTGAATCTTTTCAGTGACTTGGTGGAGAAAGATCTCTAGTTGCATGTTGAGTTGGGCGAAAATGGACGATACAATGCGACCGACATTGGTACCATAACCTTTCAGAGGGAGTCAGGTAAACTCATTCTTTTACAAGATGTAGTGCATGTTCCAGGTTTAAAGAAGAATTTGATCTCAGTTGCAATGTTAGAGGATAAAGGGTATGAAGTTGTCTTCAGTGAAGGAAAATTTTTCCTTCGACACAAGGCAACAGGACAAGTCAAGAAGGTTGGGATTCGAGCAAAGAATCTCTACAGACTTGAAGTAGATGGGATGTCTACGGAGCTTCCTACTGTTGGGAAGTGCAAGGAAGACATGCAATTGATGCTTGAGAGGGAGCAAGTTTTGCATGCAGGTAATAGTGAACCTTGGGATGTGGAGCAGCCACAAGATGAGGATCATGGAGTGGAAGAAACCACTCATGCAGAGAAATTTCATGCCAGATGGGCAGAGGGAGTGCATGCAGCTATACCACCAAGTGAGAGGTGGGGCGACATGCATGATTAATCCCAAGAGGAGATTTCTGGGCAGGATTCATGAGATGGTGTGGATCTCATGAATTGAACCTAGCTACGAGGTGCCCACAGTGCAGCAGTAGCATGATCAGTTGGATTGATGCAGGCAGATCAAAGTGACAGTGTCGGATACTGGAGCGCGGATCAGAGTTGACAGCAAGTGCAGAGTGCATGGGTGCAAGAGTTCAACAGCGCAGTGGTTCCTGATGACATGTGCAGTTGGCCAAGCAGAATTCGAAGACTTTGATGATAGATGCTAGATGCATCAAGACTGATTGAGTTGTTTGGAGCCTATTCAGTTTCAGAGGAGTTGCAGAGCATATGCATGGAGTTGCATGGCGCTTGTGAAGGTTGCAGGGCGAATGCATGGAGTTGCATGTCGCATGCAAAGATAGTCCTTTCTTGTTGAGAGGGAGTGTTGAAGATTGCAACAAGAAACAGTGAAGGAGGCATCCTGAAACATCATTCCTAATCCTAGTTGGAAAGTGATCACCTAAACTAGGTGGGGGCCACACAGGTGATTTTTGTCGCAAAGTCTATTTTTAGACTATGTCTATTTTTAGACATGTCAATCATATTCTATGAGTTGCGGGATGCTATTTGTGGATGGTTGGTCAAGTTGGAAAAATAGATGGATTTATATTTTTAGACATATTGGGCGGAATCTATTTTTAGATTGCCAGTCTAAAAATAGATATGTCGAATATTATTAGCTCTTAATAATATTTGGACTCTAAACATTATCTTATTCTCTTGGAGCACTTCAGTTAAGTGCAAAGATGTGGCACAGGAGCTAAAAAAAGGAATTACTCTATTCCTAAGGGTTAAGTGGAGCTATTGCATGGATACTTCAGTTAGAACTCATGTGAGAGAGTTTGGTGGAGTTGATTGAGGAAGCTAATGGAGTTGTGTTCAGTTTAACTAATCTAAACATAGTTGAGCTAGTTGTATCTAGTCTAACTGATTGATACACTAGTGAGAGTGGTGTGAATTAATTATTAATTAATTCACTAATTATAAAATCATTAGTCAACTGAAGAATACATTAGTTAACTACAATGCATGGACAGTTTCAGTGGAGACCAGTGGAGAGATAGGTGAAAGAGCAGTGTGACTATCAGTTGTGACTATAGTGATGCATGGTTTGCATCCAAAACTCAGTAGATATGCCTTTAAATACTTCGTGAGAAAGGCTGGGGTAATTCAAACTCATCAAGAGCTATTCTTCAGCAAGAATTGCACAGTAAAGGCAGACTATCAGGTGGCAGAGATTGGAGCATGTGTTTTGCTAGATCTAGCTTGATTAGTGTGTAGCAATTGGAGATTGTACTGAGAGCTTGTGAGGAGCTTTGTATGACGATTGTTACATGATCTCTATGAAATATATAATATACAAATATTTTGGGTCTTCAGCTTTAAGCTTTCCCATTACATACTGTGTTCATACGTGTGAATTCTTATGGTTTTAATGTGTGCATGCAATTGATTTTATTTCCGCATGTAATGATCAATGGTAGAAGAGATTTTTTATTGTGCATGAAGATAAAATAGTGTGTGATCAAGAGAATATCGGTGGATAAAATATTGGTTATTAAAATTTCTACATTTTGGGCACTGACCATCCCTGAGAGGTGGTCGCTGCAAGCCCCACTATGGAAGTCATTTAGGGCTTGCTCAGCTTGGTCGTGCATGAGGCATCGACGTAAAATGGTGTCAACAGCTCTTCGATAAAGGACACCCCCATGAGAAGGTATCGGGGGTCCTGATGACATATGCGCCTTCGGTCGTCATGGGTGAGATGTGGTTTGAAACTTTGGGTTCGCAGAAATAGAAGGATGTCGCCATACAAAGGGTCCTCAGTCGTCACTAAGAAAAAAATTTCATCGGGTAGTGAGTCATTAACTAGGGATCCTTGTGTCGTACTTGGGAGATCAGTGATGAATTCAGCTAGGATTAATACTTTCTTTCTCTTGGGGGAGCTAAACTGTAGGTTTAATTCCTGTAGTATAACTATCCATCAGGAGAACCTATGGTTAATCATATGGCAGGTTAGAAAATATCACATGGGGTTGATAGTTTCTATGACTTTTGTAGTCCTTAGGATGATGTAATATCAAAGATTTTGTACTACGTGCACTAGGGCTAGGGCAGGTTTTTCCTCTGGCTCGTACCTTAAAGCAGGGCTAGATAGGTTCTTTCTGACGTAATCTTTGTTGTTGGATCTGTCATGGACTAACACTCCAGCTATGGTTGTGTCTGACGTAGATAGATATAAGTATGGTATTTTTCGTAATTGGGTGGGTTGATCAAGGGGGCTAAAGACAAGGTGTCTTCCGGTGCCTCAAATGACTTTTGAGTCTGATCATCCCATTTTAACGGAATGTCCTAAGGTAGTAGGTGCAGGAAGCCATTACAAGTGGCATAGTTGGGGGAAAAGCGTCGTAAGAAGTTGGATTTCCCCTACAGGATTTGAATTTTCTTTAGAGTTTTGGGTGGTGGTACTTCTTTGATTAACTGGACCTTGATTCCTTGTTGGGATACTATGAATCCTAACAGTATGCCTACATTAACACAAAATACACACTTGAGTTCGTTTAAGCGTGAGTTGTATTGTCGACACCATCGAAATACCAACCGTAAATCCTCTATATGGTCACCTCATTTCTTGGATCGTACTGTGAGTTCGTCCAAGTATGTTAAAATGAGATGAGCCAGGTCATGGAATATATATTTCATGGCCCACTAAAAGGTGGCTCCACTGTTTTTAAGACCAAATGGCATAATCTGATATGTGAATGTGCCCCAGGGGGTGGTGAATGCGGTCTTATACTGATCTGCATGTCGGATTTCAATTTGATTGTACCCCGAGGATCCATCCATGAAGGACAATGCCTCGTGATAGGCACAAGCATTAATCACTTGGTCAATGAACGGAGTAGGGTAGTTTTCTTTGGGACAAGCTTTGTTTAAATCTCAAAAATCAGTGCACACACGAATGGTGCCCTATTTTTTCATGATGGGTACAAAGTTGGAAACCCAAGATTTTTAAGCGATTGGGTAGATGAATCCAGCTTTATGAATCATTTTTATCACTTTTCTAATCGCTTATGCTTTGGATGGGTGTAATTGACGCTGCTTTTGGCGGACTGGTGATACATCAGGCCTAGTGTCAATGTGGTATTCTACGATGGTGGGGCTTAACCCTGACATTTCCAAATAATACCAATCGAAGATATCCCTATACTCTTGTAATAGGTTTGTATACATGACTACTTGATCTGAGGATCATGCTGCCCCCAACGATATTTGTTTGGTTTTGCCTGGTTTTTTCGAGATATTCACCTTATTGGTTGGTGAAATATTCGACATATTTCCTTCCACAAATGCATCGGGCACTGGGATAGGGTTTTTTTAACAAATCTACCTTTCCAAATGAAAGGAAGTCTTTGGATTCAATTGCGTAAATATCCTGGGTTTTTGTGCTGCTAGGAATGAAATTTTTTTCTGGAAGAAAAAAATTGCGGTGATGCATTGTGTCCCACAAACAATCTAGTTCCGTCATGGCCTCTAATATATCCTCATCAAGGTGAAACATGATGTCTAATGGGGGATTGGTTTTTGCGAGGTTGTGAGGAACTGGTTCATGCCTAACAGTGCTGGTCGACATACATGAATATGATTTTTTCGTTGATGTCGTGGAACCAGATGAGGTTGACAAGGTGTAGACGATTTGGGTTTGTACCGTGGAAGGTACTACTACCGTTGTGGTAGTTGCATCGGTCTCGACACCAAGGAAAGATGAGCAGACAACACGAGCCATGGTTCCCATGCATGATGAGATGAATTGTATATGGTGTTGTGTGTCATCAGCGTTACATGGTGGAAGAATTTCCGTGATGGTTGTTTGTTTCTTAGCGAGAGAAAATTTATGATCTTTTGGTGGTGTATGAAGGGTACAGGTGTCTTCTTTTATGTGAATATTTTGATGGATGCAGAGGTGCCGAAATGTTCGCAACATAGGGAATTTCTTTGTATCATGATCATGGCTCATGCAAATGTTGCATGGAGTAAATGTACTCACTGAGTATATTGTATGGGATCCAATACTACTCATCATATTAGAGGATGATGATGGGAGATGATTACGATAATGTGTGTTTCTTAATTTTTGTCATCTCCTATTCTTAGACTTAGTGTGATTTGGCTCCTGTGAGAGTTTTTTTTCTAATGCTCCTCTAGCCCCTCTTAACCCTGGAAGAAAATGGAAATTCATTGTGTGGTGAAATTGCGTGAAAATTCGGCAATAACAACATGTGATTTTCTCTTGATTAGAGAGATGAATGTAAGGTGTGGGTGTGACCATGCGAAGACTGTCAGTGAACTTGTTAAGCTCTCGACATTGATTAATCATGTGGTCATTTTTAGCACATAAGGCACATGATATGTTTGACTTTGTCCTTACCTTGCTGGGGCAAGGGGCTATCTTCGTGGTTTTAGCTGGCTGGTTTCAATAGGGGGTAGGCCTCGTTGTTGTTGATTGCCTAGTTTGTGGTAATTCGAAACACACTATGTTTTAATTATTGGCAAAAAATGAGCGCATGATGTCTAGCCTAAGTCAAAATCAGGGGACATAGGGGAAATGTCGAGCGTGGTGGTTGTCTTGGCATATTAGACAAGACTAATGCTCTTTTGTTTTCCAATCCCTCTAGGCTGTGAGGGTGATTGGGTACCATTTTCAGAATGATACTAAATCTGGGCACTGGGTGATTAAATAGTCACATTCATTACACAATACGTAGGCTGGGGTTGGGCATTTAGGGGGTTTGGGGGTGCTAATTCATCCTTTTTTCGGATGCCTCTCATTAGATACACAGAGAATGGACCTAGTCGCTTCATTCTTCTAGGTTGTGGAACTTTCTATGGACTCATAATCTAATTTTTCTAATTCGGCAAGGTTGGTATAGCCAAGCATAATGAATCTAATGCTACACAAAATTGGGGAACGTAGGGAAAATGGTAAAGATGGTGGTTATCCTGGCATATCTGGTAAGAATATTTATTGGTTCGTAGCCCTATGAAGTACACTGGGTTAATCAGGTACCATCTTTGAAACAAATCTCGAGTTGTGCATTGCACAATCAAATGATCACATTCGTCGCATAATGCATAAAAACTGGTCTTGAGGCTGACGACGGTTATGAGGAGGAGGTGGTTGCTCTGGTGACTGTCTATCCCCCGATATATATAATATGGTCCTCGTTGCTTTAGTACGTTAAGTCATAGTTTTGTCTGTGGATTATGTGTCCGAGTTTACTAAATTGGGATTTTCACCGATGAAACGTTGCATGAAATCGATCATTGATCAGATATGATGGAGGTTGGGACAATGAAGCACGCGATGGTTGCTCCGAAAAATGTGACACATTTTTCTTCTATGTCACGATAAGTTTCTCTGGGCCACATGCAGTATTGGGTACCAACGTTTGAAAGCCATTAGTTCAGGGCACTGTACAATCAAATGATCGAGTTCATCGTACAATGTGAAAACTGGGACATGTGGTGTGGCCTCTGTTTGCCTTCTTTGAGCCATTGGGTTGGATGAGTATGAGCATGATGCAGGTTCTTCTCATACATACAATATAATTTTGGACTCGTCTACTTTCATTTGTATGGATTCAACGTAGTGGTCCTCGTGATTAGATTTCTCTAGGGCTTGTAATGCACCCCTATATCGAAGCATCTCTGGGAAGTGATGGGTATAGTTCCCATAATGGTCACATATGGCGTACACATGATTGGTGCGTAATGCTTTCCCTTGGTTGTTCGTGACCTGTTCCGTTTTTTCAATTTCTGAGGTTGCGACAATCCTTTCAGTATGTAGAAGAGGTTTTAACTCTTTTAATTCTGGTAAAATATTAGTAGGATGACCCACGATATCGCACAATGCCCAAGGTTGTAATGCCCTAGGTAACTTGGGGGTTTCGACTTTTTTCCCTTTTTTGTTATTATTCTTGGCAGTGTCAGTTGGCGCCACTATAGGTGTTTCTTTAATTTTTATGACCTCTTGGGGGGAAATAGGGGTTATTCCTATAGAGGTAAGGCTTGGGATTTCTAGCATGGATGGAGGGACCAAATACCACACAGGTATTGCGAAAGCCACATTTGGCAATGTCACAGTTTCCATGACTTGTTTTGATAAAAAACCAAGTGGGGGATACAAAAATGGGGTCTGTGAAATGGCGTATGGTAGGAATGCCATACCTATGGCTTTGGCATCCGTACTGCTAGTTTCTACTTTCATGCTAGTTTCAGTGTTTAATGAGATCATCATGCACACCGGTGCCCTTGTGCTTTTAGGGACTTCCCCCTATATAATAGGGGGATCTCCTAGGAATGAGCATAGGATAGATGATGGTTTGAATTGCCTTGGGCCGAACTCCATATACTTTTTGAGTAGTTCTGTGGTTGTATCTACATATGGTAGTACAACATCTAGAGCGGTCATGGGTTTCTTGTCGTAGTATGTGAGATGGTAAATGGTGATGATCCAATCATCGTGGGGGAACATCATTACCCTAAAGACAGTGGATGTGATCGCGGTCATGGAAAACATATAACTCTTCCTGAGAAGTATATTATAGTCTAGTTGTGCATCTAAGACCTCAATGTTTATAAGAATTGTTTTGTCGGCCAATTTTACTGGGAAATTTTGATAAAGACCAATGGGGGCTGATGACCGCCCATTGTATTCTCTAAGCATGATGTCATATGGTTTTAATTCAGGAGTTCCTAACTTTTTCCAAACTAATTTGGACATGATACATGTGGATTCTCCTTCATACAAAATGCATCTATGTATGGTGATATTCTGAACTAAAATTGGTATTTAGAAAGCGACTAGAGAAGGAAGCCCAGGGCTTGCCTTATCTAGGTGAAAAACCATTAAGCGGGAATCGGAGGGGTCGATTGCACCTAAGGCAGAAAGTAAGGCCTTCTGCTGTGTTGGGCATGATTGTAGGACTTCCAATGCTGATATAGATGTTGTAGATTGAGCCAAGTCATCCACTATACTATAGCTATGAGAAACTCTGGAGCGATGTCCTGTGTGCCTGGTTGGTCCTTTGACCATTATTGTAAGAGGCTCAATAGGTACTTTGGAGATAGTTAACAGCATGGTAGGTGCACTCATAGTTTTACCTGATGGGTTGGTATTCGAGGGATTTTCATAGTTCCTAGTCCGTGTTTGAAAGAAAAATTCTTCTCCAGCCATGTAGATTTCGTGGCCGTTCCCTCTGATCTTGCTTTGGGGTGGTTTTTGTTATTGAGTATTAACAACTTCTTGGTGGGGGAAAGTTTCATGCATTACCGCAGGCTGCTGGGTAGGTCCCCCTTATCCTCGGTTACCCTGAAGTTTTTTCAATTCAGGGATTTCGGGACAATGGTGAGTGTAATGTCCATATTCACCACATATGGCGCAAGAGTGATTTGTCCTTAGACTAGGTATCCTATTTTTCCCTTGGGAGTTATTACTTGGATCCTAGGTTTGATTTCGGTTGGGGTCGCCACCGGTCTCAGACCGTGGGGGGCGTTTTTTATTACCGCCCCCTTGTCCAGGATCTCCCTTTTGTTGTTCCTTGGATTTTTCTTCGTAGCATTAGGAGGATTATTGATATTATCCTTATCATAATATTGTCGTTTTTGAGCCTAGGATGGTTGTAAAAGATTCACCAGTGCATTATTTTGTGTTGGTAGTGGATTTTGTGCAGGAAAAGGGGGGTATTGGTTCCCCTGTCCTTGGTTGGTGTATGTTGGGGTGGCTCTCTTGTATCAGCATTACTAGCTTAGTAGTGGTTCCCCTGTAGGGGGTCATATGACCCTCCTTGATGTTGATGATATGGCATCGCCCTGTTCATCATGTTCTACAGAGGTGCAGCGTGACTTTGGTGGTACCCATGTTGTGATACGTTCTGAGTAGAATCATAAGAGTATCCTGGGTACTGATAACTGCTGCTTGATTGGCCTTGGGCTAAGGAGCCTATCAAACTACCAGTGGTATTGGATGCGTCTGGTAAATCTCTATAAGTTTTCAAGTGTGGGGCATTTTGTAGGAAATTGTATATATATCATGATTGGGTGTAAATGAGTTCAAGTTGTTGGGATTGATAATGGCGTCTTCCTCTAAGGTTGGTTTCTTCGTCGCCACGTCTTTTGAAATATCAGCGGTGAGGGTTTTCAAAAATAATTCCAACAACACTCTGTCATCAAGTTTGGCTTTACACAAACTACGACGTTGTCACCATTCGTGGAGATGGTCTGATATATGGACGAATGTTGTTTACCTGAAATGTGTCAGATGTTCCATTCCCGAGTCATGATGAATGGGGAGTTGGATATATGTGATTAATGTGGTAGCAAGGGCGCTAAATATTCCATTCAATGCAGGCACTTGCTTGACATACCATTTCACCACGGGCCTTATGAGGGTGTGTTGAAATAGCCTTAGTCAAATGGTATCATCAAGGATATTATTTGACAAACACCACAGGTGGAAAGTCATTATATGATTTCCGAGGTCTTCTGCTTGCTTCCCTTCAAATTTTGGTATATCAGAAGGGAGCTTCGTGGGCATGGGGGGCCAATTAAGGCCATGTGAAATGGGGTCATTCATTAATTTTGTTAGGTTTAGAAGATTTAGTGATGCTAATAAGGGTAACTGTGAATTGACCGCCATTGTACTCTTTTGAGAAATGGATATTTGAATATGTAGGTTTAAGGATGGTGCCTAGGGAATGTTACCCTGCGTTGTACCCTGATGGATATTTTGTTGAGTCCTCAGACGGGTAGCTACCTTTTGACCGTGAGGGGTCGTCGGAGGAGCTGAGTGTGGTGACCTTGTTGGGGTTTCCACTGGTGTTGTGTTTTGTGACCCTTGGGGGTTTCCAATCAAAGATGCTCTGATAAAGGATGTTCTGATAACAGTGGTAGCACGATTTCCTTTGTGCCTGAATGGCAGGAGGGATGACACTCCTCCGTTTAATGGGGAGGGGTTTAAGAAATTCCTAGATCAACAGAGTTTTTTTGGGTCCCCTATGATGTTTATTAGTGCAAAATTTTTATGTTTTGGGAGGTAGGATGGTTGCTATCAAAGAAAAAATATAATCACAAGAATAAAACAAAGCGAAAAATGAAAAGGTGATTTTTCGCTTTAATGTTACACTATGTGATCAATCAAGCAAAAAATGAGGTTTTGTTTGTTTTTCGTATGATACCAAAAGCCTATATAGACCTAATCGTCCTCACACCCTTAATGTAACTGGACCTTGCGAGGATATCCTCTGATGGGTATTGGGGCTAATGTCCCAAAAGAACTGGCAATACCTTCCAGCAGCTGAAGAATCGACCAAGATAATGGTATGAGGATCGAGTGTTGCATGCATCGTCACCTATAGGGAAGGATGCCCTAGTTTTTTCCACTAAAGTACAGTCATCCCATGTGAGAATTCGAGTCTTGAGCTTCTTGGTAATCGGTTACTAGTACCAAGCACTAGATGGGTTAGGTAGCCCCAAAGAGTACTGCATACACTGAGCCTAAGCTTAACCCCCTCTGAAACGGGTCTCTGTATTGCTCAGGTATTCATTCCGTGGGCATATAGACAGATTTGAAGCTCCCTAAAATGTTAACATCTATGTTTCAAAATGTATTGTGACCACAACTGATTATTAGATACCTAACCTTGATGGTCCTAACCTAAACTATAATTTCTTTTGTGGCCCCTGTGGGGAGATTTTAGTGACTTCGGTTAATGATTATTTTTAGAGAGTCTCAATTTTTCTTAGGGTGTGCTTTGGTGAAGTAACTGTAACAAGAGAAGAAAGGTCCCAACACACGAGGTGCATTATGGTCCAATTCTTACGAATGCTTCGTGTGTGCTTTGGAGTGAAAAATCACAAGTGTTATGAGATGTGGACATGTGATGATACTTTAAAATCCTTTTCTAATTACCTTATGTGTGATTGTTCCTTGCAAAAATTGAAATGATGGGTGGATGGTGGGACGCTTACACCTTGCCTAATTAGACTATGTTTTCCTTATAGGGAGATGGAAAATTGTCTTAGGAAAGCATTCATATGCGTACCCAGGCTCACCGAGAGGTGCAAGGGTGGTGAATATTACTTACTTTCTTTGTTGACAGTTTGATCCTAGTCCCAAATCTTAATGCAAAATTGAACTAATCTAATGCAAAAATTTGACAAACTTGAACTAGCAAAAGATATGTGGATATATGGGCCACTTACTCTTTACTAATTAGGCTATGTGTTTTGTATCTTTTATCAACAAATAATTTCTTCGGCAAACATATGTGGATTTAAGGCCACTTACTTGTTCCCTATTTAAACTATGTGTAATTTGAGAAATAAAATACTAAAATTAAAACTACCTAGTTGCTAAGCTAATTCGAGATTAAACATAGCACCTGAGTGTCCTAATAGTAGTGAAATACATAGACATAGTGATGCAAATTTATTAGTGGTTTCCAATCACCTTAAAAATGAGAAAAAGTAGCAATTTTTTTTCTTGTTTAATGCCTGTCGCACAGGTTATCTTCCCACATGCGCAAAGTGTGCGTCTGTCAGAGTAAAAAGCACGATGTCGGGCATAATGAAGAAAAATTTCCCCCTCTGCTATGCAAAAGTTTTCACTTAGTGTGATTGGAGATGTAGAGAGAAAGTAGGGGTGGTTTGCAGCAAACTAAGCAGGAATAAGGACCTACATCAACAACCATTAACTAGACAAGAAAGAATCCAGTGCAGTCGGCACTCATGTGGTAGTGTATTTGGCGCAAGGGTGTATGAAATACACTTCTTTAGCAAGCTGGATGCTACCTGCACAAGATCACAGAGAAAAATTATTATCTACTATTAGTGGAATAGATTCGACATAATGTAAACTAAGTTTGAGGGAAAACTAAGCATGCAACACTAAGAATAAAACAAAACACAAGATGAAAAATACAAAAGCTAGATGGATCAAACAACCTAATAACACAAGTGAAGAATTCTCCCTTTATTAGGTGCTAGTGGTACTGGTGGTAAAAAAGATACAATGATAAACACTTGAAGAGGGTCCTTTGAGCTATGGAGCTCAAATATCCAAAACAAGGAGGTCTCCTTCCCTCGAGTTCCTACAAGCATCTCTTCCCTCTCTTAAAGGATGGTAGATCAAGATCAAATGGTGGAGCTCTTTGTCTTGGACTGAGATGTTGGTTGGCCAACATATGAGTCCTACCAATCCCTCTGCTACTAGACTATGCAAGTTGGTTTGCTATGAAGAAATTTGACCAACATAATAATGTGTCTCCAATTCTTCTTCCAAAAGGTGGCTTATATAGACATTTTTTGAATTCCTCCCTCTTCTCTTGGCCCAAGATGGATAGTGACACAAGAGTGGAGGAGGGATTCCTTTGTGGGTTTCATTTAATCCTCAAGCTGGTTCAAATCCTATTTTCTCTGACAATACTTGGTGGAGAATCATCTTAACCAAGCGTGCCCAGTGGTCCCGGATGGTGACATTTCGCCATCTTCAGGACCGCGCTGCTATCGAAGGAATAGTTGCCCTATGTGCAAAATTTCTTTGATGTAGGTGCATTGTCCATTAATTTCCATCTGAACCTTAGGAAAAATTGAATTTTGGTTTGACCTAATGTATTAATTATGTGAAAACCTTCATTTGTACATTCTGCTTGACATTTTTAATGTCTTTTGTCTGTACAATTTTCTGGTGTTAACACCAACCTACTAGAGACATTGATTCCCACCAAAACAAATATCCATAGGCGCAACCTACTGGAGGCACCAATCCCCATTGTTGCAAATATTCGTAGGAAGTCACCTCATTTGCTAGATTTATTTGCTAATTTTGCTTTCCCCAAATCTGCTAGTTGTTTCTGCCTTTATGAAGTCTTATTTTTGTTTCTTCCTTCACCAAGTCTACTTTTCCCAAAACCTTTTTTTTTTCATTTTCTTAAGAACAAAATTGTATGACATGCCATATATATATATATAACAAATAAAACATAAAAAATGTAAAAAAAAAACAAAATTAACTTATAGAACACACACACACACACATATATATCTAAAAATATATAAAAATGAAAAACAAATAAATAATACCTCATTAGATAATTAAGAAAATAAATAAATAAATAACATTGAAATAAATAAATAGTATACTTAAATCAAATTAAAAACATCAAAAATAACAAAAACATTGAAAAATAATTTAAAAATTAAAAATTACATTTTTACTTTTTTGAATGATTAAAATTAAAATATAAAAAATAAAAATAAAAAATAAAAAATATATAACAAAGGTCCCACGGGCCGTGAACGACGTAAGGTGAATCCCAGAATCATCTTGACCTACCTAGGGATCATCATCTTGCCTCGTCTAGAGCCCATGGGTCGGGAGGAGATGCTCCCCGGTAAGGTCCACAACCCCATGGGCTCTGGGTGATCTGCTCCCCGTGCAGGCCCATAGCACCATGGGCCCTTGCCCTAGCCAAGGCCCGAGAGCCTTGGGTTTTAATTTTTTTTTATTTAATTTTAATTTATTGTTATTTTATTTAATATGTTTTTTTAATGGTTTTTATTTATTTAAATGTTTTTATTTTTTTAATTTTTTTTAATGTGCATATTTCAATGTTTTTTTTTTCTTTTTTTTTTACTGTTTTTTTTTTAAATTTAATCGTTTTTTTGGGATTTTTTTTTTTGTTATTTTTGCTTAAAATTTTATAATCAATTTTTTTTTTAAATACTTTAAATGACATTATTTTTTAATATAAAATTCTTAAAAATTTCATTATATTTGCTATTTTTCCAATTTTTTTATAAAAATATTTTATTTAACATGTTATTTTTAGTGAAAAAGTCTTGAAATACGTATTTTTTTATTTATATCTATATGCAAAATGTGTATTTTTTGTCAAGTGTTTAAAATTATTAATTTTTAGTGACAATTTCTTTATGTGTATTGAAGTATTAATTAACGATATACAAATATATAAAAAATTCCAACCTCAAAATATTAATGTTATTTTTTTTTGAACTTTGCAAAAAAAAATAAAAATTTCATTATAAAAAAACATTGAAAAGAAAAATAAAAAACACATGTTTGGAAAACTGTTTAAAAACAAATATTTCCAGATGAAAAACAAGAAGAGGAATAAGACAACTTGGAAATGGTTAAATAATCAACATTTAAAAAAAAATTGTGCATACTTAGGACAAAAAAAATTAAAGTGTCAAAAATATGTCTTAAAAAAAATGTTGATTCTTTTCAAAATCCACATGAAAATCACCAACATTTAAAAAAAAATATTCACACTTAATACATTAGAAAATTCAAAATATCATAAATAAGCCCCTTAAAAAGGAGTTGATGCTGCATCAACACTTTTCAAAATCAACATGAAAATCACTAACATTTAAAAAAAATGTTCATACTTGATATATGAGAAAATTTAAAGTGTCAAAAATATGGTCCAAAAAATAGATGTATTTTGAATCAACACTTTTCAAAATCAAATGATTTTTTGCTACCTCAAAAAAACGGGTACTCAATACAATTACTATTTGATAGTTTACTTTGTTGATTGTGTTACGAATCTTGGATTTTCTTTGTCACTCTATGTTTTATTTCCTCCGTTTTCATCTCTCATCCTCTTAGTGTGTGTTGTGGCATTGTTTTAGTTTCTGTGTTTTGCTCTGTGGTCTCTTAGCTCTATTCTTTAAGGGTTGGATGATTCTTTGTCTTGATGAATTTCCGCCTTTAGGAAAGGAAGTCTTGTTTTGGTTGGGTGTTTATCCTTCTTGGTGCATGTTGGGCTACAAAGTCCTCTCTACATGTGTTAAGGAAAATTCATTTCATAGGGGTTGTCTATACACCTAGGATTTTGCCTTGTGTTGTCACGAAAAGCCGAGCCGTAGTATGCATGTTGATTGATTGGACTCCTTTCATTTTCACTGTTGGAGTTATGAAAAATAAATATCATGGGAAGATACCTCCCACAAAATGGGTAGGGAATATGGATCAACTGTAGCAAGAATTAATGCACCTTCAAATACATCATAGACATATAATGCCAAGTCTAAATGTTGATATGGAATTACTGGTTTGGCACGGAGTCAAATTACAAAGTTTGAAAGATGGAAATGTGGCCTTCCATCAACAACTAAATGATCTTCAAATTTATGTTAGTCAACTTTATCAAGGATGGTCTTCTTCGATAAATTCATCAACTTTGGCCATGGGATGCATGCTAGATTTTAATGTACCTCCTAAAAATGTGTTTAACCAAGACATTGAGACTTGCCCCACTCCTCTTGTCTACTCTATGAAATAATTAAGATTTTAGTAGTTTTTTTTGGAGGCTTTATGTTTCTAAAACAATTAGTTTTGTTGTGAATATAACAATAATTTTGAATGTTGAACTTAAAAATGCATACGACTTTTTATCAAATTTATTAATGAAAAAATCTATTTTTATATATTTTGAGGTAAGACCATATTCTCAAGCACATTTTTTTAATATAAATATTCACACTTCTAGTCTCACACATATGCACCATTTGAAAAAATTTAAAATAATAACAAGAAGGATTGCGGAGAAGCAAGTCCCTGCTAATAGAACAAGAGGTAGTGGACTTTTCCAATGTATTCCAGGATACCATTGAGCCCATTTTGGCAAGCTAAATGGTTTTAGGGAGCTAGAAATACCCAGGGGAACATAATAAATACGAAGTCGGTGAAAGAAGGGGTCGAAAGCCAGCACTACCATACCTGCATGAATGACCCAACAATAGAACAAGAGGCAATGGACATTGCCAATGTATTCTAGAATACCATTGAGCCCATTTTGGCAAGCTAAATGATTTCAGGGAGCTGGACATACAGATGGAAACACGAGAAATACCAAGTCGGTGAAAGCAGGGGTCAAAATCCAACACTACCATACCTGCATGAATGACCCAACACAAGTCATTTACTTAGGCACGAAGGGAAGAACATGAACTCAGTGAGACTAGATGAACAGACAAACCCAGGGAAGATAGACAAACGATCCTGGGCAGAAAGAGAACTACTGCCTTACAAAAAAAATATTTAATATGGGATTCAAACTAATATGGTGACATAAAACACTTACAGGCGTTACTTATTAGACTTGTGTAATATACAAGATAACAGAAGCTCCTAGTAGTTTAATATGAACATTCCCTTTTTATAGTAATCACAAAGCTTGGGATATCTAATCAAGTTGTACAAATCCACTCAAGAATACAATTTACATGTAACATAGTGCTCTCAAAGTACTCTTAAATTATTTCAACAATTACACCATCGATATTTTCCAAGTCCACGAGGGTTTTCAACCACAATACCAATAAAAAAACCCTAAAACACACAGAGGAGATGAATTTAGTAGAGGAATGCATTTTCTTGAAAATTTCTTTCAGAACTGAATAATTCTACCAAGCTCCTGTACAAAACACTCCAACAACCATATCACAAATACTATCTTGAATTGGAATCTTGTTGCAAGGAAATATGTGATATGGATCTTTTAAACAGACGAATCATTTCCAATTTCTCGTTTCCTCTTTACAATGTCAAAATGGAAGCTCAATTATGGACAATTATGTCAGGATTGCTTCTAAGAAATATTCTAGCTTGGTGAAAACTTGTAAGCACTAGATAAAACATAAGTTTAAATGGATACAAAGAACAAAAATGACGTCCAAGTAGCCCAAAAATGAAGTCCAAGTAGTCGAGAAATTAAACTGAAAACTCTAGTCATAATTGTAACCCTGTGCTTAAGAAATTGACTTGATACATAGATAACAACGAACAGTCCTAATTGACAATACTAGCCTGAAAAAACTTATTGCAATGTCAAAATGATATCAAAAAGGTTTGTTATATTATACATTGAAGAGTATATGTGTAAAGAAATTTCCTTAAACTTTCATGAAACAACTTATTTAGTTAGTGATCATGATTTACAATGACTAAAAGTTTTGCCATAATTGTTTCATGCCATGTCTAGCATATCTTGAAAATCACATAATTTTAAATTCAGCCTTTCAAACATATGTTTCTCATAACTGTTATATAAATTATCCAAACAATTCCCACTCTTTTTTTTTAGAATAATGTTGCATACAAAACACGGTCAAAATCAACGGTAACTTAATTGTTAGGGCTATATTCCTAGGGTTTGAACTTGGGTCTTTAGTATGACAAAGAACTGTATTGACCACACCCATCAAACTAAAAACTCACAACTTTTAAAAGTGTGGGTTTCTACCATCTTGACCACAATGTTCACATGGAAAAGAATTACATTACAACCTAAAAGGAATATTTTGGGGGAGAAAAGGTGCATCCTACAACTCAATATGGATGTGAGTAATTTCATAAATTAACATGCCCAAAAAAAACAAAAAATTATTTTTAAATGGTGGCTTGACCCATGGATTTTTTAAATATGCAAATATAATTAAGATATATTTATAAATAACATAGATTCATTTAAAATCTGAAATTTTGAAGTACAAGAAATTTGCAACTTGGTTTCTTTTAATCCTTGTTAGAGCTTAATAAACCTTGGGTTAAAATATATTTGTACTGGTAAAAAAATAAAAAGAAGTAAAATGGAATTTTTTGCAACAAATATTTAGACAAACTTTGATGATGGGTAATGGATATTTACCCGAATTGCAAAAACCCCTAAAATTTTGGGCAGTCTCACGACTATGGGAAAATCATATTTTAATCAGCTTCCACATGGAAAGCAATGAAGAATTTAGTTAACTGGGTAATTTCATGTAAATCTAGCTATACCTCATGTTTGATTGAATTTTGAATTGGAACAAACGTTGCAGTATGACCCTTTAGCATTCTGAACTTCAAGACAAATCACAAGTAAATTTACCGTGTAACGCTCCTTCAATACTTTTGCATCTTCCTAGAATGTGATAGAGCATGTGGAAAAATAAAATGATCTTACCCACCTGCTACAAGTTGAAAAATCATTTTCTATTAGTACACAAGGAAACTGATAGCCATGTGAAATTTAACGCAAAATCCTCTCAGTAAATGGATCTGCAATCTTTAAATATTCGATTAATATTAGCGTAGGACAATCAAGAAAATATTCAATAGCCACAAGATCATTCATTTCCACATTTTTAGAATGATATCCAACCAAAGTCGCTAGGCTGGACCAAAAACCCTCTCATGAATTTCAATGTTGACGAAGATCAGTCTAATTATTAGCTTATCCTAGTCCAATCTTCGATCTAGTAATAGATTGACACCCATAGCCATAACCTACAGGTGCATATCTAGTTCTAGGCCCAATAGTACAATTAGTAACATAGCTAGTAACAGATGGAGTAGTATACCTAGGAGCAGCATATCCCATATAACCTAGTGCATGAGTAGATTTTATATATCTAGTTTCATCATATGATCCAATCTAACTAGTTATGTCGATAGGCATTCCCCTTGTTGGAACTCGCTACTTTAATCATTTTTCTAATTAATAGTTTTAATCAGATGGTTTAAATTGGATGATGCAATTATATTCTCATCATCGCCCCTCCATCAACGAATGGAATTAAAAGTGATAACTTCCTTGCATATCTACATCACATGTTTAAACCATAATTAAATTTTTTTACAAAACATGATTAAAATTTACTGTGCCTGTTGTTGATAACCACATATGCTAATTAGTTAGAAATGAAATTAAAAAAAAAAAAAGCTTATAAAACATGCATTGCAACGTGGATTAATTTTGAAACTTATAATTGTTCACATTCTCAAACGTATACCTATTTAACCACTTGACAAGTGTGCATTTTAAAACTTTTCCTCCACTCCATTACCCTAGTGGTTTCCTATGCATGCCATTCAAATGTTTGCTCACTCACAGATTACTATAAAGAACAAAATATTATTTTATTAACTTGTTCTTGCTGTTGTGGATTGTTTTTTTATTACTTTAACAAAAAATGTTGTTTTTGGGTATTCAATGCTCCATGCTACCCATTTTGACTTCCTTTCGTAATGTATCCACGTGCACAAACAAATCTACAATGATTAATTGGGTTGACATGATGTATGATAATAAAAAATAATTACATTTCCATATTATTTAAACAATATAATGAATAAATAATAAATAGTAGGTTTAAATTATAATATAGTTTTAGGTTTCATAATTTAGTGTAAAAACAAATTTGTGACTATCATGTGATCATATATCACTTAACTAATGCAATTATACTTGTTGTATTCAACATTTGTGTTAATGTTTGGTGTATTGAAAGCTTTGGTTAATAATAAGGTTTCATTATCACACAATTGCTATATAGGGAATAAACCATAAGATTAAATTATAATTATTATTTTAATTCTATTATATTATAATATTAGATTATTAAATTATTATAATTGTAATGGAGTAGTGGTTGCGTATGCATGCCATTCAAATGTATGCCCACTCACAATTAACTATAAAGAAAAAAATATTATTTTATTAAATTATTCTTGCTGCGGTGGATTTATTTTTTTTTACTTAAAAAATTGTTGTTGTTAGGGTATTCAACTCTCCATGCTACCCATTTTGACTTCCTTAATGTAGACTTCCTTTCGTAATGTATCCACATGCACAAATAAATCTACAATGATTAATAGGGTTGACATGATGTATGATGATCAAGAATAATTACATTTTCATATTATTTAAACAATATAATGAATAACTAATAAATTGTAGGTTTAAATTATAATATAGTTTTAGTTTCATAATCCCGAGAATGCTCCAAGAACCTGTAACAGAGAAACTAGGGTATGAGCTTCACGCACCAGGGAAATTCGAGCCTTTGTACATAGTTGTTGTTGTTTTTTATTAGTGTGGTTGGTCTAGTTTATGGCGGTCATTTCAGGAGGGGGTGCGGCAGCCCCCTCCTTTCGTAATGTTACTGCTGAAGATAGACCTTCTGTGTAGCCACCGCGAGAGGGAACTCAGACTTCTTCACCAGTTTTGGGAGTTGATTGGCAAGCTCGGTCGAAAGGGCCCTGTCTGCCGAGGTCTGTTAAGAAGCCACGATTCACTATACCAGCAACAACACTGAATGAGTACCGTGGTTATATGAAAGATCATGCTTTAATCTATAAGTTCATAGGTGTATGGCCTACAGAAAAGGATTTACTGAAATGGATTCAAATAAAATGGCAACCCAAAGGTCATATTGACCTAAAATTTGGGGCCAGAGGTTTTTTCACTGTTATTTTTACCAATCTATTAGATAAAGAGCGCATTTTTGAAGGCGGTCCTTATTTCTATAGCAATGCAGGTATTTTTATTCGACAATGGGAAGAATGTTACAACCCAGATCAGGATCAATTTCTTGCTGCCCCTATTTGGGTTCGTCTGTTTGGCCTTCCGATTTATTTTTGGGCTCCGGCTATTCTGGAAGGAATAGGAAATTCATTAAGAAAATTTGTTAAGATAGCTGATACAACTCGGCGGGGCCGATATACTTCTTTTGCTCGCATTTGTGTATATATGAACATATCAGAGCCCTTGCCAGAAATGATTGAACTAGAGTATGAGGGTAAAATCTGGAATCAACTTCTTGATTATGAGCACATTCTGTTTCGTTGTAGGCGATGCCATGAATATGGCCATCTGTATAAATCTTTCCCTTTGAATACTGCTGAAATTCCTTCTCCTCCGAACCCTATAAACCCTGAGCAAATTCGAACAGAGGAAGAAGGTTTTATTCTAGTCCCGGCTAAAAAACGAACTAGTCGTTCTTCAGGTACACAAGAACACAAAAAGTCGACTACTCAACATGTCAATCGATACGAGGTCCTCCAAACTGAAGGTGAACCAATGCATATAGCCTCACAAGTTCCAGATTTGGAAGGTGGCCATCCTGTTGAGGAACCCAGCACTCAACCAAGTCAGTCGGGGAAACGAAAAGCAATCGAAGATACTGCAGAGCCTGCCTCGAATCCGCTACTGGATTTGCCGCTAGATCAAATCCCTATGGATGTTGAATAACATAAAGAGGAACTTTGTGCTGAAGAAAGGGTTCTCAAGCGGCTTCTGAATGATTGGAGAAATATTGATGACAAATTCATTCCTATTGAGGAGAAACAATTATATAAAGAAACTTTTGAAAGGTATCTCACAGTGCAAGCACATAAGGAGGTACAAGCTGTGGAACAAGCAACCAATGCCCCTACTCCTCCAAAAGCTCCGAAGAAGCGTGGCCGAAGATATTTGCAAGAATATATACAGTTAGTAGGGGAAATGCTGATCAATACTGGTAAGATCGTACCGTTAACAACGCTCTTCCAACAAACTCCAAAGTTTTCTCAATGAAAGTTCTATCATGGAATATCTAAGACCTCAATAGTCGAGGTAAGCAAAGATTTTTAAAAGAGAAATTGCGGTCTAAAAAACCTCAAGTTATGCTACTTCAAGAAACCAAGATAACTGGCTCTAAACTGAGTAGTGTTCTTAACACTTTTAATCCTCATTACGAGTCTATGGCAATCGATTCTCATGGTACATCAGGTGGCATAGCAGTACTTTGGAACCTAGCGAAAATTGCAGTGGAGGGTTGGCTTGCCTTTCCTAGAATTTTATCAGGGCATTTTAGGGAAATAGACTCTCAAGAGCAGCTCTTTATCTCTGCAGTGTATGGTCCGTCTATTCCAGTCGAGAGACAGAGTTTTCTTCAGGACATTTTAACCCTCAATCAGCTATTTCTTGCCTAGTATTGGCTCCTGGGTGGGGACTTTAATATGATTTTAAATTTGGATGAAAAGAAAGGAGGACTCAGGCGTGAAGATCCAGATATGGCGTTCTTCTGTGACCTTCTTACGAATCTTCATCTAGTAGAAATTCCAACTGTAAATGGTAAATTCACATGGAATAATCGCCGAGGAGAGCGATATCAAATAGCCTCTCGCTTGGATAGGTTTCTGACATCAGAAGCGCTAGTCAGCCTTGATGTATATTTGAAATCAGAAATTTTACCATCTTTGGGGTCGGACCACTGGCCCATTCGTCTAGATATTGATGTCAAATCTGGCCCCATGAATCAGCCTTTCTGCTTTGAAATTTTTTGGCTCCATGATCCATAGTTTTTAGATAAAGTTAAACACTAGTGGGAAACGAATTTAATTGCTGGGCGGAATAAGATTCATTCCTTTCAGCTCAGACTTAAGCAGTTAAAAACTAAAATTAAAAGATGGAATAAAGAATAGTTTGGTAATATCCATCAGGATCAACTTCGCCTTCAAGCAAAAATGAAAGACTTGCAGCAAAAAATGATCTTGCATGGCTGAACGGAAGCTTTGAGCATTGAAGAAGGTCTTACCCTTAGCAGTCTAGAAGAACAGAGAACACAGGAAGAGATTTTGTGGAAAAAAAAATCTCGAATTCAATGGCTACGGGAAGGAGAGCGTAATACTCATTTTTTCCATAAAACAATGATTCAGCGAAGGCAGCATATTCGATTTTTTTCTTTAAAAGATTGGAATGGTAATCATCTTGTCCAACATGAGGAAATGGCACAAGAATTGTGCAATCACTTCAAAGAATTGCTAACATAGCCTACGCCAAATCGGGAAGATGCCATTGCTAAAATAACAAGGCATATTCCTTCTATCATCACCAGAGAGCAGAATTTAGCGTTATTGCGAGAAGTAAGTTTGGAGGAAGTTGAAGCAACTGTTATGCATTTGCCCAGGAATAAAGCTCCAGGACTTGATGAATTTACTGTGGAATTTTTCAAAGCAGCCTAGAAGTTTATGGGTCAGGATATAACGGATGTGGTTGATGAATCTCGAAGGCATCGTAAGGTATACCCAGCTTTGAATGCCACTTTCCTTACTCTTATTCCCAAGCAGGAGCATGTTGATACACCAGTGTGATTTCGACCTATTGCACTTTGTAATGTTATTTATAATATTCTTTCAACTATTATGGTGAATCAACTTAAACCCCTTCTTCCACAACTTATCTCCCCAGAGCAACCGGTTTTTTTACAGGCTGCCAAATTCTGGATGGAATAGTTATTGCTCAAGAAGCCATTCATTCGCTACAGTCCAAACGGGTTAAGGGTATGATGATCAAATTAGATTTAGAAAAAGCTTATGATCGGATAATTTGGTCCTATCTTCTAGCTATTCTAAAGAGTTTTGGGTTTGATCAGCGATGGTTGTAGTGGCTTTTCTCTTTTATTTCTACACCGAATTTCTCTATTCTCATTAATGGCATTCCATCTCAGCCTTTTAATATCTCAAGAGGCCTTTGGCAGGGAGATCCCTTATCTCCTTTTTTGTTTATTATAGCTGCATAAGGGCTTGGTCAGCTACTTAAAGCCTATCTCTCAGAACGCAAGCTTCATGGTTTGAAACTCTGGGGTCCTGCTATTGCTCTGACTCATCAACAATTTGTTGATGACATTTTACTCTTCTGCCAAGCTTCAGTCTGTGAGATCAAAAAAATTCTTGCAATTATTTATATCTTTATGGATGCCTTAGGTACTCTTGTGAACAATGACAAATCTCATGTTTATTTTTTTAATGTTAACAATGCTTGTCAACAGTATCTTGCTTTCATCCTAGGCTTTCGTATTGGTTCTTTCCCCATGCGATATTTGGGTGTTCCCTTATGTAAAACCCAGTTAAGAGTTGCAGATTGGCGTGATCTCATTACAAAGATGGGAAAAAAATTGCAAAACTGGGCATTTCGAGTTCTTAATGCTCCTGGTCGTATACTTTTATTGAAATTAGTTCTGCAATCTATTCCTATATATCAACTTTCCGGCAGAGCTGCCCCAAAAAGTATCTGTAATCAATTGGTCAGTCTGTTTACAAAATTTTTATGGCAAGGAGCGCAAAATAGTTGGAAGTGGCCTCTAGTGTCGTGGCAGACTATGATTAAATCTAAATATGCAGGGGGGCTGGGTCTTCGTGATCCCTTTGTCCTTAATCAAGTGATGGGCACAAAAATATGGTGGCAGTGGCTCCAGGGGGGACAGGAATTGTGGAAGACACTCTGGGAAACTAACTATGAGATGCCACACTCTATTTCTGGAAAATTGAAAATTGATTTTTTTCCCAAAGGATCAATGATTTGGAATCTTGTAGCGGGTAACTAATTTATTATTTGCCAGCATAGTTTTTGGGAAGTAAGGGATGGCACAGCTACACTTTTTTGGGAGGATTCGTGGCAACAAAGAGAGAAATTATTTACTAGATTAGATCTTGCTGAACTCTTCTTATTCACCAATACTCCACATCACCGATTGGTCTCCAATTATTGGACTCAACATCAGATGACTTAGTGGTGGAGATGGAAAGAGAAAGCGACATGGCCTAGTGCACCAGACACTCTGCAATGGCATAACTATGAGCGTGAGATGCAGACCAGGAAAATCAAGATACAAACATGGACATACATTCTTCGTTAGGGTTATCAAACAAAAGGAATGTTTACTATTAATGAGGCTTATCATATAAAAGGCCACAATAATCATGCTCCTGGTTCTCCTATTTGGAAGAAAATTTGGTCCATGTACTACTGGCCGAAAGTGGCTTACTTCTTATGGCTTGTTAGTCATCAGAAAATTATAACGTGGGACAATATGCAGAAGCGAGGTATGATAGGCCCGTCAGTATGCTCTTTTTGTATCCAAGCCAATGAAACCACTGAACATATTTTCAATAGCTGTGGCTATGTTGTACCTCTTTGGCGCAGTTTAGAATTTACCTTCAGGCACACTGATCATGATCCCACTAGCATGATTACCACCCTTTTGAATTGTCGAAAAGGTGGCTATAAATGTGTGGTTTTAAATTGAGCATGGCAGCTAGTACTAGGTTTTTTAATTTGGGATCTCTGGAAGGAACGCAACCACCGAATTTTCCAGGGAAAGGACAATCCCAATCACAAGGTCTGGGAAAAAATGCTTGCCAACATCAGAGAAAATATCCTGGTTGAAAAATGGCTCCAAGATGATTGGAAAGCAAAAGGCTTTGAAGTACAAATTTTGCATAAGTTAAATCTCCATCCAGAAATGTTAGCAGGCAATCTCTGGAAATTCAGACCTCCTCGGCAACATTCCCCTCAATGTTGGCAACCGCCTACGTTGGGATTTATCAAACTTAATTTTGATGGTGCCTCTAAAGGAAATCCTGGGCAAGCTGGCATAGGAGGTGTCTTCAGGAATTCCCAAGGTGAAGTTTTCCGAGTTTATGCTCTGGATTTGGGTTATGCAACGAACAATGAAGCAGAATTAACTTCAATCCAACATGGATTAATCATAGCCAAGCACGAAAAGTTCCACTGGCTTATCGTTGAAGGGGACTCTGCTATGGTTATTGGAGCTTTGACTAAACTTCAAGAAGGTACACACTGGGATAAAATTAGCAAAATTTGGCGCACTGCAACTTTGCTACATGAAATTGAGACTTTGGTCACTCAATTACAATACATCATTCCATCTAATACTCGGCGAGATTGCAATGAAGGGCCGACTATTTGGCAAATTGGGGTTGTCAAAATTGTGACCGACATCTAGATATCACCCCCTCTGCTAGGGCTTGGAATATTGAATTTTACTCTCTGCAACTTATAGTAGAAAGAGATCTTCGAGACAGAGATATATGAGATAACCCCCGATCGGGGTGCGGGTCAGGCCCTTCGTCGTCAGAAGCCTTTACTGCCTGAGTTGGCTGTCAGTTTTCTAATTATGACCATGATCTCCATATGAGGACACGATCGATTGTAATTATACCATCGCCTACCGATGAGATGGCTCTTCATAGCAGATTGCATGTTGGCTTTATGTGCATTTGTATCGTTTTCTGGTTTAGTTCCACGGTTTGGCACATCGTAGGAGGATATTCCGGGGGTGCTTTCGGTCGGTTCCAGTGATTTCTTACAGGGTTTTGGTATGTACTGCCTCACTTTTCTACTCTTAACTCTATTCATTCTCCGCAATATGCCATGGATTCCTCAAAGGTAACGGGTTTGTCGATAGTTTTGCCTTCCTGTCGTTTACATGATGATGAGGAGGTCGATCCCTGCTTCAGAAGTTCGGTTTTCAATGATTGTTTTATGATATGGGTTTTGAAGGATTTTGATGTGGGTTCATTTCGCCACTTTTTATTCTGTCTTTGCAAGTGTTTTACTGGCTGTTATGAAAGGCTGGTTTGCGGCACAACAGGGGTTTTTCATTTTGTATGCCGGTTATGTGGGTTTCTTTGCATCTTGTCTGGCTTTTCTCAGATGCTGCTCATTCTTGGTCAATATGACCCTTTCTACTTAGTTCTGCATGCAGTTATTTATGTTCGCCCCTGGAACTATTTACCTATCTTTCAATTGTGTTGGCTTGTTGCATTTTACGAATATGCACCTCCTCAATACTCCTCTCATGCATCTTTTAGATTCCCTGCCTTACTCTCCTGCTCTGTTACTTATTTGTCTCTCACAGGCTTCTCGGGAGCTAGCATGACAAAATCCACCTCGCCAGTTCGCAAATCAAGAGCCAAGGTTAAGCCAACAAAAATCTCTTCGCGCTCTTGTAAGCGAGGGCGTAAAACAAATGTGCAGGTTGTTGAAAGTCTGGTTAACTCTTATACTTCCACGACCCCTCCGCCTATTCGCAAGAACATTCAGGACTGGGAGAAGCATAGTTCGGAAGAAGAAGTTGATCCACAGCAGCAGCAAGCAATAATGGATTTCCTGCTTGACCCTGGTAGTACTAGGGGCAGGGTATCTCTTTTTCAGCAAACTGTTAAGATGTATTGGAGGTTTAAATGTGTTCTTGCCAAAGCCCTGATGAGTATGAAGGAACAAGAAGCTCATTCTTCCCTGTTATTTGAGCATAATCATATCAAACAGGATATGACTGCCATGACTAAGATTCAACAGCAGCAGAATGACAGAATTGGATGCATTGAAGAGCAGCTGCGAGATATGCAGTAGGTGGAGCTACTTGGGTCCTCTGTTGAAGATCCATCCTTTGTGCAATCTTTTGATGGCTAGGCCTCTTTGTTTCTTTTTGTTTGTATATGTTTTTTGTTCAGCGAATTTATAGTTGTTGTTTTATATGTAGGTATTATGGACATAGTCGAGTAGTTCTTGTTGCTACAGATAGACTGAAACATTATCGTTTTTGGTTGGCCTTTAACTTTTTAAGATGGCCAACAGACCTGGTTTCCCCTTGGGCAAGTTGAGGCACATTTTCTTGATGTATTTATTTAGCAACTTGCTCTAAATAATAGAAAAGACAGGTCCTACGGAATTCACAAAAAAAAAAGATAGTTTTAGTTTCATAAATTAGTTGTAAAAATAAAGAAATTGTGACTATTAACTAATGCAATTATAATTTTTGTTGTATTCAATATTTGGTGTATTGAAAGCTTTGGTTAATAATAAGGTTTCATTATCACATAATTTCTATATAAGGGATAAACCCTAAGGTTAAATTATAATAAAATTATTTTAATACAATAATAAATTGTAAGATTAAATTATAATAATTATTTTAATACAATTATATAATAATATTAATTTAATATAAAATAATAATAAAATATAAATTTAGAATTCATTTTAATAATATTTTAACTTTGTAAGCATTAAAAAAATCTACTTAGATCACTCATGATGAGTAAATTGTATTTTAAATTGAAGAAATTTAAATGCAAGTGTTTGTAATTAAATATAATAAAATCCATGAGAGCTTTATGTGACACAGTTGGTCGTCTTTATAAAGCTAGGTATCTCACTCTTCTAGAGAAATGAAGGAACTACTTTGGCACAATCAGAGATCAATACCATGTTGATTAACAATTGAATGCTACTAGCACCGAAGCAGAAGTTCAGAATTTAATGTACATCATAGAATCAAATCAATGGAGAGCCCAAGATTCAATTAGAGAGAAAAAAGTGTTATTCTTTGAACCAGAATACCGAACTTTTGTGGATATATAACTTTCATCATGAAAAATGACATAATAATCACAATACGACAAGTTTGGAAAAGTTACATTTTAAAAAATGTTTTAGCATATTTACAGCAGATTTAAAAACAATCTATATTTTAGAATATGTTTCTGCATGTTTACTTAATATTAACTAATGCCTTTGTCCTTAGACACTATTAATGGACGAGAACCATTGTCTCTAACAAAGTATAAGATTTTTTATACTTTCTCTTTTGATGTGATAAAGTTAGCAGAACACACATTTAAGTTTTTATGTGGATAATAATTCTATATCATAGATTATATTTTTATATCCAACGATACATACATTAAAAAAAAAATAGAAGATTTGTGGAAATCTTAATAATGGAAAAAAATTAAGGGAAAGCATTAGTAATTTTTTAAATATATTAAACTATTTTTTATATTAAATTATTTATGAAATTAATTTATTGATTATTTGATTAAATAGATTAATTACTTTCATTAATTTAATTAATTAATTAAATTAGTTTAAATATGATTAAAAATATTTTAATATTAATTTATTTATTTATTAACGTTAATATATTGATATATTAATTAAAACATTATTACCTAATATATAATAGTTAACCACATTAGTTAAACATAGCCAAATATAATCACATTAAGACTTGCTCAACCCTGTGTTTATTGTATTTGACAATAATGCAATCCTTAATTAATATACAATAATCAATTAATCAAAACATTAAAATATTAATAAATTGCAGCATTAAAATTTATTAATTAAAACATTAATTAATAGCATTAATTAAAAAAAATTACAATATGTAATTAAAACTTTTATATAAAAATGTTTAATAACATTAAACATTAATTCAAATGCTAATTAATAATAAAGTTAAATAATTATTATATTACCATTATTACATTGACATATTAATTAAATCATTAATACATAATTACTATACTTAACAAAATTATTCAAACATATCTAAACATGAATATATTCGGATTTGGTTAATAATAATAATAAGATGTTGAAATGGTACTTAAATGTTTTTAACTTTAAACATTAATTAAAACTTTTGACAATATATTAATTAAAACCTCTATTTATAAATGTTTAATAACATTTTTTTTTCTCGGTAAAACTAAATCTAATTATAAAACATAATAGTACAAAACTGCACTAGTTTCAGCTGTGTGACCATGAGAACTGGGCTTGATGTCCAAGCTTAACCTAAGCAACTGAACTGCCCAGAGTGGGAAACCAGTTCTTTTAAAATAAAGTCCACCGCCCTTAGAAGGGAAACCGGTAAAATAGTGAAAGTACTGTGATTTAACAATAGACAATAAACTGGAATAGCCTGCAGCTTTTACAGCTGAGTATAGACTCAAAAAACCAAAAAATTCTTCCATGAGGTCGAAAATATGTACCAAAGCAAGCTGAGGGAGATCAAAGTCACTGTTCAGGAGTAGGGGACTGTGGTTCTTCCACGATCCTGCAACCAAACTCCTCTTCTCCATCATCCTTGTCCTTCTCTGGCGCGCTGCTCTTGCTGAAGAAGTCCACCTGCAATTTTTCCATTCCCAGAATGGAATGACCAATGCCCACGGGCTCAACAGGGGCTAGAACATCAATATTTGCATGAGAGGGCTGAGGGTCAGGCGGAATAGGGATAGGGTGGGGCACTGAAGCAGGAGCTGGTTTAGGGGATTCTTCGTGAACAGAATTAGTGATGAAAGCAGTGAGAACAGGCTTGTTCAAGGAGCAATTGAAGCAGAATTCCGCCCTTTGAGAAGACTGGTGGAGGGCTGGGTTGGTGGGTAGAATAGAAGCAGGGGAGGCAGGCTGAGAGATAGGCGAAGGAGGCTGCGAAGGCAGAACAAAGTGAGTGCTTCTTGGAGGGAAGTGGTTTCCTCTTTGACACCCAGAATCCAAATGCAGACTCCAATCAACGTCCTCCTCGGAAGATTCAGAGGGCGAGCTTATGGAAGGGCGACGGCGAGAAGAGTGCCCTCTGCTTGTTCCGCGCCTACAGTGCATTCTCTGCCTGAGTTGAGGCATCGAAGCTGCGTGAGGCCAGGAGTGCTTGGGGTAGAAGGAGCAGTCAGAATGCAATGGAGATCTCTGAAAATCAGCCGCGTGAGAAGGCAAACAGAAATTGAGATGACAGTAGCTAGTCTGGGTGAAGTGGAAACCTGGAAGAGTTTCCAAGCATCCCAGGATAGAGCAACGTCGACCTGTTTGGGTGCGTTCACTTGGAACAACACAAGCAGGGGGGGAAATACCACAGACGGGGGAAGGAGGACTACAAAAAACACAATGAGCAGACGAATTCTCCAGAATGAAATCTATAGCCAAAAGAACCAGCGAGGCGAGGAGGATAACATGCGCGGCGAACGGTATGAATGTAGAACATGTTGGCAAAGTTAATGAGTGAGTAATGGCACCGCAGGGGGCCATATGGCTGCAGCAAGCGAACGCCCTTGGGATCCACCAAGGGACGGAAGTCCCATCACTCTGAGCCGTCATCCGCATCCGGAGAAATGTTTAATAACATTAATTTAAGCATGTTTAAATAAATGAATTAATAATAATTAATAATAATATTAATTTACCAATTTATTTTCATTAATATATTGATATAGTAATTAAAACATTAATACATAATTATAATAGGTAATGCAAATATTATCACATCTAGATTAACAATATGTTTAGTGTATTTGACAATAATTGACCTTATTCAATCAAAGAAATCCTCAATTAATACAGCATTAATTAATTAATTAATTAAAGCAATAATTAACACTAATATTAATTAATCAAAACATTAAAATTAATTAATTTTAAATTTAATTAATTAATTTTTAACATTACATGAAACATTGATAACATTAATAAAAACATTAAATTGTTTAAGAACATAAATTAAAATATTTGGTAATATATTAATTAAAACATTTATATAAAAATGTTCAATTACAATAAAAATTAATTTTTAAATTGATATTTTCATATTAATTAATAGTAATATTAAGTTAATTAAAATGCTTAATAATATATTAATTAAAATATTTATATAAAAGTCATGTCTCACTAGCACAACCAGTTGAGAATGGGCTTTGTCAGCAAGGTGACTGAAAATGGAACCTCACAAGGGGTGGTTATGTCTTGTGCTAGGTGGAGGGGACATGCTAAAAAATCATGTCAGCTAAGGGCTCTCGTGGCCCATGCGGGGTGCGATCCTCGGGTGATTTTGACAACTTAGATGTCTCTCGATCGTGATTCCTCAAGTCTAGAGGATCACACACACAAACACATAATAACATTAACCAATAATTTAAAAATGTTTAAATAAATATATTAATATTAATTAATATTAATATAAATTTATTAGAATTGGAATTGTAAACAAATGTTTCTAACATCACAATGTGACATTACAACATTTGGTCAACCACATTTCAGAATGTGGGTGACTCCTTGACTATGTTTGATTGTGTTTAACAATCAACAATATTTAACCTTAGTGAGGAATAATTTCCTATTAATATTATTGATTAATATTGATAATTAAATATGTTGTGATGCTCGAATGGTAAACAAATCTATTAGATGTTGCAATGTGACAAACATTGTCGCAATGTTACACATTGCAATTTATCCAACGTCGCAATGAAACATTACTACATTATCCAAACACATTTACTAAAACAATTGACTATTTTGGAGTATGTTTCTGAGTCATCACTCCTCAAGTTCAGTCAAACACAATTCCCTATTAATGGTTAATCACTATCTCTACGACCAACCATGATCAACCATGGAAAATGACTCTATTGTGAACTATGATTAACCACGATCAGCCAAGGTCAACCATGGTCAACCATGATTAAGGTATTTTTGGTTGAATTTGCTCAACCATGATCAACCATGGTCATTTAATGCGAACATTTAATGCGAACCACTGTCAACGATGAACAACAATGTTGAACCACCATCAACCATGGTCAAACATCATCATCCATGGGTATAATGGTCAACCAATATTTCTATGGTAAACCATGATTAACTATGTTTAAATATGGTTAACCATGGTCGTTGTCTCTATGGTTAACCATGGCCAACCATGATCGACCATGATAAAAATATTCAACCATAATCAACCATGGTCAAGAATGGTCAATCATGCATGGTTGAATATCAGTAACCATGATCAACTATGGTCAACCAAGATCGAGGTCCATATGGTTGATTATGGTCAACCATGATCATGCATGGTTGAATATCAGTAACCATGATCAACTATGGTCAACCAAGATCGAAGTCCATATGGTTGAATCTGGTCAACCATGATCAACCATGATCAACATGGTCATCTTTGGTCAACCATGGTTAACCAAGAACATTTCATGTTCTATAGACTCCTTGTCGACAACCATAGTCAACAATTGTTATAATGGTTAAACATGGTCAACCAAGGTCTTTATGCTTGATTATGGTCATCCATTGTGGTCATTGCAAATTTTTTTGGTTGAATATGCCATAATTCGCTATTCATGGTTAATCCATATCTCTACAATCAACCATGGTAAATCATAGTTAATCATGGCTAAATTTAGTCAACCATGGACAATGTCTCTACTTTCAACCATGATCATTCACAATTAATAAAATTCAATGATGATCAGCCATATTCAACCATTGTCAATGATGGTCAACCATGATTACCTGTGGTTAAATGTTTTCAACCATCATCGACCATGATTAAGGTCTCTCTCGTTGAACTTGGTCAACCATGCTTGAGTGTGGTAAACAAATATTTTAGGCCATGATCAACCATGGCCATCCATGGTCATTTAATGTGAACCAATGCCAACCATGATCAACCGTGGTCAAGCATCATCAACCATGGTCATTATGGTAAATCAATGTTTTTATGGTCAACCATGATTACCGTGGTTGAATATGGTTAACATGGTCATTTTCTTTATGGTTAACCATGGTCAACGATGATCAACCATGATAAAAATGGTGAACCATAGTCAACCACGATCATCCATGGTTGAATATCATCAACCACGATCAAGGCCTCTATGGTTGAATATGGTCAATCATGACTAACCACAGTCAACCATAATCAACATGATTTTTTTTAATGTTGTAATGTGTGTATAGTATTATAATATCCCTTTAGTTTATTAATCTCCCTTGCGTTTATAACACCCCCTCGATTTATTAATCCCTTGGGTTTTGAATCCCAATGGTTTATAATATTATTTCATTGGGTTCATTAATCACTTGGGTTTATAGTATATATAATCTCTTGGGTTTGTTAATCCCTTCATTTTAAAATAATAATATCTTGGGTTTATAATGTTAATGCCTTTTGTTTATTAATGCCTTGGTTTTATAATATTAATATGCCAATATTATTATTGTTTAATATATAATCCCCTAGGTTTACTAATCCTTTGGGTTATTAGATTTATAATATAGTATAGTTTATAATATAGTATTTATTATAAAATTATGCAAGAACATTAACTATTGTGATTATGAGTGTGTTTAATATACACTAATCAACATGTATGAAACACATTTAGTAATGTGGGTGTTGTAATGCTTATAACATTTGGGTCTATAATATTTGTGGTTTATAAGATGAGGGTTTTTAATATTTGGGTATAATATTAAGGTTTATATTATTGGGTTTAATAATAAGGTTTATAATATTGGGTTCAATATTATAGTTTATAATATTGAGTGTTTAATATATATATGGCTCATAATATTTGGTTTTAATATTATTATTTACATATGGCATAATATGTTGGGTTATAATATAGGTTCTAATATATAGGGTTTAATATTGGGTTTAATAATTAGAGTTTATAACATTGGGGATTATAATATCTCGATTCATAATATTGAGTTTAATTGTAGTGTTTATAATAATGGGTTTAATATTTGTATTTATAATATTGGATTTATAATAGTATAGTATAATATTGTTAACATTATGGTTAAAAATATTACCAACCCAAGGGTTGACAATATGAGTATGCTATAATTTAGGATGTGTAGGGTTAAAAATATTAATATAATGTAGTTTATAACATAGTATATTTATAATATAGCATAGCTCATAATATAATATTTATAGTGGGTTTAATATTAGTATTTATAGTGTTAGGTTTGTAGTCTCTTGGATTGAATAATACCTTTGGTTCATGATATTAATCCCTAATATGTATAATAATATAATATGGTTTATAACATTAATATTAGATTTCATATATTTATCTTAGGGTTTATAATATTAATCCTAAGGAACTTATAATATTTTTGGCATATGATATTAATCCTAGGTTTTAATATTAATCCCTTAGGTTTATAATCTATTGGGCTTATAATATTAATGTTAGGTTTTATATTCCTAGGATTTAATTTTAATTGTAGGGTTTATAATATTAATCCTAGTGTTTAATATTAATCTCGTGGGTTTATAATATTAATCCCTTGACTTTATAATAGTAATCCTAAGGTTTTGTAATATTAATGTCTTGGTTTTATAATATTGATCCCTTAGGTTTATTAATCTCTTAGGTTTATAATATTATTATCCATTGGGTTTATTAATCCAATGGGTTTATGATATTAATACTAAGGGTTTATAATACTAATCGCTTGGGTTTTTAATATTGATGTCTTGGTTAATAATCCTTTTGGTTTATAATATTAATCCCTTGGGTTTATAATGTTAATACCTTGGGTTTATAGTATTAGACCTTTGGGTTAATAATATTCATCCATAGAGTTATTAATACCTTGGGTTTATAATATTAATTCCTTGGATTTATAATATTAATTGATCAGGTTATAGTATTAATGTTTTGGGGTTATAATATTAATCATTTGGCTTATAATATTAATCCCTTTGGCTATAATATTAATCGCTTGGTTTATAATATTAATAATTTCATGGGTTTATAATATTGGAGTTTATAATATCATGATGCTAGAATGATATAGGAATATTTCCAGCGTTGCATTGTGACACACATTATCTCAATGCGACAATCAATCTCATAATGATTGTCGCAATATTATATCACATTGCAATTTATTCATTTTTACAATGTGACATTACAAATTTGGTGTTTAATGTTAGGGTTTCTAAAATTGGGTATATAATATTGGGGTTCATAATATTGCATTTAATATTGGGTTTAATATTGCGTTTACAATATTGGGTTCTATAGGCTTAGTGTTTAAAATATTAATGCAAGGGTTTGTAATATTAATCTTAGCATTTATAATATTAATCCTATGGTTTATATTATTTATTGTATGGTTTATAAAATTATTCCTAGGGATTGTAATAATTTTTTTTTCGAAGTAAGATCAATTTCTATTAGTGTAACATAGTGTACATGGAGGCACAGGCCTCTGCTATTCTAGCCAGATTCAGCGGCATAATTCGCATAAAACAACAGAAATGGGACTGCCCACGTAGGGGAAACCAGTCCAATGAGAGTTTGTTTTGCTGCCTCGCGAGAGGAAACCAGCATTATACAGACAAAACTATTAATTGTTTGCCTACTATGCCATACATAGATAACAGAATGTAACAAAACCTTGTGACCAAGGACCTTAATATTAAGAACGAAAAAATAGAAAAAACTTGAGAGCCTAGGTGTCATGAGGCGTAGGAGGAGTCTCTTCTACGATGAGACACCTGTATTCGTCGGTGTCAGTGGCCTGCATTTCCTAGGTGGCAAGTGTTGCGTGCCGGGGCTCCTTGGTCTCACCAGCTTTTCCTGTGGCCTGCTTTCCCTTCTTCCTATTGTCCCTACTATTTCCGGAGCTGCTGTTATTGTCTGAGCGTGAATTGTGATTGCCTGAATCAGGGTCACCCTTGATGTCCGTAGAGGAGGCGAGGTCACGACGGGGGAGTTTCTGTAGATTGGGTGGGCGAAGGCTAGAAACCTCAGCAGGCTCCTCCTTGAAGGAAACTGAAATGGCGGCGATGACATAGGGGTGGTCCATGGAGCAGTGGAAGTGGAATTGTGCAGAGTGAGGGGTCGGCGGGGTGACGGAGGAGTCCAGATGGGGTAGAGGCAGTGGAAAGGTTGCGGGGGTAGAAAGCTGAGCCGAATTACAGGTCTGACCAACAAAGCAGCCACACCCACTACAGGTAGTGGGATACCAGCCCAAGGAGTGCTTCAGGGAAGAAGACAAAGTGTCGAAATGGGAAGAGAGCGACGAATGAGCAGCGCGCCCTCTACTGCTACCACGCCTGCAACGCATGTGATGCCTGAGACGAGGCATGGTGGCACAATGAGGGTGAAGGGTGTTCTTTGCTGAGGAAGAAGTAGGACAATGGAGCCATAGAGACGGAAGTTCAGAGGTGGAGGTGAAGCCAGAAGCAGTGGAGATATTCAAATGACAGAGGACGCTCTACGAGTAGTGATGGCCAGGGAGGAATTCAATACAACAGCGAAGGCTACAGTGTCTCCCTGTCGGCGTGCAGGAGCTCAGCTCCGCAACTTCAGGGGAGCAGTAGCTTCTTAGAGGCTGAGACGGGGGAGGCATAAAACCAGGCAAACGAAAAACATAACCAGGCGGGGGAGGAAGGGTCTCCATTTTGAAGTGGAGGTAGCAACCTCGACTTCTGTAACAAAATAAATGGTGATCTAGGTGATGGCTCGAGCACTTAAATGCTCGTCGTTGGGGCCTGTGGGTGGCCATGTGGCCATGCCACTTGCCAACCCAACAGTCGGTCGCCGTAGAGCCCTCATAAATCACTCACATCCGGGACTAGGGATTGTAATATTAATATAAGGGTTTATATTATTTGGTTTTATAATGTTAGGGTTTATAATGTTTGGATTTATATTAGGGATTAATATTGTGATGTTGGAATGGTAGGGAAATCTATCGAATATTAGAGTGTGACAATTATTGTCGCAATGCTACATTACATTGAAATTTATTATTCAATATCACATTGTGACATTGAATAAATTTAGGTTTTATATTCCAGTTTATGATATCGGGTTTAGGGTTTATAATTATAGGGTCCAGAATATTAATCCCTTGGGTTTATAACATTAAAACCTTAGGTGTATTAATCCCATTGGTTCATAATATTCATCCTTAGGATTTATGTATCCTTTGGGTTTATAATATTAATACAAAAGATTTATAATATTAATCATTTGAGTTTTAATATTAATAACTTGGGTTTATAATATTAATCCTTTAGGTTTATATTATTAATCCTTAGGTTTTTAATATTAATCCCATGGTTTATAATATTAATACATTGAGTTTTTAAGATTAATCTATTGGGTTTGTAATATTTTTAATCCCATGGATTTATTAATAGTTGGTTTTATAAAATTAATCCTTCTCGTTTTTAATATTAGTGTCTTGGGTTTATAGGTTTAATATTAATTACTGGGTTTATAATACTAATCCTAGTCTTTAATATTAATCTCTTAGGTTTATTGATCCCTTTAGTTTACAATATCAAAAATCCATTAGGGTTTATTAATTATTTGGGTTTATAACATTGATCTTGTTGGTTTATTAATCCATTGGGCTTATAATATTAATAATCCTCAGGTTTATTAATCCTTTACTTTATAATATTATTATCCCTTGGGTTTATTCATCCCTTGAGTTTATAATATTAATCTCAAGGTTTTATATTATTAGTCACTTGGTTTTTTAATATTAGTGCCTTGGGTTTATAATATTAATCCTTTCATGTTATAATATAATCCTTGGGTTTGTAATATTAATTCCAATGGTTTATAATATTATTACCTTAGGTTTATAATGTTAATCCTATGGGTTTATAACATTATTAATACATTGGGTTTATAACGTTAATGCCTTGGGTTTATTAATACCTTGGTTTTATAATATTAATATTGCAATCTTATTAGGGTTTATTATATAATCCCTTAGGTTTACTAATATTTTGGGTTATTGGGTTTATAATATAGTATTTAGTACAAAATTATGAAAGAACAGTGATTATTGTGGTTATGCATGTGCTTAATATACACTAATCAAAATATATGAACCACATTTACTAATGTGATTGTTGTAAAGTTTATAGCATTTGGGGCTATAATATTTGCAGTTTATAAGATGACGGTTTTTAATATTTGGGTATAATATTAAGATTTATATTATTTGGGTACAATATTAGAGTTTATAATATTCAATGTTTAATATATATAGGGTTTATAATATTTGGTTTTAATATTATGATTTATATTATGGCTTAATATGTATAGTTATAATATAGGTTATAATATATAGGGTTTATAAGTAGGGTTTGATATTTTGGTTTATAATACTTGGGTTTAATATTAAGGTTTATAATATTGTGTTAATATATAGAGTTTATAAGGTTGGATATTATAATATTTGGGTTCATAATATTGAGTTTTATTTTAGCATTTATAATATAGTATAGTATAATATTGTTAACATTATGGTTAAGAATATTATTAACCCAAGGGTTAAAAATATTAGTATAGTATAGTTTAGGATGTGTAGGGAACTAAAAATATTAATATAGTGTAGTTTATAATATAGTGTATTTATAATATGGCATATATCGTAATATAATATTTATAGTGGGTTTAATATTAGTATTTATAGTATCACGGTTGTAGCTTCTTAGGTTCAATAATACCTTAGTTTTATGAGATTAATACCTAATATGTATAATAATGTAATATGGTTTATAATCCATTTAGTTTATAATATTAATCCCTTAGGTTTATTAATTCCTTGGATTTATTGCATTAATCTCTTGGGTTTATAATATAATCCTAAGGTTCATAATATTAATATTAAGGTTTATATTCCTAGGGTTTAATATTAATCTTAGGGTCTAATATTATTCCCTTAGATTTATATTCCCTCAGAGTTTTAATATTAATCCAATGGGTATAGTAATACCTTGGGCTTATAATCCCTTGGGTCACCCATGGTTAACTATGGTCTAACTTCACATTGTGACAAAGGTTCTCTCAATATGAAAAGCAATCAAGTTCGACCATGGTCCAACATCACATTGTGACAAATATTGTCTCAATATGAAAATCAACCATGGTCAACCATGTTTTTCTTAGGGTTTATAACATTTATCTTAAGGTTTATATACCTTTGGTTTACAATATTAATCCTCTTGGTTTTTTAGTTTTTTTGTATTAATTCCTTGTTTTTGTGAGTGCATTATGTTTATAATATCAATCCCTTCACTTTATTAATCTAAGGGTTCATATTCATAGGGTATAATATTATTTATAGGGTTTATAATATTAATCCTAGGGTTTTATATAGATTCCTTGGGTTTATAATCCATTAGGATTATAGTCTTAATCATAGGGTTTATATTCCTAGGGTTTAATATTAAGCCTAGTGTTTACAATATTGATCCCTTGGGTTTATTAATTTTAGGGTTTATATTCCTACGGTTTAATATTCACCCTAGCGTTTAATGTTATTTCCATGGGTTTTTAATATTAATCAGTTTTTTTTATAATATTAAAATAAGGTTCATGATATGAATCTTAGGGTATAATGTTTATTTTATGGTTTATAATATTTGTCTGAGGGTCAATATCCCTTGGGTTTAATATTATTCCCTTGTGCTTATAATCGTTTGCATTTTTAGACGTATTAATACATTGGGTTTGTTAGTCCCTTGGGCTTATAATATCAACGGTTTAATATTGTAACATTGGAATGGTACAAAAATGTATCTAACATCACATTGTGACAAACATTGTCTCAATATGAAAATAAGTCTAACAATCATTATCACAATGTTACATTACATTGTAATTTATTCAATGTTGCATTGTTACATTATAAAACTTGGGTTTAATACAAGGTTTACAATATTGGGGCATTTTAGTATTCAAATTATAATATTAAAGTTTAATATTGGATTTATAAATTGTAAGACTAGGGTTTATAATATTAGTCTTATGGTTTAATATGAATCCCTTGGGTTTAAAATTATTCCCCTCTCTTTATAATCCATTTATTTTATAATATTAATCCCTTAGGTTTATTAATTCCTTGGATTTATAGCATTACTCTCTTGGGTTTATAATATTAATCTTAAGGTTCATAATATTAATATTAGGGATTATATTCCTAGAGTTTAATATTAATGTTAGGATCTAATTTTATTCCCTTAGGGTTATTTTCCCTCTGGTTTTTAATATTAATCCAATGGGTTTAGTAATCCTTTGGGTTTATAATATTGTTCCTAGGGTTTCTAATATTAATCATAGAGTTTATATTCCTACGGTTTAATATTGAGCCTATGGTTTATAATATTAATGTTAGGGTTTAATATAAATCTATTTAGTTTATAATCCCTTGGGTTTATAATATTAATCACTTGGGCTTATTAATGTTAGGGTTTATGTTCCTTAGATTTAATATTAATATTAAGGCTTAATTCTATTTCCTTCAGTTTTTAATATTAATCCTTTGGGTTTATTAATAAGATAAGCTTATAATGTTGATACTAAGGTTTAAAATACTAATCTTAGGGTTTAATGTTTATTTTAGCGATTATAATATTCATAATTCCTTTGGTTTATTAATCCCTCATATTTTTAATGTTAATCATTTGGGTTTATTAATCCCATAGGCTTTTAATATTAATCCCTTGGATTTTTAATATGTTTTGATTTTAATATGAATATTCCTTGGGGTCTATAATATTCATTTTGAGCTTATAGTATCAATCCATTTTGTTTGTAATGTTTATCCCTTTTACGAATAATAATTATTAATTATTAATAATTACTAATCATTGTTAATAATTATAATCATTGATAATTATTAATCATTATTAACTATTAGTTACTAATAATTTATAATTATTAATTATTAATATTATAAATTTTTATTTTTTATATTAATATTTGTATTAATTATTAATTACAAATATTTATATTTATGTAATTAATACCAACATCACATTAATGTATTTATAAAATTAATACGTTAATAAATGTATACTAATGATAGTGAGGGATAAATAATTTTTATTAGTACTATTATAACATTATATTAATTTTGTTATTGTTATATATATATTATTTATATAGTTATTAATAAGTACAAATAATCAATATTAATATCTACATTAACACTATACATCTAATAATTATTAATGAGATTGATAAATTTCTATCGGCATATATCAACCACATTTACTAATGTAGTTGTATATGTGTTTCATATATGCCTATCGGCGTATATCAACCACATTGGTAAATGTGGTTGTGCTAGTTAACCAATTCAAGATTGGTAGCCACGAATCTTTGAATAGTATGAGAGGTAGTTCCTGGTCCAATAATCCCAGTTCTTGTTACAAGTATAAATTAAGCATACCTAGTTCAAGGTAGATCCAGGTAGCTATGATTAGTATAAATCCAATAGCATACCCTAGTTAACCAGTTCTAGGTCCATAAGTGGAATAACTCAGTGAAACTCGGTCAAGCTAACTCAATCAAGGCATTGCTTTGAGAATATCAATATTAACTGATACTATTAATATGCGAGAAGGTAGAATCCTTGAAGATAGTTTTGCTTGGGGTTTCAGTTCTTTTTAATTCAAAAGAGTTTCAGTTCAAGAATTTTCATTTAAATTCCATCCAATTAGCTTAATTTATTCTTTAGGTTAAATAGATGCCATTTGAAATTTTGCTAGAATTTACCCCCACCTCCCCAAGTTCCCATTTGGCCATTTTAATGAATAACCTTTAAGGAATCATAATAATTTTCAAATTAAGCAGACCATGCAATTTATTAAAATGTTTCCGAGCTGTCTTTCTACCTGATTGATGTCTTAGTTTAAATGTTAAGGTATCTCATAACAATTTCAATGTTTGAATATTTATCAGAACATGTTTGTTGCAAAAAACCACCCCTAGGCTGATTATACTAATAGTTTGAGATGTTTTATTTCCTTCTTAGCTAAGGAATTGAGAAACCACCAGATTTTCTAATTCCTTTAGAAAAAGTTAACAAAATGGAAATCATTTTTGGAAACAAAGAAAAAAAATTACCTTTCGTTGTTCTACGCAGAGTTGCCATAGCAAATCATCATAACTACGAAACCATTGTAGTCTTGTATCTGGAAGTAATGGAGAGTAAATTGAAAGAAACCCTTTCAAATTACAATATTGGAGTTAACAAAAATCTTAACTAAAATATTGGCGTTAACAAAAATCCTAATCACTACTTGAGAATAGTATAAGTGATTTGAGCTTTGAGTTCTTCTCCAAAATCATCCAGGAAAATTGAAGGAGAAATCAACCCCAAAATATAGCCTTCTGTAAAATACCAAACAAACAAACGGGAGGGGTTTGGATATTAGAAAGGTAGAGCACCTCTCCCTATAATTCTCTCTAACATCCTAAGATAAATTCGATGAGGCAAAATCTACAATAATTAGATCAACACCAATTTCATGTGAAATATTCTAACCGACATGGCTTAAAAAATAATTTAGGGAAAACTTTGAAATATGAGGTTATCGATGCTTACAGACAAATATCTCCCAAGTTTACCATGAAAAATTTGATAACAAAAAAATAATGAAGATGGGTTCATATCAGTTCAATAATTGTGTCTGTTGATCGAAGTCGAGGGGGGCCTTCTTTGACGGGTGGATTACTAATCTCCCATGTCCTCCTTTTTCCGACCAATGGCATAATTAGAAGATTCAGCCAATCCTTTGTAACTTAAAAAAACACAATAAACTTAAAAAAATAGTCGTAATCTAATTAGACTATTTTTTTCTTTAAAAATCATAAAAAGTTTGGTAAGATTTTTTTTAATTCGGGTTATAGTTATCAAACTTCACTGTTTTGAGTGTTCTAGAAGTTTTTTAGTGTTGAATCCATTTTCACCATCAAAAATATGTTTCAAATATTATTGTTGCAAGATTTCTTAAAAAATACTTCTCTAATTCCCACCACTTTTGACCATCCTACAATTCCTCAACCTTCATAAACAACTCCAAACAAATATAATGCTAACAAACACGCCTCGGATCCAATTGCTATATTACCATGTCGTGATGATGTTGAGTAATAAAAGGGGATAAAAACTAATTTTTTACATTAATATTTTATATTCATTAAATCTTGTATATTTTAAAGTTGTACTAAATATATTATATTTTGAAAATGGTTCTTAACTTTACCTTATTTTTTATAAAAATTAATATTTTTTAATGGATCAAAATTCTAATTATTTTAAAATAATCCATAAGTTAAAAGGGATTGTATTTGAGAGTGTAAAGTGAATAATAATTATTCTTCTCAATTAAAATAAAATAAATTTATATTTATATTCAATTTAATTATCTAAATTTAATTTAATTATTAATTTTTATTATTAATTAATTTATATGATGATGATTAGCATTTATTGAAAATAATATAGTTAAATAATTAATTGTATTTATTTTTTAATTTCTAATATAATAAAGAAATATCTAAAACAACTTTTTATATTAAAAGGTAATAATTTAACATATAGATAAAATGTATCACATTATATAATTTCAGTTAAAATTAAGATTTTTTGTTGTTGTTGTATAAATTACATTTTGAAATATTTAAAAAGATTCAACACCCTGAAAAACCCTAAGACACTGGAATTTTACAATTAAATAAATTAAAATGAAGTTTTTAAAAACTTTTGATTTTGGTTAAAATTATCTAGGAATAATTCCATTCTATCTATTAATTACACCAAGCCTACTAAAAATATTATATTTGAAATTAAAAAATTTATTGATTAATATATTATTTGATATAATTATTTATTAAGATAATTAACAAAAACGTTTTCTAATTAAAAATGTGACAACTCACTTAAGTGTTAACTAGTTGTTTAATTGGTATTACGTCATTTTAAGTATTATTTTGAAAAAACTAAAAAAACTATTTTTCTAGACAAAGATTATTTGAAGAAACATTAATTAATTTTATTTGTTGGAAATAAAATTAGTTATGGAAAAGTGGTTCCATAAAAGTAAAATATGGATGGTAAAAAACATTCCAAGAACTGAGAAGTAGGACAGTTTTGGACAGTTACATTTTCCTCTGAGGATAAAAGGTACATCCCAGTGAGGAAAAGGGGTTATGCTCAGTAACAAAGGAGAAGGAGAGTGAAGAATTCATGAGCTAGTAGGGAAGATGAGGACGTGATTGCCTCTCTTAAGGTTGGGAGGACAACATCAGCAAAGCCAAGAAACTAGATAAGTAAACAGTATTTATTTTTAGTGCAAATATGGTAGACAAACACCTTCATTACAGAAGAATAGAAAATCAAGTTGTGTCAGAAAAAGAAACTGTAAAGTGTTTTTATCTTGTAAAGGGCATATCTAAGAATGCAATGGAAATTTATGGTTTAATCATAGAACTGTCAAGTGTAAATAATATGTAAGATATTTTCTGTTAAAATCTATATTGTGGGTCTCTAACATAATAAAGGGGTCGAGGTTGAAGTAAAATATTAAACCATTAATTAGAAAAGTACTTCTCTCAACAAGGACCAAAAATAGAATTGAGGGTGAACTGTTAACTCAGGGTCCAAGGAAGAGACCCTAGACCCTAGAATATGTTCGTTCGCCTAAACCAAAACTGAACTATACACGGACAAAATTAAGATGGTCCGGACATCGAGCTAACTGTAAAGAAGGAAAACGAAACTCCAATGTTTTTGGAATAAAAGAATAGTTACTAATGCAAACCAAAAATCCATCTTTTCCATATGTGTTTAGCAGGAGAACTTCTGAGAATAATAAGTGAAGTTAAATCGCAGCAAGTATTAACATTCCAGAAAGATAAAATACCATTAATTCCTGTAGAGTAAACAGAGTATAGAACTGAAGTTCCGAAATGATAGATACATTCAATGCATGTAAAGATCAGTACACTTTAAATATACATATACAAAGGAAACTACAACAGAATTATGCTAATAAAATGTGTGGCCATGGGCACGACAGAAATTCAAACCCAAAACTTCTCGGAGGTTGCCGAATCCAAAAACCAAGTCAAACTTAAGGATCCTGGTAGTTCAACCCAAAACACTTTGTGAAACCCTCAGGGTAAACAAATAGACCAAATACATAAACAGAGGAAGGAATGCATAAAAATTGTAAGAGAGTGAACCTATGTTAAATTGCAACCGCAGGAAGATTTGTCAGATAAACTCTGTAAAAATGAAAGGAAAGAAGCTTAGGATTAAGGGATAAACCCGTAAAAGAGGAAAAAACAAACAGAAGGTAGAAAAAAAAAATATTTATACATTTCCATATCCGTTGTGAGGGAAGGGGAAACTTCACCGGGGGTCGCTTGCACGTCGGAATGACAAGACGCGCATTGGTCAACCTTCCGAAAGACACTGTAATGCATCTCCAAGAGCAAGATACAGTGGGTATCGAACCCTACACTTAGTTAAACATACACTATGGAGTCCCAAGCATGAAAAACACAAAGTAATGAGAGTATGAACACTCCAGGGGATTTTTCTTATCGAGCCATGGCAGAGGGGTTGTTCAGTTGGAGCAAGGCGTAGCTAGCAGAACCTCCATGCCTCCGCGGAGGTTGCAAATGAGCCATTCGCAGCGGAACTTCCAGCGAAATGAGGAATCAGTTAGGTTTACCATGGTATTACCCCGATACGTTCCCGCCCAACTCACCACCATAGATCCCAAGACATCTGATCGAACGGTGATTGATTCAGCAGGTGGCGAACTGTGGTGGTGCCATACGGTGCTAATTCAATAGACAAGTACAGCTGTAAGGTTAAAAGCTAATAATAGTACTCGAGGATATCTAGTTTGATTTAGCTAGACAATCCTTAATATTGGATTAATAACATACATAAGAGATCATGGTATGTGAATTAATGAGCAAGGTTATCAATGAGATTACATGCAAGGCTCCAATGATGTTAAACAACAACCTTTACGTGGATATGTTACCCTACATATTTTCATTACAGAATAAAGATGTATAATTAAATAAATATGTTAACATATACGCGTATAGAAATAATTGAATCATAGTGCACAAAGCTTTAGGGATTTATATGAATACATTTATATATATGCAGTACAGTCATATGTTTGACATATGTAAGAGTTACGAAAAAAATTGTGTTGAATGTTACAAGTGGTATCAGAGCAGCGTTCGCATGCTGGGACCTTAGGGGTCACCTAACATGATAATTGTGTGTATAAATGATGCACAGAACATAAATAATAATATTGTAGAGGACAATATGAGAAGGGGATCGACACAACAGACAACTCGAAATACTGGGGAACCTACACCTCAACCATAGCCAGAAATGAATGCTGAAATGTGGCTAAAGAGGTAGCTGAAGCCTAGCTGATTAATATGAACAAGTACTTCCAAGTCTATGAGTATAACAACAACCTTAAAGCTAGATTGGCCATTTATCAGTTGAGAGAAAAGGCCACCTTGTGGTGGGAGGAGGTAAAGAATGTTCGCTACATAGAAGATCAATATGTGACATGGGATTCGTTCCAGCAATATTTCAAAGACAAGTACTTAACAAAACGTTTCTATGATGAAAATTCCAGAGAATTTCACGATTTAAAGTTGGTTCAAATGACAATGGCTGAGTACATAACTGAGTTCACTTCCCTACTAAGATATGTTCCATATCTAAGGGACGAAAAGGCTAAGGTTCAACAGTTTTTAAGTAGTCTGCCAACCCACATGAAGAAATGAATTGAATTTGTGAATCCAAGGACCATGGATGAAGCAATTCAGAAAGCTAGAATGTGTTATCAGCAGTCCAAAGTGAAAGGAGAATTGGGCAAAAATTGGCAGCCCAGAAAAGGACAGAAAAACAGTTCCAGTTTCAAAAGTGCTAGAAACAGTAACTTCAAGAATTTTGCATGAAATACAGTAAGCAAACAATTTGGTAGAAATCATCAAAGAACTCGATGGCCTAACAAAAAGAGGCCTATAGAGGCTTCCAACAAACCTGAGAAAGGACAAGTTCCCAAACCACCTCTGCAGTGTTGGCGTTGTGACGAGGCGCATTATTATAAAAACTGCCCATAACGAATGAGAAGTGAAATGGTGACTAATATGAAAGAAGATTCTATAATGGGAGATGTAGCCCAAAATATACCCAGAATCAACACAGTGTTGGAAGATCGTCAGGCGGATTATCAAACAACAATGATAGAGTTGGAAGGTAAGCTACTCTGATAGTCTGTTTCTATTTTGGTTGACCCAGGTGCAAGTTTAAGTTACGTAAACCCAAAAATAGTAGAAGTATGTAAATTAAAAAGTCAGAAATTAAAAAAACCTTGGCTGGTACAGCTAGCCACAAGTGCAAAAAGAAAGGTAAGTGCCAAAATTCCAAACTGTACATTGGAAATTGGAGACCAACAGTTAAACATGGACCTGAACATATTTCCATTAGGATCCTATGATGTACTGCTGGGAATGGATTGGCTGGAGAAGCATTGGACTTTGGTGGTGTTGATCATGTCAGCCCCCTATTGAATTTTGACAAGCAATCCCCTTTAAAAACCCTTTTAGACTCACTCTTTTGGCCTAAAGAATCTTTTTTCTGCCTATTGTTACCTTTCCTACCCCCAAATTACATTAAAAAAAAAAGGCCACAAAACCCATATTTGAAAATCTATAAGGCCTAGCCCTCTAGATCCTAGCCCCCTCTATCTTTTTCACATGACCGGGGCACTGGAACCAAGCGCTAGCCCGGAGGGCGCTTATCACACACACACACACACACACACACACACACACACACACACGCATATATATATATATATATATATATATATATATATATATATATATATATATATATATATCTATACGTTTATGACCGTCGATCCGTGCGTATCTACGGCATTCGCAAGTCTTCATCACCTGCCTCGCCCCGTTAATGTTCTCCATCAATTGCTTATATCCGATCAACCTACAAAATCAATGGTCCATAGTACACTCGCCTTTGTAGTCCCCGCGCCCAAAAACACTGTTCAAAACTCGCTCGGTTTCTATCGCACCGCCTTTGGGCGGCAAGCGGTATTTTATTTTTCGGAGCGATTCCATACATTGCACGACACGTGGCTCCGTCACTATTCCAAAATCTCTACCTCACCGTGTTTTATCATTCGATTAAGGATACAGAGTGATATGCATTATAGCCATTTGATCTGGGGGGTCTCCATCCAACAATCATCGCACTACGGAGATGCGCGGGTGTTAATCCAAGTGTACAGTGCCCCTAGCCCATTTCCCATTGCCTCCGATGCATTCAAAATCGTCGATCTCCTCCTGATATCGGAAGGTCCAGATTTGATCGCCCCCGCCTTAACCCGATCTTCCTCCACGTCACCGTCCCACGTGTTTATCATATTTTTCCTCCGCCACTTATATATTCTATTCATATGTCATATTTTAATGTTTTACGTTATAACTTTGGCCAGTCCATCCACCATTGTTCCACTGCATTTTTCATCGCCACCCCACATACTTCCGCCATTTCATCATGCTGCGTTGCTACACAGTCATCCCCACTGCATCGCCATCCCCATGCATTTGTTTTCTTGACAAGTTTGTGGGTTTTGCAGGTTTACAGTGGCGAAAAACTATCATGATTCACAGTCTCTATTACTATGATAGAGATCACGTCAAAGGACCATTTTTTAGAGCTCAATTATGAAGAAAGGCTTGGGAAGGTATGCCGATAAGACTTCCATTGAATTAACAGAGTTAAAATCTATCAAACCCTCCGGAGTCATTCAAAGCACAGATTTTGCAATCGGAGACATTAATGTTGCGGCAAAGAGTATTAGTGGGAGATCAGAGGAATTCAACATTTAGCATTAAATATTTTAAGCCTTAATCCAGGGTTTAGAAGGAAGAGGGTACAATGCACAAGAAACAATACCCTTCAGGTTTCATTTCAGCAGAATTTTCTTTCAGGAAAGGATAGACTGCCCATGCGGTTTTTATTCCTCTACCGTGTTCCTGAAGAGACTTTCACCTAGTGCATTTATTTCAGAAAGCAAGCCACAGAGTACATGCAACGTTACAGAATTATCAAGCATTATGGGCGTGCACGTTTCAACCATCCTGCCTTTATGAGGAAAATTAAATATTCATCACCTACTCCCTTTTCGATCTTTATTTTTCTCCTATAAAGCTCCCAAAGAATAGATGATTGAGGGTTCCAGATTTTATCAGAAAATTATGCAGTGAAAGGATTTTTGTATACATTTTGTAGAACTCTTGTATGAAGGCTCAGAGCCCATAGGGTTTCAGTGAGGAGGAGTTCCATCTGTTAAAGAGGATTCTAGTCTTTGGTATTTCATAGTCTGTAACTTTCTCTTATGTGATATTTTAATAGATCATTTCATTTCATCTATCTTTCCTGTATCATGTTTTGGAATGTGAGTGGCTCACTGCTTTCTGGTATGGATTTATCCTAGTTGATACCCATGCTTGAATTAGTCAAGCGCTTTAAATATGCCTCATGCATGATATTCTGTTCCACTATTCATCTTAACCATATTTCTACTATATTAGTTGCTTTGGGAGGGTGTTTTTAAAACGCTATTGTCATGTATGGATTCTTAGATTGGTAAGCCCATGCATGGTGGTATTGTCTCTCTGGATATCAGCTCAATGTTAACTAATATCTCCTCAATATTTCATTCACTACATACACTTTCTGATAACTTATTTCTGTGAGGTATTTCTAAATCGGCCCTCTTTGCAGTAAGTTGTCTCTGAATTGTTTGTTGCTTTTATATTGGAGTTTTGCATGTTGTCTTTGCAGTATTCCTATCCCTGTGTCAGTTTCTGAAGGTCTTGGTCCCATTCAGATTAATATTCCTTGTTTTACAAGAGATAGCATGAGAGATTTTTATTGATAACTCCCTCTGTTATACCATATTCTCCTTGCTATATAAGATGTCCTAGGCACTAGTCTATCACAACTCTAGGTTGTCTCTAGGAATGACGACATATTTTTGGCGTCGTTGTCGTGGATTGAAGTTGAGAAAATTTAAATCCTTGGGCCTCGACAAAACCTAATTCACTCTTAAAGTAGGTGAGCATGGAGAGTTGAGAGTTGTATATCCATCACCTTGGCGACTCCACAGTTCCTAAATGATTAAAAGACTCCACTGGGTGATCAGTAGGCCACTGATTATCTTGCTTTCATGAGACTCCACTGAGAGACTATGTCACAGTACAACATCAGCCATGGTGAAGACCAAGCCACTTCACCAATGCAAGACTCTGAGCAATTTTCAAAAATGCATCCAAGTTTCATGACTGAGTGTCGAGATGAAATGTCACATGGCTTGGAAAAACTGGAAGTGGAGGACCTTCCACGGGCTGTTCTTCATCTCAGCTCAAGTTGCACACCCGTGCTTAAGAAAATCTTTCTAAGATTGATGATTGAAAGATATGAAGTTGAGATCAAACTCTTGAAATCACAAGAACAAACTCAAGACCTAGATAATGAGCAAGACATGTATGATGCTTTAAAACCTATGGAAGATGAGGAGGAAAGTGATCAGGAACTGCCTGATTGCTTACCTATATCTTTTGTTACGCTAATCAAAGAGTATCAGAACCTAATAGCAATGGAAAATAGGGAATGTTTCTTGGAGGAAACAAGAGGCCACATAGAAGAGGCTCAAGAGAACATCCCGCCTCCAAGTCAGCTAATGCAAGAAAAAGAGGATTGTTGTGCTTCTGTCCATGATGACAGGGAAACCCCCCTTTTGACAGAAGAAGAGATTGATCAGATATTAAATCAGCGATCCACCTCTGAAGTATTTTATAGAACAGATTCCCTTGATCACTCGTCTATTGAGTTTGATGATTCGAATCCAGAAAAATCCTCTAAGGATAGAGATGAAGAAAGACCTGCTAAGAAGCCGACAGGTTTGATTGGTGACCTTGCTTACGACTATGACTTTCCTAGTTATGATCTATTTGATGATGAATGTTTCCAAAGAGAAGCTGAGTTCACATAGCCATCATCAGTAGACCCCTGGGAGGAAAGCCAGGCCGTGCTCAAAGAAGCAAGTGAACCACATCGACCTATACATGATGCGATGGGGAGAGATATTATGTATAATAGCGAGATGAAAGATTCTTTGAATCTTTATTTGCTCTACTATAGATCATTAGTGAGAGTAGAGCAGCCTTTTCTTTACGAGAAGATGAGGAGAAAGCAAAGAAGAAGTTCTTGGCTTGATTAAATTAAGGGGCCTCCTCTTGAAAAGCAAGAAGAAATGAAACATACCCCTGCTCAAGAATACATAGATCGGTTCACAGAGCTCAGCTCATCCGAGCAGTTTATATCAGAGCTCCAAGAGGACAACACTATCATATATGATGTGTCCTCCAGTTCAGAAAGTGAATAAGATGAGGGAGATTCTCGCTCTCAAGAGAGTCTTTTTCTTGATCCAGTGGAAGAAGAAGAGATCCTGGTTTAAGCCTTCCTGCCAAATATTCATAGCCAGGTATCTTTTCATGATCCTTATGCTCATTTCCTGCAAATATTTGAGGAAGGATCAAAGGTATTTTCGAGTAGCATGTTGCAAACAGAAAGAAAAATTTTCAAAGCTACTATTGTGGAACAAAAAGAGTGGGAGTTGCCCTGCCTATCCAGCCTGCTCAAGGAGTTGAGCAAGAAGGACCAGTCATGGGATCACTTAATGGACTGGTTACATTGGAAGACAATGTTTGTAATCTAGACTTGTAAATATTCCAGTTAGAGTAGGGTAGGTAGGAAAAGATCAGTCTGTGAGTATGTATTTAGTTGTTTTTAATGTTTCTACAAAGTCCAGCAAGCTAGACAGCCTAATCCTGGCTTGACTATTTTTCAATTTCTGTTTTAGAATATAGAGAAGAAATCTGCTAGACAGTTTAATCCTAGCAGATGTAGTTTAGGTAGAGAAAATGTGAGACCAACAGTTTAATCTGGTCTCATGGAGTAATAAGGGTAGAATTAAAATAGATTTATTTTTCCTGTTTGTGAAAATTATTGATGTAGATGGTTTGCGAAGTTCTCGACACGCCCAAGGATAAATGTGTCATCCCTAGGTGGAGCCAATGTTGATCATGTCAGCCCCCTATTGAATTTTGACAATAAATCCCCTTTAAAAACCCTTTCAGACTCCCTCTTTTGGCCTAAATAATCCTTTTTCTGCCTATCGTTACCTTTCCTACCCCCAAATTACATTAAAAGAAAAAGGCCACAAAACCCATATTTGAAAATCTATAAGGCCTAGCCCTCTAGATCCTATCCCCCTCTATCTTTTTCACGTGACCGGGGTGGTGGAACCAAGCGCTAGCCTGGAAGGCGCTTATCACTCACACACACACACACACACACACACACACACACACACACACACACACGGATATATATATATATATATATATATATATATATATATATATATATATATATATATATATATATATATATATATATATATATATATATATATATATATATATATATATATATATATATATATATATATATATATATATATATACTATATATATATATATATCAGGCACATTTATAACCGTCGATCTATGCAGATCTGATGGCATTCGCAAGTCTTCATCGCAGCTATGGCCCGCCCTGGTTATCGCTCTGATCACCTGTTCACCGTCTGATCAACCTGCAAAATCAACGGTCCATATTACACCCGCCTTTGTGGTCCCCGCGCCCAAAAACACTGTTCAAAACCAGCCCAGTTTCTATCACACCGCCTTTGGGTGACAGGCGGTATTTTATTTTTTGGAGCGATTCCATACATTGCGCTACACGTGGCTCCGTCACTATTCTAAAACCACTACCTCATCACGTGTTATCGTTCGACTGAGGATACGGAGCGATATGAATTATAGCCGTCCGATCTGGGGGTCTCCATCCAACGGTCATCGCACTATGGAGATGCGCGGGTGTTAATCCAAGTGTACAGTGCCCCTGGCCCACTGCCCATCGCCTCCGATGCATTCACAACCGTTGATCTCCTCCTTAGATCGAATGGTCGAGATTTGATCTCCCCCGCCTTAACCCGGTCTTCCTCCACGTCACCTTCCCACGTGTTTATCGCATTTTTCCTCTGCCACTTATATATTCCATTCATATGTCATATTTTAATGTTTTACGTTATAACTTTGGCCAGTCCATCCACCATTGTTCCACTGCATTTTTCATTTCCACCCCGCATACTTCCACCATTTCATCATGTTGCGTTGCTACACAGTCATCCCCATTGCATCGTCGTCCCCATGTAATTTTTTTCTTGATGAGTTTGCGGGTTTTGCAGGTTTACAGTGGCGGAAAACTATCATGATTCACAGTCTCTATTACTGTGATAGAGAGCACGTCAAAGGACCATTTTTCAGAGCTGAATTATGAAGAAAGGCCTGGGAATTTATGCCGACAAGACTTCCATTGAAGTAACAGAGTTAAAATCTGTCAAACCCTCCGGAGTCATTCAAAGCACAAATTTCGCAATCGGAGACATTAATGTTGCGGCAAAGAGTATTAGTGGGAGATCAGAGGAATTCAACATTCATCATTAAATATTTTAAGCCTTAATCCAGGGTTTAGAAGGCAGAGGGTACAATGCACAAGAAACAATACCCTCCAAGTTTCATTTCAGCAGAATTTTCTTTCAGGAAAGGACAGACTTCCCATGAGGTTTTTATTCCTCTACCGTGTTCCTGAAGAGACTTTCACGTAGTGCATTTATTTCAGAAAGCAGGCCATAGAGTACATGCAATGTTACAGAATTATCAAGAACTATGGGCATGCACATTTCAGCCATCCTGCCTTTATGAAGAAAATTAAATATTCATCACCTACTCCCTTTTCGAGCTTTATTTTTCTCCTATAAAGCTCCCGAAGAATAGATGATTGAGGGTTCCAGATTTTATCAGAAAATTATGCAGTGAAAGGCTTTTTGTATACATTTTGTAGAACTCTTGTATGAAGGCTCAGAGCCCATAGGGTTTCATTGAGGAGGAGTTCCATCTGTTAAAGAGGAATCTGGTCTTTGGTATTTCACAGTCTGTAACTTTCTCTTATGTGATATTTTAATAGATCATTTCATTTCATCCATATTTCCTGTATCATGTTTTGGAATGCGAGTGGCTCACTGATTTTTGATATGGATTTATCCTAGTTGATACCCATGCTCGTATTATTCAAGCACTTTAAATATGGCTCATGCATGATATTCTGTTCCACTATTCATCTTAACCGTATTTCTACTATACTAGTTACTTTGGGAGGGTGTTTTTAAAATGTTATTGTCATGTATGGATTCTTAGATTGGTAAGCCCATGCATCGTGGTATTGTGTATCTGGATATCAGCTCAATGTTAACTAATATCTCCTCAATATTTCATTCACTACATACACCTTCTGATAACTTATCTCTGTGAGGTATTTCTGAATCAGCCCTCTTTGCAGTAAGTTGTCTCTGAATTGTCTGTTGCTTTTATATTGGAGTTTTTCATGTTTGTCTCTGTAGTATTCCTATCCCTGTATCAGTTTCTGAAGGTCTTGGTCCCATTCAGATTAATATTCCTTTTTTTACAAGAGAAAGCATGAGAGCTTTTTATTGATAACTCCCTCTGTTATACCATATGCTCCTTGCTATATAAGATGTCCTAGGCACTAGTCTATCACAACTCTAGGCTTTCTCTAGGAACGACAACATTTTTTTGGCGACGTTGCCGGGGATCGAAGTTGAGAAAATTTAAATCCCTGGGCCTCTACAAAACCTAATTCACTCTTCAAGTAGGTGAGCATGGAGAGTGGAGAGTTGTAGATCCCTCACCTTGGCGACTCCACAGTTCCTAAATGATTAAAAGACTCCATTGGGTGATCAGTAGGCCGCTAATTATCTTGGTTTCACGAGACTCCACTGAGATACTATGTCGCAGTACAACATCAGCCATGCTGAAGACCAAGCCACTTCACCAAAACAAGACTCTGAGCAGTTTTCAAAAATGCATCCAAGTTTCATGACTGAGTGTCGAGATGAAATGTCACGTGGCTTGGAAAAACTGGAAGTGGGGGACCTTCCATGAGCTATTCTTCTTCTCAGCTCAAGTTGCACACCCGTGCTTAAGAAAATCTTTCTAATATTGATGATTGAAATATATGAAGCTGAGATCAAACTCTTGAAATCACAAGAACAAACTCAAGACCTAGATAATGAGCAAGACATGTATGATGCTTTAAAACCTATGGAAGATGAGGGGGAAAGAGATCATGAACTGCCTGATTGATTACCTATATATTGTGTTACGCTGGTCAGAGAGTATCAGGACCTAATAGTAATGGAAAATAGGGAATGTTGCTTGGAGGAAAAAAGAGGCCACATAGAAGAGGCTCAAGAGAACATCTTGCCTCCAAGTCAGCTAATGCAAGAAAAAGAGGATTGTTGTGCTTTTGTCCATGATGACAGGGAAACCCCCCTTTTGACAGAAGAAGATATTGATCAGATATTAAATCAGCGATCCACCTCCGAAGTCTTTTATAGAATAGATTCCCTTGCTCACTTGTCTATTGAGTTTGATGATTCGAATCCAGAAAACTCCTCTGAGGATCGAGACGAAGAAAGACATGATGAGAAGTCGACAGGTTTGATTGGTGACCTTGCTTATGATTATGACTTTCCTAGTTATGATCTATTTGATGATGATTGTTTCCAAAGAGAATCTGAGTTCACACAACCATCATCAGTAGACCCATGGGAGGAAAGCTAGGGCCAGCAACTCCAGAGAAGCAGTGAACCCTGTCAGCCTATCTATGATACTGATGGGGAGAGCTATGATAGTATAATAGCAGATGAAGATTCTTTGAATCTTCATTCTTCTCTACTACAGATCATTAGTGAGACTAGAAACCAGCAGCCTTTTCTTTCAGAAGATGAGGAGGAAAGCAAAGAAGAAGTTCTTGAGTAGATTGAAATTAAGGGGCCTCCTCTTGAAAAGGAAGAAGAAAAGAAACATACCCCTGCTCAAGAATACATAGATCGGTTCACAGAGCTCAGCTCATCCGAGCAGAACATATCAGAGCTCCAAGAGGACAGCACTGTCATATATGATGTGTCCTCCAGTTCAGAAAGTGAAGAAGATGAGGGAGATTCTCTCTCTCAAGAGAGTCTTTTTCTTGATCCAGTGGAAGAAGAAGAGATCCTGGTTGAAGCCTGCCTGCCAAATATTCATAGCCAGGTATCTTTTCATGATCCTTATGCTCATTTCCTGCAAACATTTGAGGAAGGATCAAAGGTCTTTTCGAGCAGCATGTTGCAAACAGAAAGAAAATTTTTCAAAGCTGCTATTGTGGAACAGAAAGAGTGGGAGCTGCCCTGCCTATCCAGCCTGCTCAAGGAGTTGAGCAAGAAGGACCAGTCATGGGATCACTTGATGGACTGGTTACATTGGAATACAATGTTTGTAAGCTAGACTTGTAAATATTCTAGTTAGAGTAGGGTAGGTAGGAAAAGATCAATAAAGCTCAGTCTGTGAGTATGTAATTAGTTGTTTTTAATGTTTCTACAAAGTCCAGCAAGCCAGACAGCCTAATCTTGGCTTGACTATTTTTCAATTTATGTTTTAGAATATAGAGAAGAAATCTGCTAGAAATTTTAATCCTAGCAGATGTAGTTTAGGTAGAGAAAATGTGAGACCAACAGTTTAATCTGGTCTCATGGAGTAATAGGGGTAGAAGTAGAATAGATTTATTTTTCCTGTCTGTGAAAATTGATGATGTAGGTGGTCTGCGAAGTTCTCGACATGCCCAAGGATTAACGTGCTATCCCCAGGTGGAGCCAATGTTGATCATGTTTGCCCCCTATTGAATTTTGACAAGCAATCCCCTTTAAAAACCCTTTCAGACTCCCTCTTTTGGCCTAAAGAATCCTTTTTTTGCCTATCGTTACCTTTCCTACCCCCAAATTACATTAAAAAAAAAAAAGGCCGCAAAACCCATATTTGAAAATTTATAACGCCTAGCCCTCTAGATCCTAGCCCCCTCTATATTTTTCATGTTACCAGGGCAGTGGAACCAAGCGCTAGCCCGGAGGGCGCTTATCACACACACACACACACACACACACATATATATATCGGGCACATTTATAACTATCGATCTGTGCAGATCTAACGACATTCGCAAGTCTTCATCGTGCCCGTGGCCCGCCCCGTTTACCGCTTCGATCACATGTTCACTGTCCGATCAACCTACAAAATCAATGGTCCATAGTACACCCGCCTTTGTGGTCCCCGCGCCCAAAAACACTGTTCAAAACCCGCCTGGTTTCTATCGCACCACCTTTGGGCAGCAGGCGATATTTTATTTTTCGAAGCGATTCCATACATTGCGCAACACGTGGCTCTGTCACTATTCCAAAACTGTTACCTCATCGCGCATTATCGTTCGACTGAGGATATGGAGTGATATGCATTATAGCTGTCTGATCTGGGGGTCTCCATCCAACGGTCATCACACTACGGAGATGCGTGGGTGTTAATCCAAGTGTACAGTGCCCCTGGCCCACTGCCCATCGCCTCCAATGCATTCACAACCGTCGATCTCCTCCTGAGATCGGGCAGTCCAAATTTGATCGCCCCTGCCTTAACCTGGTCTTCCTCCATGTCACCGTCACACGTGTTTATCGCATTTTTCCTCTACCACTTATATATTCCATTCATATGTCATATTTTAATGTTTTACGTTATAACTTTTGCTAGTCCATCCACCATTGTTCCACTGCATTTTTCATCGCCACCCCACATAATTCTGCCATTTCATCATGCCGGGTTGCTACACAGTCATCCCCACTGCATCGCCGTCCCCATGCATTTGTTGTCTTGACGAGTTTGCGGGTTTTGCATGTTTACAGCGGCGGAAAACAATCATGATTCACAGTATCTATTACTGTGATAGAGAGCACATCAAAGGACCATTTTTCAGAGTTGAATTATGAAGAAAGGTCTGGGAAGGTATGCCGACAAGACTTCCATTCAAGTAATAGAGTTAAAATCTGTCAAACCCTCCGAAGTCATTCAAAGCACATATTTTGCAATCGGAGACATTAATGTTGCGGCAAAGAGTATCAGTGGGAGATCAGAGGAATTCAACATTCAGCATTAAATATTTTAAGCCTTAATCCACGATTTAGAAGGCAGAGGGTACAATGCACAAGAAACAATACCCTCCAAGTTTCATTTCAGCAGAATTTTCTTTTAGGAAAGGACAAACTGCCCATGAGGTTTTTATTCCTCTACCGTGTTCCTGAAGAGACTTTCACCCAGTGCATTTATTTTAGAAAGCAGGCCATAAAGTACATACAATGTTATAGAATTATCAAGCATTATGGGCTTGCACGTTTCAGCCATCCTGCCTTTATGAAGCAAATTAAATATTCATCACCTACTCCTTTTTCGAGCTTTCTTTTTCTCTTATAAAGCTCTCGAAGAATAGATGATTGAGGGTTCCAGATTTTATCAGAAAATTATGCAGTGAAAGGCTTTTTGTATACATTTTGTAGAACTCTTGTATGAAGGCTCAGAGCCCATAGGGTTTCAGTGAGGAGGAGTTCCATCTGTTAAAGAGGAATCTGGTCTTTGGTATTTCACAGTCTGTAACTTTCTCTTATGTGATATTTTAATAGATCATTTCATTTCATCCATCTTTCCTGTATCATGTTTTGGAATGCGAGTGGCTCATTGATTTTTGGTATGGATTTATCCTAGTTGATACCCATGCTCGGATTAGTCAAGCGCTTTAAATATGGCTCATGCATGATATTCTGTTCCACTATTCATCTTAACCGTATTTATGTTATATTAGTTGCTTTGGGAGGGTGTTTTTAAAACGTTATTGCCATGTATGGATTCTTAGATTGGTAAGCCCATGAATGGTGGTATTGTGTATCTGGATATCAGCTCAATGTTAACTAATATCTCCTCAATATTTCATTCACTACATACACCTTCTGATAACTTATTTCTGTGTGGTATCTCTGAATCGGCCCTCTTTGCAGTAAGTTGTCTCTGAATTTTTTGTTGCTTTTATATTGGAGTTTTGCATGTTGTCTCTACAGTATTCCTATCCTTGTATCAGTTTCTGAAGGTCTTGGTCCCATTCAGATTAATATTCCTTGTTTTACAAGAGATAGCATGAGAGCTTTTTATTGATAACTCCCTCTGTTATACCATATGCTCCTTGCTATATAAGATGTCCTAGGCACTGGTCTATCACAACTCTAGGCTGTCTCTAGGAACGACAACAGGTGGATTGTAAAGAAAATATTATATATTATAGAGTGCAAGATGGAACATGCAAAGAGATTCAGGGAATCAAGAAACCACTACAGCTACTAGCATCTCAAATGAATAAATGTATGAGGAAATGATGTCAAATTTATGCCATCCAAGTGGGTTATGCCAATTCCAAGGAGAAGACTCCTATGATGTAAAACATACCAGTAATACAAGACTTCACGGATGTATTTCTAGAAGATGTACCAGGATTACCCCCAAGAAGAGATATTGATTTCATCATTGAATTAATGCCAAGAGCATCACCGGTTTCAAGGGCTCCCTACAGAATGAGTATTCCAGAGCTAACTGAATTACAAATGCAATTGCAAGAGCTGCTGGACAAATGGTACATTCGCCCGAGTGTGTCCCTTCGGGAGCACCAGTGTTGTTCGTAAAGAAGAAGGATGGAACCATGTGGATGTGCATGGATTATAGATAGCTCAATAAATTGATAGTCAAAAACAAATATCCTTTACCTCGAATTGATGACCTGTTTGATCAGGTGAAGGGGGCCACAATATTCTCAAAAATAGACTGAAGGTCTAGATATCACCAGATCCAAATTAAAGATGAGGATATTCACAATACTGCTTTCCGTACTAGGTATGGGCATTATGAGTTTGTGGTACTACCCTTTGGTCTAACTAATGCACTAGTAACATTTATGAGGTTGATGCACGATATATTCCATCCTTTCTTGGATAAATTTGTGCTAATATTATTGATTATATTTTAATTTATTCCAAGAATTAGGAAGAGCATAAGGAGCACCTAAGAATAGTGTTGGAAATGTTAAGAAATCACCAGTTGTACGCCAAGTTCAGAAAATGTGATTTCTTCAAAGAAGAAATCCAGTTTTTGGGCCATTTTATTTCAGCTGAGGGGATAGCAGTTGATACAGAGAAGATTAGGACAATTATGGAATGGTGAATTCCCAAAAATGTGGCAGATATCTGATCCTTTATGGGATTGGCTGAGTATTACTGACAGTTCATTGAAGGGTTCTCCAAAATTTCTTTTCCAATCACCTACTTGTAGAAGAAGGGAAAAGTATTTAAGTGGACTAGTGAATGCCAGAATAGTTTTGAAAGGTTAAAAAATTTGTTGACCACTGCCCCAGTGTTGAGGGTAGTCGACCCCAAAAAATAATTTTAGGTTTGTATAGACACCTGTAAGGAAGGGGTTGGGGCAGTTTTATCGCAAGAAGGAAAGGTGGTTGCCGATGAATCCAGGAAGTTAAAAGAGCATGAGAAAAGATATTCAGCCTATGACCTGGAGCTAACAACAGTAGTAAATGCACTCTGGGTATGGAAACACTACCTACTGGGAAAGAGGTTTGTATTAAAAACTGACCATAGTTGCCTAACTAGCTACTTTAAGCAATCTGATCTAAACTCTCGACAGGAAAGATGGAATGCCTTCCTAAGTGAATTTGACATTAATATTCAACATGTGAAGGGTAAAGAAAACCGTGTGGCGAACGCTTTAAGAAGAAAACTGCATTGTTTTTATGAACTTTGTTATAACCAGTGTGAATGCAAATTTCTAGATCAAGTAAAAGAGGAAGCTCAGAAGGATCTTGAATACCAATTTTTATGGCAACAAATGGAGGAGGCCAGAAAGTAAGAAAACCCCTCTGATTATGGAGTTAGCAAAGAATAATTGTTAACCTTTAAAGAAAATATATATATACCGAATTGAATGGATCTAAAGGAGATGATCATGAATGAATATCATCGTAGAAATTATTCAGGACACCCAGGATACTAGAAAATGTTGACCACAATTCAAAAAATTTATTTCTGGCCTGCTATCGAAAAATCATTGCTAAGTATTTAAAAAAATGTTTGGAGTGTCAACAGGTTAAGGTGGAGCAACGAAATCCAGCTGGATTGTTGTAGCCCATACCAATATCTGAATGGAAATGCGAGTTCATATCCATAGACTTCATTACTGGTTTACCACTCTCGAAAAAGCATAATGACTTCATTATGGTGGTGATTTATAGACTGAGTAAGGCAGCACATTTTATACCTGTACAGTCTACTTACAAAACTATACAAATAGCCAACATTTTTATGAGAGAAAACTTCAGACTGCATGGCATTCCAAAGACTGTCATTTCAGACAGGGATGTGAATTTTACTTCAGCATTCTGGAAAACCTTGTTCACAGGTCTGGGGACCCAAATAAATTTCAGCACTGCTTATCATCCGCAGACGGATGGAAAAACTGAGTGGGTAAACCAAGTCTTGGAGGATATATTGCGCATGTACGTAATGCAGCAACCAAAAAATGGGAAGAGTATTTACACTTAGTAGAATTTACCTACACCAATGGTTATCAAGAGTCTCTTAAGATGATTCCTTTGAAGCTCTATATGGAAGGCAATGTCACAGACCCATTAATTGGAGCAACCCCAAGAATAAGTTGATGCTTGGACCAGAAATGATGGCTGAGATGGAATCGGAGGTAAGAAAGATCAGGAAAAACCTAAGAGCTGCCCAAGATCAAAATAAGACATATGCTGACAAAAAAATGACTTATAGAGAATTTGATGTGGGCGATCATGTGTATGTAAGGATCAAACCAAAGAGGAGCACCTTAAGATGGGCCTCTTGTGCCAAGTTGGCTCCCAGGTTCTATGGACCTTTCCAGATATTGGAAAGGGTGGGGCCTGTGGCATATCGCTTGGCTTTATCCAGCCATATTCGAGTACACAATGTGTTTCATGTGTCCCTATTGAAGCGATACGTACATGATCCGAAGCATGTAATCCATTGGCAGAGCATTTAGGTAGAGTCGGACGACGATTTTTCTGGTCGAACCTCAACATATACTCGACCGGAGAGAAATCATGCTTCGAAAGCGAGTCATCACCCAGGTTAAAGTGCAGTGGAAGCACTTTAGCTCAGATGAGGCTACCTAGGAAGACAAAGGATTTGTACGTGAGGCTTATCCAGAATTATTTTTTGAGCTAGAGTGAACAACTGAGGATGGTGTTTACTTCCGGGGGGGGGAGTTGTGACAATTGACTTAAGTGTTAACTAGTTGTTTAACTATTATTATGTCATTTTAATTATTATTTTGAAGAAACTGAAACAATTATTTTTCTGGAGAAATATTATTTGAAAATATATTAATTAGTTTTATTTGTTGGAAATAAAATTAGTTATGGAAAAGTGGTTCCATAAAAGTAAAATACTGATGGTAAAAAACATTCCAAGAATTGAGAAGTAGTTGGACAGTTTTGGATAGTTACCTTTTCCTCTGAGGATAAAAGGTACATCTCAGTGAGGAAAATGGGTTATGTTCAGTAACAAAGGGGAAGGAGAGTGAAGAATTCCTGAGCTAGTAGAGACCAGTGGAATCACTCGGGTTTTCCTATAGATATCTAGAAAGAAGACTGAACATGGGGTCCTAAATTCTCTCTGAAATCATCTATGTCAACCTATACTTCTCAGGTGTGCAGCACGGGGGAAGAGGAGGATGTGATTGCCTCTCTTAAAGTTGGGAGGACAACATCTGCAAAGCCAAGAAACGAGATAAGTAAACAGTATTTATTTTTACTACAAATATGGTAGACAGACACCTTCATTATAGGAGAATAGAAAATCAAGTTGTGTCAGAAAAAGAAACTATAAACTGTTTTTATCTTGTAAAGGGCATATCTGAGAATGCAATGGAAAATTCTAGTTTAATCATAGAATTGTCAAGTGTAAATAATATGTAAGATATTTTATGTTAAAAGCTATGTTGTGGTAAGATTCTCTCTAACAGAATAAAGGGGTCAAGGTTGAAGTAAAATATTAAACCATTAATTAGAAAATTACTTCTCTCAACAAGGAAAAAAAATAGAATTGAGGGTGAACTGTTAACTCGGGGTCCAGGGTGGAGACCTTAGACCCTAGAATTTTTTCGTTTGCTTAAACCAAAATTGAACTATACACAGACAAAATTAAGATGGTCCGGACATCGAGCTAACTGTAAAGAAGGAAAATGAAACTCCAACGTTTCTAGATTAAAAGAACGGTTACTAATGCAAACCAAAAATCCATCTTTTCCATATGTGTTTAGCAGGATAAATTTTGAGAATAATAAGTGAAGTTAAATCGCAGAAAGCATTAACATTCCAGAAATATAAAATACCATTAATTCCTATAGAATAAACACAGTATAGAACTGAATTTCCAGAAAGATAAATACATTCAATGCCTGTAAAGAGTACACTTTAAATTTACATATACAAAGGAAACTATAGCATAAGAATGCTAATAAAATGCATGGCCATGGGCACGACAAAAATTCAAACCCAGAACTTCTCGGAGGTTATCGAATCCAGAAACCAAATCAAACTTAAGGATCCTGGTAGTTCAACCCAAAACACTTTACGGAACCCTCAGGGTAAACAAATAGACCAAACAAATAAATAGAGGAAGGATCCCATAAAAATGTACAACAAATAACAACGATTAACTATGCTCTTGAATATATTATAAATGATTTAATGTACATAGAAACAAGAGAACTCCTACACAGTAACTCAGTAGGCGAAATTCTTGCTAAAATTACTAAAGTACGCAGAGAGCCTGGAGGGCATAACTCTGCCAAACAGTAAAAGAGCAGGAGACTCTACGGTCGTAAAACCCAGTGAGACCTGGGTGCCCTAGTGTGTGCCTAGCCAAAAGCGTTCGGCGATCCAATAGAAGTTCACACAGAATACCTGAAAAGGAAGAGATCTCTAGTAAGTCCGTGTCAAAGAGTAATGGAGAGGAAACATTGTTGAGTACCCTTGGCCACCGGCTGAGGAGAATACCTGCACCAATAAAACAAGAAATGGGGGTTAAGACTATAACCATAGAAAAAATACACAGAAGTATATACAATAATTTCCAGAGAGAGATGGCAAGAGAGTGAACCTATGTTAAATTGCAACCACAGGCATATTTGCTAGAGAAACTCTATAAAAATGAAAGGAAAGAAGCTTAGGATTAAGGGATAAACCCGTAAAAGAAGAAAAAATAAACGGAAGGTAGAAAACTAAATATTTATACATTTCCATACCTGTTGTCAGGGAAGGGGAAACTTCACCGGGGGTCTCTTGCACGTTGGAATGACAAGATGCGCATTGGCCAACCTTCCGAAAGACACTGTAATGCATCTCCAAGAGCAAGATACAGTGGGTATAGAACCCTACACTGAGTTAAACATACACTACGGAGTCCCAAGCACAAAAAGCACAAAGTAATGAGAGTATGACCACTTCAGGGGAGTTCTCTTACTGAGCGATGGTGGAGGGGTTGTTTAGTTAGAGCAAGGCGTAGCCGATAAAACCTCCATGCCTCCGCGGAGGTTGTAGACGAGGCATTCGGAGCGGAACTTCCAACGAAATGAGGAATCAGTTAGGTTTACCATGGTATTACCTCGATACTTTCCCGCCCAACTCACCACTGTAGATCCCAAGACATCCGATTGAACGGTGATTGAGCTGGTAGGTGGTGAACTGTGGTGGTGTCATATGGTGCCAATTCAACGGAAGAGTACAACTGTAAGGTTAAAATATAAGAATAGTACCTGAGGATATCCAGTTTGATTTAGTCGGACAATCCTTAAGATAGGATTAATAACATACATAAGCAATCATGGTATGTGAATTAATAAGTGGGGTTATCAATTAGATCACGTGCAAGGCTCTAATGATGTTAAACAACAACCTTTACGTGGATACGTTACCCTAGGTATTTTCATTGCAGCATAAAGATGTATAATTAAACAAAGATGTTAACATATACGCATATAGAAAAAGATTGAATCATAGCGCACAAAGATTTAGGATTTATATGAATACATTTATATATATGCAGTACAGTCATATGTTCGACATAGGTAAGAGTTTAAAAAAGAAAAAAAAAATGTTGAATGTTACAAAAAATAAATAAATGATTTGTCTTAAAAATTTGATTAATTTAAAATAAATAAAAATAATAATGATAATTAATATTTTACTTATTAAAAAATATTCATGATGAAGATGATTAACATTCATTAAGACCAATATGGTCTAGAGGACTTTCAGAAAGAAGAAGTGATTAATTGAGATTATTTAAAATTTTCTTTTTGTGATAAAAAAAGAAAGAAGAGAAACATTATGAGGTCATTGTAGTTTTTTTTTACTTAACAAGTTAATGAGGTTGGTAGTGGGGCAAACGTTTTGAAAAGAATAACAGATGCGAGGTTCGACAATCCAAGAGAAAGTGATTTTCATCTTCGACTCTCTTAATATCTTAAAGGATGCATATTCTTTCTTTGTTTTGGGAATAGATCAACGAATGTTCATTTTCTTCTTAACGCTACTTAAAACATAAAGTTAATTTCGGTTAGTAATTGTGGGGTTGATTACCTCCTTATAATACCTTAACTTCCTTTTCCCTTCTAACTCTTTAAAACTCCACAATTTATCCTTAAATTTGGAAGTAATGGTGTTTTTAAGATTATCCTTATTCCCCAAGATGGTCTCCTACTTTATCCCCCAATGGTCAAGCCAGGGCTTGGCATCCTCAGCTTGAGCCAAAGGTGGTTTTGACTAGAGTTAGAAGCAATTTTGGGTAGCCTTTTGGCTTCCATGTTGTGCAACTTCTTCTTATACATCAGATAAACATGGACATGTTTTCAATGGGGGAGAAGCTAGCTTCAATCAAGAGAATAAGGTACTAAGTATTACCTTAATCTTGAGATTGTAGGTTATGAATTGCTTTTGGATTATCTCAATCTTTCTCCAAAAATAGCCATATAAAATAATAGGGGTGACAAGAGTCTCCAAGAGGAACTTTTTTTTTACTCCAAAACCAAAGATCAATAATCTTATAATTATTTTCAAGTTCATAATAAACTTTCCAACCTCCTATAATCTTTTTCTCATTACTATAATTCTAATTAAAATAATAGTAAATATCAATACCTAATTATAATTATTATTATTTAAAAAATAAATTTATTAAATATTATTTTGATTGTATCTATAAATATAAAATGCAACATTACAATAAAACCACACAACTTACGTAACTGCTATTGAGTGATGGTCCAGAAACATCTTTTAGCCCAAAGTTCACCAAAAGAAAATAAAAGAATTAATCAAACTTATAAGAAAATTTATTAATTAATATATTATTTGATATAAATTTTTAATAAAATAATGAGTAAAAAATATTTTTTAATTAAAAATATAAATAAATTTTTTCTCTTCAAGAAAATTAATTAATTTAAAATAAATTCGATATTAAAAATATTAATTTATTTCTAAAAAATTAAAAATTAGCAATAATTAATATTTACTTATTAAAAAAACTATAATCATTATTATAATTTACAAAATAAATTTGTTAAGAATTATTTTGATAGTATTTATAGATATAAAATACTTAATTAAACTGAAAATTTTATATAAATACTTTTGAGAGATGGTCCCGAAACATCTCCCAAAAGAAAATTAAAAAAATAATCTAACCTGCCTCAAAACATTTTTCTGTAAAGAAAGCAGCCGACCATTAAAGAGAAGAAAATGAAAAAAAAAACAAAAAAAAACAAAAAACTAAAGGCTAACCTCTATATAGCAAAACTAGGCAATTCCAGTATTCTACAACTTAAAAAATTTAATCAAATCAATATTACAACCAATATTTCAAATTATGATTTAGTTTAATTGTACACAAATCATGGCGGAATAAATGCTTTTTAATATTTAAAACAAAAATGGAAATTTGCTTGATTATTTTGCTTATCAAGTGACATTTCGGAGTTTGCCTGAACTAGTTAACATAACACAATTGTTTAATTGTTTGACTAGTTTACTTAAGTTTATGTTTTTTTTTAAACTTCAATATACTAATCAAACCATTGTTACTGAAAATTTTGAATTTAATGCACAAAAATATTAGAGAAAGTTATGGGAATATGTTAGCATAGGTTTCTTGGCATTGTCTTTTCGGAGATGAGATTGTTGGAAGGTTGGGCCAGCTCATCATCAATTTGAATAAGAAAAGGACTGAAATGCAAAAGAGGAAAAACACGAACTCATAATCACATAGACCATTTTTAGTCTCGAAGACGTTAAAATTTCATTTCAAAACTTATGAACGCACTCCCAATTTTTTTACTGGACTCTTAAAAAGTAAGTGGCGGGGTGGGAGTCTCCGAGAGAAACCAAACCTAAGGTGTTGTTTACAGACGTCACAATTTTGTTTAGATAGTTAAATTCTAATCTATATGGGTAATTCTTTTTTAAGAAATTCAATTTTAAGAGTGTTTAAACTGTATTTTTTTATTTTGAAAATGGATAAAGCACTATCAAAGACCTTTCGAGCACTCAAAATCCTTTGAATTTTTTTCAAGAAATCCAACGTTAAGCGTCGTATTTCTATGTTGCATGAATTTTTTAAAAGTGAGAATATTGGGAACTTAAGTACAAGTGTCCAACTAAAAATTTCCCCAAATTTTACAAAAAACCGCTAATCGAAAATAATAATATTATGTAATAAAAAAATTAAAAATTAAAAAAAAAAATTAATTATATAATTTATCAACCAATCATTAATATGAGCTAGTGTCAACAACCAAACACTTTCAACCAGCAAATTGCTTGGTTACCTTTTTTTTTTCAGAAGGAAAAAAATGATGTCTATTAAAATTATAAACAATACATATCATTTACATCAAACTCCATTGTCTGGATTATCTCAATATTGAGATCATCATGCTAGTATATCTCTACCTGTAGACAAAAATAAACAAGTGTGCAAGTCCCATAAAAATTTCCATACAAAACCATATGCCCAGTCTTAGAAGATGTGTCATTATATGTCAAAACAAAATTACGAAACGGAATCTACCATTCTGCTCATCCCCTGTAAACCAGGGATTAATACCATTAGAGACAAAAAGGCACATCAATAAGATCCAACTTGTTTGTTGTCGATTCCAACCACTAAAAACCTATAAAGATAACACATAAAAATATTCTAGCAGGCTCGTTTGATGTAGCATGCCATGTTATCCCCAACCATTGGAATTCAAGGGATGGGGTTTTCAGTAGCCCATATGATTATTCCATTTCTAAATTGATTTACCTACATAATACTGAATTCCATACCGAGACCCTTTTAGAGAGTCTGTCAACTCTGGTGTTATTTTCTCTGTAAATGTGACTTACAGTCGCCTTGTTCATTTTAGTCCATAACTGTTGAGCTCTCAAGAGCCAACCCTGTGCCCTTGGAGAAGATAGGGCAACGTTCCCAACCATGGCATCGATGATTATTTTAGAATCACAAAAGATACTGACCTCGTTGATACCCATGTTATGGGAAGCAAGGAGCCCACACCATAGGGCCATCAGTTCCGCCTGATTGTTGGATCCCACACCACCATTCCAGCATATATGAATCCGCTCCACCTGTGAGATCTTAATCCACGCGCCACATCCCATCACGCCATCTTTGCATGCTCCATTAAAATAAATCGTAGGAATACTCAAATGGGATGAGGCCTATTCCTAATAGAGTAGTTAGTAATGCAAGCCTCAACTAGTTCCCATTCATTGATCCATTTCATGATGGCAGTGTGTATAAGGAGGGTGGAAAACCATTCCCCTTCAAATAAAAGCTTGTTCCGGGCAAGCCAAACTTCCCATATGAGGAAAAAAGGAAAATATTGAAATTTCCCGAAGATCTTGTCCCATATTTGAGTAGCTTCCATGAAGTCCCTTGGAATCCATGTAGGTTCAATAAGAAAGCTACTGAAAAGCTTCCAAATAACAAGAACTCTTGGGCACGAAAAGAATAGATGATCAACAGTTTCCTCATGTAGTAGGCACAGAGCACATCTACTTGGTCCCTGTAAGCCACGTTCGATGAGAGAATCCCAAGTTAGAATTTTCCTCCTCCATACCATCCATCCAAATAACAAAATCTTGGTTGGTATTATTTTATGCCGAGAAGCCCAAAAATCTGTGGACATATACCCTTGGAGAGACCGAGAATTAATGTAGTAATAAGCCTCTTGTACAACCACTAAGCCCTGATTCATATCACCATCTCATTCAATAGTGTCACCTTCATTCCTGTAGCACAATCCAGCTACCTGTATGCTCTTCATATACCCTCGCCAGTCCTCTGCATCCTATCCAGTGAGGCCAAGAAGCTCAACAGATTTCAAGATAAGGGTGCCATGAACCCAGTAGTGTTTGACCTGATGGAAATGTATGACCCCTTTCTGTGCAAGTCTGTGAGCGACACGCAGGTTTGGGAGTGAGTCAACAGTCATGCCATATATACAATCACAACCCAGGATGATATTATGTCCATTCCTGAACCTCCATACCCACCTTTCAGCAAATAATGGTACTATTTTCTTGAATCCTTGCCATATAGCCGATATGCTCCGAGGACAGATAAATTGATGGTAGTATAAAATGTGTAGGGTATCCCCAATTAATTACTTAACATATATGATATCATTCCATATTTTGTTACCCTTGATTTCCCACCACATAGATTTGATGAGGAGAGCATAGTTAAAAGCTCTTGCGTTTAGGACGCCCCATCCACCCTACTTTTTTGAAACACATAACAGATCAAGCTTGCATAGATGTTTTTTGTTGGTCATACAGGCACCGCCCCATAAGAATTTAGACAGAATTTGATTGATACAATGCACTATTTGTTCCGGGAAATTAAAAAGGTGTCCCTAGTACACAATAAATTGTGTAAGGACCGCTTGGATCATGATTAATCTACCACCCATCGAGAGCCACTTATGAGTCCATTTGCTAATCTTGTATTTGAATTTTTCTACTAGCCACATCCAATCCTTCACCCTATACCCACATGTTTTAATTTTGTATCCCAAGTATAGGAAGCCTTCATTTTCCTTCTTAATATGGACACCAAGAAAATTAGAAGTGAACTTTATTTCATCTTCATCACCAAATTCACAAATGAGGAAAGATTTCTCTTTGTTAATGCATAGCCCGAATGCATTTCCAAAACGAGACAGCAAGAAATGTATGTAGAACCAATGATTCCTAATAATTCGGCAAAATATAAGAAGATCATCCACAAAGAGCGAATGAGTGATACATACAGTATTCGAGAATGAGAGCCCAGAGATATAACGCGAATTCCTTGCCATCTCCATAAGCTTGTTGAATCCATCCATGATCAAAATGAACATGGGAGGGGATATGGCGCATCCTTGTCTTAATCCATGCTCCGCTCCAAATAATTTTGTCGGCAAACCATTTATGATCACATCAAACTTGGCTGATGTAATACAGGCCATAATCCATCTGATAGAGTGCACCGAGAGCCCAATATTAAGAAGTACTAATCTGATGTAAGACTAGTCCACTGTGTCATATGCTTTGAACAAGTCAATTTTCATAATGAGAGCATCCAGCTTCCTAGAGTGCATAGAATGCATAGCCTCCTGAGCGATGGCTATGGCATCATGGATAGACCAGCCCTTCAAAAACCCATATTGTTCCCTCAAAATAAACTTTGATAATGTTAATCTGATCCTGTTTGCAATGATTTTGCAGGATACTTTATATATAAGGTTTCACAATGCAATTGGTCTAAAGTCTGAGAATGTCTTGGGGTCAGACGATTTGGGGATGAGCGCAAGAAAGGTGGCATTCATGCTCACTGGTATGTGCCCCATAATACGCCCTTGTTCCACAACTGCAGTTATCTCCTCCACCATAATATCAAATAAATGTATATAAAATTCCGTCGGCCAACTATTCGGCCCTGGGCATTTATTGTGTGCAAAAGACTTCAGAGTTTGCTCTACTTCCTCCTTAGTGATTGCAGCATTTAGTTTCTGTAGAGCCTCATCATCAAACATATGTGGAATATTATGAAGGACCCACGTCTGGCATTCATGGGATATATTATTATCAGCTTGGTAAAAGGTTAAGAAGTGTCTGAAAGCGTCCCCCATTATTTCTTCCGTGGAATAGACACATCTTCCATCATTTTTCTGAATATACCATATTGCATTTTTGTTTTTCTGCTCATTTTCACTTTTGTGAAAGAATTTTGTATTCAAATCACCTTCCTTGAGTCAATTAATCCTGCTCTTTAATTTCCACATTAGTTCTTCAATCTTCAGAATATCCATTCTTCTCTATTGTAGTTTGTCCATTTGCATGTAAGTCTGATCATCAGGAGCACTGATAACAAATTTAGAGTGCATGTCATTGAGCATTTTCGTAATATCATTGAATTCATCCCTGAGAATTTTCTTTTTTCTAATTTCCCAAGCCTTCATAATGAATTTGATCCTCTGGAGTTTTGCTTGGAATTTCTCCCATCCATATAAACCCTCATATGGAGAATTATCCTCCCAACACTCCTGGATAATCCTGTTGTATTCACAGTTATTCGGCTAGGCCCGATTGAACTTGAATGGCACCCCAGTTCTCTTGCTCTCTGAGTGCCAAGAAAGAACAATTTCCATGTGATCTGATAAGTCCAAAACACGGACAATGGATCTCATATTACCCAACCGATCAACCAGGGTACCAGCCACCATTGCCCTGTCCAGCCTCTTACCTATAAATTTTCCATCTAATCTTCAATTTGTCCATGTTGGAATTATTTGATTAGGTCGCACATCAATCATCCAGGACAGTTCAAAAATCTTACCAATGTAGTCTGCCAAAGGGTCGCATCTAGCTCTAAGTCCCCATGATTCATCAGCACTTAAGGTGGAGTTGAAATCCCCAATGACAAACATATTTTCCAATGAAAGTATGCCAAATTTATACAGACGATTCCAGAAAACATATCTGCTCTGGCATGGGGCATATAAGTTTAATATGTTGAAATTTCCATGTAACCCGCATAAATATCCCAATAATAATATGCTGCCAAAAAAGCCAAAATCCTTAAACTTCGCATATGATTGATTCCACATGGTAAGTAATCCTCCCGCATGTCCAACCGCATCCACCGTCACTACATGCCAACCCAGTCTAATTTTAAGAATATTCCCAATTGCTTTTAATCTGCCACATAGAGTCTCCTGGAGAAGAACAATAATAGGACCCTCTGAATTAAGTAGTTCCTTCAGGCAATAGAGTTTGGAGGGGTCGCCCATACCCCTAAGATTTAAAGAAAGGATAGAGGTCATTTGGAACATCTCGGGGGTTACTTGCTCTAAGCGCCCTGATATCATCGGAAGAAGAGATGGGAACATCCATAAGGTCCTGAAAATCATCTCTAAATAGAGATTTAGTCTTAAGTCGGCCTCTGAAGTGTCTCGTGCCAAATTTGGTTTTCTTGCGCATAGTGATGTTATTACCAGAGACTGGAGATATGACAATGTCACACTGTTGTGGTGCCTTATCGAAAACTGTTAAAGCTGCAAAGTCAAGGTTTGGGTTGCCCAGTAAGGAATCTATATCACTGCCGATAGAATTTTTGGGCGATTTCGTAATATCCAGGGCAACGTCATGTCGCAGGGATTGGGGAGAGGCCCATTCTAGTGAAGGCATCGATGGGGACACATACATTGATCAGAAGGGTGGGTAGGAAGCCCGAAAGGGGAGACATGTATGGGGACAGCAGGGGTGGTGGATTGAGGAGGCTCGTCCGATGACACTAAAATCACAGCTATGTTGTGTGCAGTTCGGTTGCCTGAAATGGAAGCAGCTTCCCCAACCTTATCCATTGGAATATTAGGGGTCTAAGATCACTAACAAAAGGCGCATCCCCAACCTTAACATTTGGAAAACTAGGGGGTCTAAGTTTGTGGACCAAAGGCACTTCATTGTCAGGAGGAGATTGTTTTTCACTAAGAGCGCTGGCAGAAACATAATCATCATCCTTAGAAGATGGTGGAAGAGACTTACCCAAAATGTGGTCATCATGTGATCCACCCGCACTGACAACAACATTGTCGCGCCAAGAGCCGTCGATACTGGATTTGACTCTATGTTCGGTCTTGAATCTCAAGGGACAACAACTCTTTAGATGTCCTGTTCAGTGACAAATCAAACACTAAAATGGTATGCCTCAGTAGTCAACTCTTTATCTGTGCCGTCTTTGGCCCCACACTAGGTCGATATCCCCCAACAGAACACCCAAAAAGCAAACCTCCACCAATAAGCAAGCAATTCTCTTGTCACTGGTGCCAACGATGTGAGGGTCGATGTATTTGGTACAACCTATAGAGTCACCAATAGCTCTTAGAGACTTCAAAGTCCAAAAATCAAGTGGAACCAAATCACATAGCATAGAAAAACAAACTTTGCAATTTGATAACCAGAGTTTCATTTTAAAAAAATGTATTCAATTCATTTTTTAAAAACTCTACATAATCAACAAATTATATCAGCTTAAGTACATAGATTGCATACATTCCCTACAACGTAAACTGCAAGAAACAGTAGTAGGACATTGACACAAGTAAACAAATCTCACTAAAAAAACTCAGTCTGAGGAGCTGAAGCCCAACTAAAGGAAAAATGGAAACCTGGTGAAAACAGACAAACCCAAACAAATTCAAATAAACTATAAATTTGGTAAATAAAAATGTGTCATTTCCAGTCTATACAAGATTCAGCGGAATTGGCCTTTTTGTAATTTGGCACTAGTAGAAAATTCTATTTTCTGTTGTGCAATATGGACAGGATATCGTTAACTTACTTTTGTCTATTTTTGATAATATGCCTCATGTCCTTAATACCTGTTTACTCATAAACTAAATATAACATCTCTAAAACCTCAAAAATATTGTTAAAAACTTAAAAGACCTATAAATTATTTTATATGCGAACGCACTCTGGCATAGCCTTTGACAAGGAACTTAACGAGACGATGAGGTTGTACACGCAGAGGTTATACCGAAACCGCTCTTTCAGTCAGTGTTCACAAACGAATAAACAACAAACCTTAGGCACTATTCGCTTAGTCAGAAACTGATGGAGTTGTCTATTGACTTAACAGAATAATGTGGATGGCAGTATTTTTTTCAATAATTTGGTAAAAAAAAAAAAAAATTGAATCAGATAATTGGAGTGTTTAAATTGCATTTTTGATGGTGGAAATAGATTCAGCACCATCAAAAACCTTTAAAACACTCAAAATATTGAATTTTAACCTACATTTTTCATAATCTTACCGAAATTTTTGAGTTATTATGTGGGTTTTTTTAGACTAAGGCGAATCGGATTGCTCTCAATTGTGTGCTGTCCCGCTCTAAACAACAAACATCAAACCACAGTGATGGAGTGAAAAGGAGGCCCCAGAAACCAACATTTATGGAGGATTGGGACTGAGTTTGGCGGGAACTCTAGATTTTTTTTTACGCTAATTTGTGTCAAGTTAGTTGTGGGAATGTTGGAACTCCAAAAACTCAGTCTAACAGAAGATTATTTGAATCAATATTGTTTTTTGATTGTAGAAATGGATTCAACACCATCAAGAAACCCTAAAACACCCAAAATCCTCAAATATTGATAACCAAAATTTCCTTAAATTTCTCCAAAAATATTTTCAAAATCATACAAAATTTCCATTATTTTTAAAACCAAATTGTGGTCTAGTTGAACTATGACAAAACATAATACCACCAACTTCTGGATGACCAATTAATACTCCTCCCCTTTTCCTGAAAATCGCAATGTTTTTTTCAGCAATTCAAAACTTGTGATCCTTATCCTAAACGACTATTGTTATTTCACAGGCTATAGCCTCATTAATGAGGTTGGGCAGTATACAAATTTAAATCTAACAATGAGCATATTGTGCATTAATGTGGCTATAGCTTGGGAAATATAAATGGAGTTGTCTTTAGTGAAATTTTTTGGGGTTTTCGGCGCCGGAATCCGGGGAAAAAAATTGAGGTGAAATCTTGATTTTTATTATTAAAACTGTTTTTTTTACTGTATATGGATTCAGCACCCTAAAAAACTTTTTAGACACTTCAATTGTGCAAGATTACCCATAAACCTCTGTTTTTAATGAATTCAACACTCTAAAAAAATCCTAAGGCACTAGAAAAATCCACTCTATAATTCCAAGACAACTTGAATATAACCATACTCTAGGATTCCAATCAAACATGTAATTTAAATACCATTATTGTGATTTAAACAATTTGTTTTTTTAAATGTTATGAATCATACAAATTTACATTAAAAAAATAAATAAATCTTAAGAAATATAATAAATCTTATGAATTTTTAAAATTTTATTTTTAACATTACCCAAAATCATACTTAAAAAAATCATGAATAAAAATACTTGAACGCTCTAATACTTAGAGAAATCAATTTTAAAAGTCATGATTAAAAACACTTAAACCCTACTTAAAAAAATCATGAATAAAAATACTTGAACGCTCTAATACTTAGAGAAATCAATTTTAAAAGTCATGATTAAAAACACTTAAACCCTATAATACTTAGGGTTAAATTTTTGAATAAAGGAAAAGTATAAGTCGCTGAACAATATGGATCTCTTCCTTAACGCAACAAAGGGTTTAATGCGAAGTCTTCTCTAATCTTTTAGGGGTGCTTTTAGCCTTTCAATTATTCTATGCTTTGGTCTTTTACATTGGCATTCGAATTTTTCAGACTTAGAAATTTTAATTTTTTTTTAATGTATTATAAGATTGTTAATATGTTTGAAATTTAAGATTTTTGTGATCTATAATGTAGATGAATGTTTTTTGGATTAATTCGTTAAGAAATAATTGTTAAGACTAAATATTAAAAACTAACTGTTAAAACATTAGTTAAGAACTAAAATAAAATAATTAATTAATTAATTAATTAAAGATTTTATTAAAAATAATTAATTAATTAATTAAATAAATTAAAAAGTTTATTAAAAAAGAGGTTAAAAAGTTTTATATAATCATAAAATATAATAAGAATTAGGGAAGGTAAATTTTTTTATAAAAATAAATAAAAATAAAAGAACTAGTGGTTATTTACTTAAGAATTAAAATTTTAATGATCAATTAATTAATAAGAATTTATAAGAATTTTTTTTTTTAATGGGTTAATATATAAAGAAATATGGAAGGGTAAAGAATTATAATTTAATAAATAAATAAAGATAAAATGAGGAGAATAAATATAATAAAGTAAAGTAAAAGGAACTAAATTAATTAATTAGATTAAATAAAAATATTAATTAATTAATTAGATAGAAAATTGAATATATATAAAATAGAATAAAAGGAATAAATATAAAATAAACGGGGATAAATTAAAAAGGGGTAAATTATTATAATAGAGATAAAATGAGGAAAATAAATAAATAAGTAGAGTAAAGCAAGCAAATAAATAACAAAGGGAAATGAAATAAATTAATAAAAATATAAATTAATTAGAAAATTGAATATATATATATATATAACCTAGCAAGAGCTGGGGTCTAGCTCTTACTTAATTTTCAACGCTCATCTTGGTTGAGATTTTTGGCATGTCATTCAATTTCGATAGCCTCTCTTAATTTCCTATGGTGGAAGTGATATATTTGGACCATGACTTTGGAATCATCAATACAAACATGGTGACAAGATCTTTCCACATGCTCAGCAAGAGCTGAGGTACAAGACCGATTGTGCCTAATATCTCTGTAGCATGCTCCCAGATTCTCTGCCTAATGGATTGACCTATTTCTCCAATATAGGGAGTTCCACATGAACAAGGAATCATATAAACCCCTTTCATGTCCTTAAGAGACGCAAGAGAATTTCTAATAGTGTAGAGAGGTTTGAAAGAAGTAGTGACATTATTTCTTCTAAGGACATGGGCAATTTTGTCCGTTATCCCTTGGATAAATGGGAGATGGACCTTGGAGATGGGATCCACCCAAGTAGATTTTCCATTCAATCCTTTATAAGCCTTTCAAAAGGCTTTAAGACCTTCAGATCTACTGTAACCATTATTTTCAAAAACGTTAAGAAGATGGGACTTCTCTGATTCCAAGGACTTGTCGTCAGAGATTAGGCAGAGAATCCAGGAGCATGCTGCAGATATTAGGCACAATCGGTCTCGTAGCTAAGCTCTTTTTGAGCATGTGGAAAGATCATGTCACCATGTTTGTATTGAAGTTTCCAAAGTCGTTGCCAAAGTAGATCACTTCAACCATAGGAAATTAAGGAAGATGATCGAAATTGAAAGACATGCCAAGAATATCAACCAGGATGAGGATTGGAAATTAAGTAAGAGCTAGGGTCTAGCTCTTACTAGGTTATATATATATATATATATATATATATATATATTCAATTTTCTAATTAATTAATTTGTATTTTTATTAATTTATTTCATTTCTCTTGATGTTATTTATTTACCTACTTTACTCTATTTATTTATTTATTTTCCTCATTTTATCTTTATTATAATAATTTACCCCTCCCTATTTCTTTATATATTAACCCCTTTTTAATTTATCTCTTTTTACTAGGTAATTATATTTATTTTATATTTATTTATATATTTATTCCTTTTATTTTATTTTTTATATATTCAATTTTGTAACTAATTAATTAATTAATTTATTATTATTTTAATTTAATTTAATTAATTAATTTAGTCCTTTTTACTTTAGTTGATTCTATTTATTCTCCTCATTTTATTTTTATTAAATTATAGTTCTTTACCCCTCCATATTTCTTTATATATTAACCTATTTATTAAAAAATTCTTATTAATTAATTGATCGTTAAAATTTTAATTCTTAACTAACTAATGGCTAGTTCTTTTATTTTTATTTATTTTTATAAAAAAATTACTCTCCCTAATCCTTATTATATTTTACTATTATATAAAACTTCTGAACCCCTTTACAAATAAAATATTTAATTTAATTAATTAATTAATTATTTTATTTTAGTTTTTAACTAATGTTTTAAGGGCTAGTTCTTAACAGCTAGTTATTAACGACTATTTTTAAGGGCTATTTCCGGCATGTTGACCAAATCTTAATTATGTGATTAATCCGAACAACATTCATCTACATTGTTAATATATTTTAGTATAATTTGCTTATTTTATTTTCAAAAATAATATAGTATAAAATTGTTAATATATATTAGTATAATTTGTTTATTTTATTTTCAAATATATGTTTTTAAATCAATATTTTAAGTACTATTTTTTAGAATGTTTAAAATTATTTTAATATTATTATTATTATGAATTTTATGGAGATCAATTTGAGATGAGAGGAAAATAATCTCTCTCAACCACTTGAAGTAAATGTAATGTCGTTCATTCATTTATTAAGGCTCCGGTGCCCGCTACCGCTGGGAGTGAGGTTGTGAAAAAAGAAAACGAAGACAGGGTTGTTGCAGAAGATATATGTTTTCGGCTATTCTCTTTGTTGACCTGAAGGAAAATCCAAATGTGGAGGTTTTTTTAAGAGTATTATTTGGGTAATTATAAAATAATTTAAAAATTTTGGTAAGATTATAAAAAATTCAGGTTGAAATTTTTGAAAATTTGGGTTGCTCATATTAGATTTTAAATTTTAGGGGGTTTTTAATTGTGCTGAATCTATTTTCACTATAAAAAAAATAATTGAAACATTTCAATTAACTGATTTTTGAATGGAGTTGTCTAATGAGACGAAGGAATTGCCTGGACGGTCAAAATTTTTTTAAGAACTATTATAATAACAATGTTTGAATCATGATTTTGATGGTGGAAATGGATTCAGCACCATCAAAAACCTCTAGAGCACCCAACATATTAAAGTTTGATAGTTATAATGTGGATTTACAAAAATCCCTACCGGATTTTCTTAAATTCTTACCGAAATTTCCATAATTTTCAGAGCGAAAAAGCAGTCTAATTAGACTACGGCTTTTTGAATTGTTTTTTACTGGATTCCAGCAAAAACTTCTGAGCTAGACAACTCTTTTGAGCAATATGGCAGAGTAACAAATTGTCACCTGACTATTGGCATGGAAAAACCAATTTCGTATAAATTTCTATCATTCATTATGTGTTGACATGGCACACCAAGCATTGGATGGCCATGAACTAGAAGGACATAATATACATGTCAAAATTGCAAATCCATTTAATTGAGCTCAGTCATACAAGTTACATTTTGGAAGCCAAAGTGCCAAAACTCATGGGGGCTTTATAGGGAAGGCAATCAATATTTCCTAACTCATAGGAGCTTTATAAGGAAGGCAATCAATATTTCCTATGCTATAGGCCCATTAATGCATCCCAAGAGAAGAATTATAACATGTGGTCTAAGTGCCCATCAATGTGCATAATTTTCCAGACCACCATTTAGCAACCAATATTTCATATGTTATAGGCCCATAAATGTAGAGTCTGCGAACAAATTGTCAAATAACTCGACCGTGAAGTGACTAACAAATGCAATCAGATCGCCACCAAGTGGCTCTCAGAATACCAGAAAATTAGCAAGAAATTGCTCGTACCTTTTTTTGTTGACTCCTTAATGTAGAATAGATTGTCAATACTTTTATTATTAGTGTTTTTCTTTATCTTATTCAAAATCGATATTTCGTTTTCTTTTTCATATATAATTTCAATTTAATGGGATGATTATCAACTAAAATTATTTAATTTATAATCATAATGTGTTTGTTTTTGTAAAAAACAAAAAAAAAACAAAAAAATTGTAAATAAATTATGTGTTGTTGTAGAGAATATATTTTTATCAATTAGTTTTTAGTTTAAGTCTTTTTATTTTTGTTAACAATTATGTTGTCATAGTCATCCTTGTGTTTATAGGATTTGTCTTATGGATAGCCACAATAATCAAGTTTTGCTTATGTATATATATTTCACTTATACTTGGATGAAATTTTAGTTGACTTAAATCTACTAATTATTTTATTTATTTTCTTGCTTCATACATATATGCTATTGGTGACATGTCCATAGATGTTGTATGTTGTAATAAACTCTTTTCAAATACATTTATTTTTCTGCTTCATGCATATATGCTATTGGTGACATGTCCATCCATGTTGTATGTTGTAATAAATTCTTTTCAACTTATTTGACTGGACTCTAGTAACTTATAGGGGGGATTTAACTGACCTTTTGTTAGATTTGTATACCAATTTTCATTCATATACATATTAAGTCATTTTTTAAATCCTTTTAACATATTCATTGGATTTATGTAGGTATAATTAGACTTTTGGCTAATTGAAAAAAAAAATCTATTTGTAGTAATTGTTTTCATCATAATATTTCGATTAACCTTTAGTTCTTGAATGTATTTTCCATCTTTCATATCTATGAACATAAGTTTATGTTTGGCCTTGTATATAAATCACTAAGATAAGTAGGAATAAATAGATGCATTTAAAATAGTCTTAAATTAAAACCCTTTTCTCATACCATCTGATTGTAAATATTCCCTCGCTTTGAAACCAAGCCTCCATCCATTGGAGCACCATTTTTTGAAGGGTAAATTGATCCAAGAATACTAGTTGGGATTGTGACATGAACAAATAAGATTCTAATTGGGACTATGACCATGTAACTCCTCATGTGTTCAGCCAAGACATTTCTAGGCCTCAACAATATCTTATATACATTGCAATTGCATGCTTCATAGTGTTAACATACTTTTTTGTTTCAAAGTTTATGTGCATACTGTCTTATGTGGTTTATTGTAGCCAAGGCAAACATTTAAGTTATGGTAGTTAGGCCTATTATCTGTTTATGGCTCCTATTCCAAACAATGTGAGATCTAGTTAGTGTTGAGAATTTAGAGGGCCGGAGATTAATTCAAATTCTCTTACTTGATAATTAATTGTGAGCTTACTTCTATTACTTATGTTTTATCTTCTTAACTTATTTAGTCTTTCATCAAGTCAATTACCAAAATACAAGAGACACAAATTTAGGCTCCTCAAGCCAGGGAAAAACCTCTCCCTCTTGGAGAGGAAAACCCTTAAGGAATTCTTCTTATAGATCTTCAAATGACAAGTACCATGACCAAGACTCACACCCTTGACCTATGAATGCCTCCAAGACCTTGACAATGTTTCTTTGACTGCCTCAAGCATTGATCCTTCATTCCTGCACCAACTTACTCTGATGTGCACCAACCTTAGAGAACTCGGTCTCTAATTCAATCTTCTTGATCTCGTCTTTGTTTATCAAAACATTCCTTCTTACTTGAAATATATTTCTCTTGTGTATTGAAGATAGGAAGGTAAATCACATATTTACCTTCCTTCTATTCTTGAATTTTTGAGTGCACATCACCATGGGTAAGTTCTTACTTCACTGGATCTGCACCTTCCTTCATACTAACCACAACTCCTTCACATTGAAAAAATTGTATTTATTCCAAACTTCAAAGCACAACAATGTCTCAGAGACGTTGCATCTTTCTCTGTTCCTGAGCCCGCACTTATACCTTTTCTGGAGACAACACTTGAATGCATCTATCTCTGTATTAGACCCATATTTAATCACAGAAGTATTCGCCTTTATCTCTTTATTAGACCCGCATTCAAAGCACAATTATACTTTAGAAAGATCTACATTACTTTCTATCCTTAACTCGCATTGCATCCATTCCTGAGATCCGCAATGTTTCATGTCCTGTGATCCGCAAATCCTTGCCTCAAATGACCGCAAAGCTAACTATATATATAGGCATCATGTCAATGTTTTAGGCGACCATACTGCCAGTTAGTAATCTGACTTCATCATTGTGTATTAGGTTGACATGTAGTGCATTTATTCCAACGTTTAATGAGGGTGGACATGAGCCATTCTTTCCTTGTTTATGAAAAGGTCTTGTAGCATTCTCTACCTACTACATATACATGACACTTGATTATATTTATGACCATATGACAACCCTAATATACATCAAGAAGAAGTCTATTGACCTATAATAAAATATTTCTCATGAAACCCATGAAGCAAGTACAACAAAAATACATTTTATTATCTTGTCTTCTTCTTTACATAAATACATAATTACATAATCAATATGAAAACTGATCCTAGTTACACTTTTCAACACTCCCTCTTAACTAGGGAGGTATTCATACAGGGAAATGGTCACTTTCAAAATGAAGAATCTCATAAGAAGAATCAAATTGGTAATTGCATCTGTATAACATCATATCAACCAACGTTGTCCTAGTACAAGGCCTTGACTAACAACCCCATCTCTCAATGATTCAATGGGCTACAATGATGGTGAAAAATATGAATTATAGAAACCAGAGTCATTGTCTCTCCAAGGCACATACTCCACCCAGGTGTTCCCAAAGTATGACCTTCTTGGACTATTCTTCCTTTAGGTAGCTATCCCTCAAAGAAATCAGTCCCCGACTACTCTTATCTTGAATTCCATATCACATTCTCATAGAGTATAGAATGCCAGATGATTACCCAATCCTCCATTCTGCCTTCCCAAGTGAAAACCAAAATGATGTGTCTATCTCTCCCTCTCAGCTAGGGAGGATATATTCCACAAGGGAATGTACTCATTCTTGTATGAGGAATGTATCTAAGCTCATTCTCAGGAATTACCCAGTTCCTTCCAAGTAAGAAACTTATCACCAAGCTCCCTCTCAATCAGGTACCTGCAGCAGCAATGATGAGACACCCAACTGCTCATGAAGAATTCCTCCCCTCGATGTCATGGATTTTGATATTGAGGAATCTTCAACCTTTGGCTTCATAGGGCACAGATCATCCATCACTTTCATCCATGATTTATGTCAGTTATCAGAAATTGATTTATCTATCTTCATTATTTGGTCCACATTTTATGCCATGTTGCTTTATTTCATACCATATCCAAGGATCTTGCATCTTTTCATATGATTGGTAGCCCTGCCTAAATTCATCCAGATAAACATATACATATGATTTTTTAAATCAAAAGTTAACTTAGTGATGATATTTCACCATGACATCTTCCTTTAGGCATCAACATCCTTTATTCAAATTGAAACATCTCCTAATGATATGTTTTTTCAAGGATGTTCTTCTTTATTAGACTTCTATCAGAATCTACATATCCTCTAGGAGATATTCTAGTCACATCTTCTTGGTTTCCGGATGATAATTTCCTCTTGACATGGTTTCACTTCATAATCTCTTCCCTTCTGCACGTTTTCATTCCCAAGAACTTCCAATTTCTAGTTCCTTTTTCATATACAACCACCTCATATTCCATATGAGGATTTATTATGTTGATTTCATCTGTCAGTGCACCGTGAGACCTCCTCTTCCATAGATCATAATTCTAAATATAGAAGTCCATTACCTGCAACCATATGACATGACTTCACAACATCCAGTGTCAGCATATAAATATATATATACCTCATACCTTTTTCCTTTGAGTCATCCTGTAGCAATTTCACTTGAATGAATAACTTCATTCCATTGACCTGCTTTATCAAAATGTCATCGCATCCTAATCCCAAAATTATGTAGCATAGAATTCTTAATGAAACCTTTCTACTTTCTTTCTAATCAGTGAATCCATAGATAATTCCATTAGATAGTGTGAGCACCTGTTTCCATTATGACCCTTGATCTTGATGACTGCCTTCCATAATTGTTATCTGTGAGGTTTTCCAAGAGTTGTTTCACCAAGAGCTCCTACCATGCTTCTATCATGATGATATTAATGTACATTTCTTCCTATCATACTATTTTACAACCACAATAAATCACTTAAAGAATAAGATGATCTCAATCATAATAGAGATCTCTCACTTCCTCTTTCTTATATTTCTTATCATCAGGTTCTACCCTTTCATCAGTAACATGGGCTTCTTCCTTTTTCCTCTTGTCCTTTCCAGATTTAGGACAATCTCTTTTATAATGCCCAAGTTCATTTCATCCAAAGCATCATACTTTGTCCATATTTCTTCTTTTATTTTGAGGACCAAATTTTCCGAATTTTCCTTTTTTCCTGGATATGGCTACAAAGGCTTTATTCCCTTCACTTCATCATGTATCAGCTTTGGATTTCAATCTTGTTTCCTCTATTTTACATAGAGACCATAAATCATGGAATGGTATTACTTCTTTCTTCCCGTATAAACTTGAAGTGAAGTTTCCCCATTCTTCCGGTAGAGCATTCAACACCACTGTAGTCATCTCAGTATCATACATTACTTCTCCCAATTCCCGCAGTCGGTCTCTTATTTCATAAATCGTCATAAAGTATGAAGTGATTCCTTCTTCTCTCGACAATTTCATTTCATATAGTTCTTGTCTCAGAGAGATTGCTTCTCCTGTAGTACTCACAGAGAATAACTCCACCAGTCTCTTATATATTTATTTTGCAGACTTTAGTTTTGATATATAGGGAATGAGTGAGTCCTTAATGGATTATATGAACATCCACATCCATGTTCATTGGGTTTTTTAGAGAAGATTTGAGGGTTGTTTAGAGAAGATTTTCATTCGAAGAATCATAATGCAATATAAAATTTAGTTTCACATAAATCTTAATTTTGCTAATAGAATTTGAAATAGATCCTACTTGTGTTGATAAGGTGGAATGCCATCTAATAACACTAATTGCCATCAACCCTAAGACTTATATTTCAAATACGCTCTAAACATGGCCTTGAAAGAAAAGTTAAGAGCAATGACCTCCCACCTTTTCTCAGCACTAACCTATTGTGGGACCTAAAAGTTTCCCAAATGGGGGCGTTGTGATCCAAAATGAATAAATAGGAACTAAGACTCATCTTTACGGCATAAGAACTTCAGATTAGCTAAGTAGGGATGGCACAAAAAATCATGTTTCATATTTTAAAAGCCAATCATCCATTTAATCAATAACATGTCCATTTCATAGGTTTTCCCCTTCAATATGAGATTTTGCACCCCATAGGTTGACATTAATTGTGTACCCTATGTGGCACAACGAGAAAATTTCCTTCCATATGCATGGCTCCTCTTTTCGGCATTCCCTTACACCTCCCAATACAATTGCTAGTTTATAATTAGTTTAGTTTTCCTTTTACAACAAAAACTTGAAACTTCCTTAAATATTTTTTTTTAATTTATAAAGAATAAAATAATTTTCTTTTTAAAAATGAAAAATAAAATGGCCAAAAACAATGTGATTTTTTTCCATCAATAAGTTGGAATTAATTTAATTTTTTTTTAAAACATATTTAAAAAAAACATTCAAAAATATAAAATCACTTTAAAATAAATATAACTTTTCCTAATGTGATTTTTTCCTTCTCAACCTGCTGAAATTAAGTAGCATTTTATTTTCTTTTCCTTCTCAACATGTTGGAATTAAGTAGCATTTTTTTTAAGCTACATTTAAAGAAACATTCAAAATGTAAGATCACCTTAAAATAAATATAACTTTTCCTAAAATATCTACATGACATTCAAAATGTGAGATCGCCTTAAAATAAATATAACTCTTTGTAAAATATCTACATGATTTTTATGGAAAAAAAATCAAACCTATTTTTTTTTGAAAAAGCGGAAAAGAGATGTGACTTGCTTAACAAGTTGGAATTACGTAGCATATTTTTTTTTTAAAGGTTTAAAAGCTACATTTGAGGTCATTTAAAGAAACTTTCAATATCTGACATCAACTAAAAATATAACACTTATAAAATATCAAAAGAAATGTCATCTAAAATAAAGATACAATACACTTGCGATGTGAAATGTGTTTTGCTGTAATATCACGTTGAAGTATATTTTAGATTTTCCCTTTTTAGTTAGAGAGTGGTTATATTGTTTTTTTCAATATAGTTGTTGAGGAGGTAAATCCCCTCTACGGACAAAGGCGATCCCTACTAGCCCAGCAGGGGTCTAGCAACAATCACGAAATGTTACGACGCAAGTTCCTAGTTATGAATGAAAATACCAAAGATGGAGGCCTACCTGGAATCCAATGCTACGATTTGAAGAAGAGAGCGATCCCATTCCTCAGCCTCGGCAGATCACGATCCTCCACGATCTCCGCGGATGGACACCTGCACATGCAAGAAACAAACAGATACAAGCATAAAATCCAGCATACGCAACTAAATATCAGTCAGAAAGGATACTACTCATATTAACATAATCGAAAATAGAGTGGAACCATAATCGTAATCATTCATTAAATAACAATCGAAAGAGATTAAAACCAATGTTCTGATGTCGTGGTCTCCTTCGGATGGGTCTCCAGTCATTCACGTCTCGCAAAGCTCGCCAGGGAAAGGGCAAACCTCTCCAGAGTCTCTCGACGATAGTCTCCTTACTTGAGTCGGCCTTAAGGGAAGAAAGAGGGCTCTTACAGCACAAAGGCTTTTGGGAATTTGGAGATTCAAAGCTTAGGCACTTCAAGACTAGCTTGCCATGGAATTGAGCAGGCTTTTATAGATGGGGAAGGAGGGAGTTGGGATCCCTATTATTGTGGGATTGGTCCTATCAACAAGGAAGGTTCCATGGGAGGTGGCAAACCACTTCCCTTCCATGGAACTCCCGCAGCCAAACCTCCCAACTCAAGATAGGCAATGGTTTCTGAGTTTGTTGAAACACAACTTCCGCCATATTTATTTAAAAAACACTCCTTAAATTGGCTGGCGCGACTGCTGCTCTGGGACAGAGCGCCAGTTGGCGCGACCTCTTTGTAGGATTTTCCCCATTGGCGCAAGTGATGAACTGTCTGCCCACGCCAATGCAAAAGGAGATGTTTTCATGGTTTTTTGCAAGGAGATGTCTTTAGGGCAATTGAAGCTCATGTTTAGAGGAATGCATTGATGATGATTTCAAGGCATGACAATGTTCATAGGTCACAAAATGGGTCCTCCATTGTGCGGGACGGGGAATGGTAGGGACGGTGACAAATTACTGTGTAACAGATGCCCCCTAAAGTATGAGGCCCGAGAGAGAGAGGGGTGAAATGCTTTACGAGAACATGTTCAACTGAAGGCCCGCCGTCGAAAAACCTACGCAGAAAAATACAACTGATATCTCAAGTACATGATGTATGTGTGGTATGGGCGCAGCCATCCGAAACAGAGTACACTATAATCCGGATCCAGGGTATGGGCGCAGCCATCCAATGGGCATAGCCATCCAAGAAGGATCAAATAAATAGGACTGTGTATGGCCTACCCATCCAATCGCCGAGTCATATACAATGATAATAATCCACACCCACTGATTACACAGATTACCAAATCCAGACTTAAGGGCCCATCTCGACCCAAACAAAGTACAACATACAATATGTGAGTCAAGTCGAACATGCAAGAACATCATCCTATCACCCAATGATGAAAGATGTTAAATGCATGTAGAGGAACCACCAATAATGGACAATGGTCCTAAAGTATTACATGTACAATTTAATGCATGTGAATCACTGAAGCATACAACACCCGTAGAATCACTCGATCGGAGGCTAATGATGAAAACCTCACGTCGAATGCGACGAACCTGCCATTGAGGCATGCAGGCTCCAAGGTACCATAAAGGAGTCTCTAGATCAACTTCCTGGATAATGAGCTGAAGTCGACAGGAAGTGATCTTGATCGAAGGTGGGCCATAATGTTTCCCACATCATCGACATGAGACAGAGGAACATGATGTTTTGTTGTGAATCAGGATCGTATGAGAATCAGAGGAAGGTTGATATTTGCAGAGGCCAACTTCTCTTGAACATATAAACGGCACGACAGTGGACTTGGCAATATTTGACATCAACGGGTCAGAGGTCATGGTGACGAGGCAATGAGCAGATGAGAGGTCAAAAGGGATTATCCAAACCCACGGAGGCAAAGTGAAGAAACGAGATGAGATGTCCCCAACCCGACACGAATGCAGACAAGTGCCATGTTCAAGAGCGACATACTGCCGACGACAACAACGATGGTTCCATTTTTCCCCCACCATTTCTGGCGAGTACCCCAATTATTTTTGATAACAAGCTTGAAGGGGATAGCATATGCTTGTGATATAAGTCCGCCCTTCGGGCGAATCCATCCTAGTGCATTTAACGAGTCCTAGGAAGGAGGAACTCGAAGAACGTCATTTCGACTAGATCCGATGTCATCAGGGTTTAACGAGTCTGACAAAGGAAGAACTCGGCGTCTTTTCATGTTTAGAGAGTTTGAAAAGACAGCAAAAAAGTAAACTCCACAGGTCCCTTTTCGTAAATAGTTCCTCAGATCCGAAAAGGTAGAAAACAATATCCGAGAAAACCTCCTAGTCGCGATAGGCTAGGGTATTCCTTTTTCGTAATCAATCCATCCCAGCCTGAAAAAGGGGTAAATGTATACTGGGTAGATGTTGATTCGTGTCCAATTTAATGAGATCGAAACGACAAGGGCCTCGGCAATATTTTCATGTTTAGAGAGTCAGAAAAGAGCTGAAAGATGACTCCAAAGTGACTTTTTCGTGTATTTACCGAGTCCGAAAAAGTATAAAATACAACTCGTTTCCATCGTTAAAGTCGCAAAAACCTGCTACTGCACATACCAAGCAAGCGTAAAACCCATTTCGACATAACATATTAACATATTTGATAAAATTAACATTTTACAACTCATTTTATGTCAAAAAGTTATAAATATGCCAAATTGGTAAAAACAAAATTACATTTACTATTTACCTTGGTAAAAAAAGCAACAGTGGTCCATTTGGAGTGGAAACTTCTGACGGTGATTGCGACAAATCCGGTTGACCATTCAGATTCTCGTCTGCTATAGGTAAGAGGCGCTTCCCTGCTCTACATTTTCATCCATTCTTTAATATTTTTCTCTTGTAAATCAGTTCTCTGTGGCCACTTTTGAAATTTTAGGGCCGCGCTCATTGGCGCGGGTATCGGGCACGGACCCGCGCCAATGGGATATTTTATACAAAGGGCTCGAGCCACGTGGTGCGACTGTTCACAAAACAGCCGCGCCAGCGGCCGAACCTAAAATTTTTCCTAAAAAAACGATATTTAAACCAAATTGCATGGAATTTGAGGCCTACCAGAGATCTAACTAAGGGTTTATGACCATGTGGATGCAGGTAATCAAGCAAAATGGTGATTGAATGGAAAGAACGAGAGCATGGAGAAGAGGATGAACAGGCCATCCAAAGTGAGGCTTGCATGAATGCCCTCAGAAACTGCGGGCTGAAGAAGTTCTTCCTTACACCCTGTCTACGAGCTCAGCCCGAGCTCCCCCAGTATTTGATCAGTATTTGGGATGAACATGAACAAGTATTTAGGTTGCGAGATCAGGTATTAGATCTGGAGGTTTCTGATGTTTATTTTATCATCGGATTGTCTCGCAAAAATCCGATCCCTGTCTTGACTGGAAGCAGACCATCTGGCGAGAAGATGGAAGAAGTGATGGCATGAGTGTGCCGAGGAGCACAAATGGGATCAGGAAGCAAGAAGGTGGATATCCACACTATCCCTGATCTGGAATTGAGAGTTGTCCTACATACCATCACGCGTGCTGCAGGGTCGCAGGCACCGCACGAGGCCACAAAGGCCCAACTCTTGCTGGCCTCAGAATGTATGAGTCCCTTACTGTTCGACTGGGCGACAGCAGTAACAATAAATATGAAAAGGCAGCTCACAAAATGAAAACAAGCTAAACTGAAATAGTTTGGCTATGGTTCCATCCTGGTATCTTTCATTCTGGAACGTTTACCAATCTTCCAGGGCCAAGGGGCCTCAATAGCAGATCTGATACCACGAGAGCCAAGAATGGCTCGCTGGGCAGCATTAATGCCCAGAGCTGGAGGCGGCCAACAGATGTCCTGGAGGCTGGAGTTCTTTAGGTGGTTACGGCGCCAGCTGATTGTAGTGGAAGACTAGCCATATGCAGGAACTGACTTCACCGGAGACCCAGATCTCCCACTGCCAGAAGGAGATGACTGGGATGAGGAGTTGGGTAAGACCTCATGTTTTTGATTTTATGTTTTATGTTTTTTTTGTTAATACACATTCTTCCTAACACATTTTATATATGTATGTAGATGTGGGACCTGAGAGACTAGCTGGGATGTCTCCAATCTCACGGAGGACTCAACTCGCCCCTAATCCTCAGGGAGAGGGTACCGGAGGAGAGGAGTTGATCTAGAATCTTGAGGGCATTGCCCGAGGGATCCCGGACTATGCTCGGCTGGCGGACGTACCGATGGCATACCAGCGTCACACGGTGGGAGTTCCAAGTCAGATCCACCGAATCCTGAGACGCTTAGTGCGTGCAGTCACATGCTATCATGAGCACCATGCGGATTAGCTCTTATGATTTATACCACACCTATTTTTTTGAGAGACGTATCGTCTCCGGATGTACTTAAGACGATTATGTATATTTTGACTTTTATGTGACACACTCTATGTAAACATTTCGATATCCATATATATATGCATATCTATTTCTGGATGGATCTTTTCTTTTTTCATGTGATGATGATTTACAAATTGCGCAAATGTCTGTCTAATACCAAATTTGCTACTGCATCTGCTAATGTATTCAAATTCCTGGGTATATGATGATATGTAATGTAGTCAAAATTTCTTTCCAGTAATCGAATGCGCAGATACAGACATAAGATGGACGGGTTCCTTACCGAATAGTGTCTGTTTAGTTGTAACACTACAAGTTGCGAATCTAGATACACGAGAAATTCACGGATACCAAGGTTTACTACCTCGGTTAATAATTCTAACACAGCACTATATTCCGTGATGTTGTTCATGGTACGTCCTAGACACACTCCTTGTAGGTTGACCAATTCACCAGCAGGATCATAGATTACCCAGGCTGCTAAAGACAGATTCCTGGTACTGCGGGAGGCACCATCCGCGAAACCAACAAATGGATGAATAGATATCTGCACAACCAGGAAGACCCGATCAATAGAAAGATGTTTACAAAGCACACCACACTATACATGCACACAAATGAAAATCACACACCTATGTACACACACCACACCAAGAAATCACTTCAGGCATAGTACTTTTTGAGGTACAACCCATTTCTGGGCTGCGCCAGCGGGACAATGTTAGACACCCATTCTGTGAGGGGGATGGGATAAATAAAACCCGCGTTCAAAATTTTTTCAACTTCTGCCTTGATGGCGGCGGCTTTTCGAGGATGCATGGGGCGTAAGTGTTGGCGCACGGGTTTCACACCTGGATAGGTTGGAATCTCGTGCACTATGATACTGGGATCAATCCCCGGCATTTCCTCGTAAGACCACGCGAAAACATCTCTGAATTCTTTGAAAAGCTCAGTATAGACTTGAATCTCATCGGGAGAACAAGTCACACCCACGTGAATATTCTCAACGATCCCCGGTTTAACGGAGATGTTGATTGGAATAGTTTGAGTAATGTTACCCAGGTTACCCTCCGAAAAAACCTCGTGCGTCAAAATGGGCGTTTGAAGAGGAGGGGTAGGAACCTGAGTAGCATAATGCTCCAGACAGTCAGTCATTGCCCCCAAGCTAGGCATAAAAGAGGAGCGATGATGTCCATCGCCCCAAGGCAGGTCCTCAAGAGACATAGTTTCAATGATAGCCTCATCGGAAGGAAAAGTATCTCTGAGAGGATCAGGTGAATCAGCTTGACCAAGCCAGGGGGATTGAGAGTAGACGTCGAGAGCCATGCTCAAAGGAGCATGCTGAGGAGGTGGGGGATCAGATGCAGCAACAATCTCATAGTAGTTGATCTCTACTGGCGTTAAAGGCATTGATTCTCCAAACTCATACACCTGCTCAGGCGTAGGAATAAGCCAGGGGTCATCGGACCTGGACATCATGTTGACTTGAGCGGTGTGCGGTGGTGGTGCGGGAAAGATACCCATGAGGACTGGGTCTTTGAAGAGACCAGGTCCTACACTGTCCGGGGGATTCGGAATTTGATCCACATATGGCACGTTGTTCTCAGAGGAAGAGGTGAAAAATGACAACTGATCCACCATGACAATCTTGCTCTCGTGAGGGAACTTAATGACTCGAAAAATGGTGGACGTCACGCAGAGCATGGCATGGGTCCAGCTGCGGCCAAGAAGTATATTGTAGTTGAGTTTAGCGTCAACCACTTCCACTTCTACGTTGACATTTTTTCCTTGTAATGTGATCGCTAGACTCTCAAGAACGCCCAGGGGTTTAGATTCCCGACCATCAAATGCCTCAAGGGCATTGGGAGATGACAACAGGGCTGGAGAGCCGATGGCCTTCCAGCAAGTGGAGGACATGACGTAGTTAGATGAACCCTCATCCACGACGGCCCTATGAATGTTCAGACCGTTAATCCCGACTTGAATAACCAGAGCGATTTGATGTGGAAGCCGAGGAGTGAAATTCTCCAAATTGAAGGTGAGAAGACTCGAGTCGGCGGGATCAATGCCCCCGATCGCAGACAATAAAGCCTTCCATTGTGAAGGACAACTTTGAAGAACTTCTAGCACAGACATGGCAGACGGCACCTGTGCCAAATCCTCAACAATGCTGTAATGTTGAGCGGCACGAGCATTTGGATTATAAGAAGATCTTTGAAGGACACCTTTAGGAGGTGGCTTCACAACGGGTTCAAGAGTAGGCTTCTCGATTTCCAACGGACCAGAGACAGGTGAGGGAGGCGGCCCATCCGTAACTGCCTTCCCGGGTGCCTGCTGCGATTCGTTGTAATCCTTCGACCGCGTAGCGACAGAGATAGGTGCACACTCTTCACCATGAAAACCTGAGACCCAAACGGTGCAGATGGTGATGGCTGTTCGACCATCTGGGTCTGCTGAGATGGAAATGGCTCTTTTAAAATAGCCAGAGTCCCTTTTGGGCCTTTAAGAAGTTGACTAACCTCGGATCGTCGTGGACAATCCCTAGTATAATGGTCCCCTTCACAGATGAGGCAAGGGTACTTCGGTTTACGCTGGGAGCCATCCTCAGTACGAGATTTAGATTCTGGTTTCGGGGCATCAGATTTAGATTTTCCTTTGCCCTTCTTTTTCCCCTTGGAAGTTTTGTCTGTAGGATTGGCCTAAACGGCATTCACTTCCGTGGTTTTACCAGAATCGGAGGGGGCGGGATTAGCAGGAGCATTGTTGGAAGAATTAGACTTCTGCTTCCCATTCGAAGATTTCTTCGAATTCTGAGAGACAGAACCAATGACACCATCCACTGCAGGGGTAGACGGAGCCTTAGAGGTTCCGGACTGTGGGGCATCAGGTAAGATATCATAAAGTGTACCAGACTGAGAATATACAAGATCCAGATATTGGGCACGCGCAATGGCCTGTTCCTCCATCACACATGCTCCCATCATAATATCCTGAGAGATTTTATTCACAAAGGAGGTGGTGAACCAGTGAGTCAGTATCTGATCAGGTATGTGAAACTTGATCAGTCTATGACGGCGCCGCCACTCATGAATGTGATCAGAGATGTGAGTGGCTTTGTCCTGCTTCAGAGAAGTCAGGAGGTGCGTTCTGGCTCATAATGAACCGGTAACTGGAAATGCGTGAGGAAAGCCATGGCTAAAGAGTTGAAATCTTGGAAAATGCCGCGGGATAACTCTATGTACCACTTAGCAGCAGCTCCAGTTAAAGTACACTGGAAGAGGCCCAGGAGAATCGAATAGTCGACCCAAGAGTTAGACGAACACCAAAGATGATACGTCATCACATGTGCCTGGGGGTCCTCTCCAGCTTTTCCCTCAAACTTGGGGCAATCACCTGGTATCTTGGTGGGAACTGGAGGCCAATATGGATTATGTAAAATCAGATCATTGGTCAACTTTGAAACATCCGGCAACTCCAAGGTGGCCAGGAATGGCAATGGCGGATTGACCGGCATGCCAGACCCAGGATGAGAACCGTTACCTGTACTCCACAATGGTTGTGAATATCCTTGCCCCCATGGGTTCTGTCCCGCAGGATTCTGACCGTAGGGGGTGTAGGTCATGTAACCAGACTGATTTGGATGCTGGTAACCAGAGTGTGGGGCCTGATAACCAGGGTATGGGCCCTGATTATATGTCGGCCTGGTGTAAGTAGCGTTTGGATTTGGCTGCTAAGTATAGGTAAAACCAGGTGGAGGAGGATAATACTGAGAGCCTCTGGGGTGGTTATAGTTCGGTTGAGATTGACCATGAGGATAATAACCACTCTGAGGATGAGTAGGCTACTGAAAAGTGGAACCCTACGGAGCCTGATAAGTAGGGCGCAGCTGTTGATTTGGCTGCGGCATTAAATGAGTCAGCTGCTGAACAGGGTTAATGGAATGAGCGGGCTGCCCTAAATGAACAGGTTGACCCCACTGAGAGGGCTGACCTGAATGACCAGGCTGACCCGGATAGACAGGCGGCGTCGGTTGCGCAGGTTGACCTGGCTGCAAGTGAGCCTCAGGTTGTACTGGATGGGCCGGTTGGCCTGGAGGTGGGACACCGTGTTGTACCGGATGAATCGGTTAGCCTGGTGGTGGAACAGGACCAGGTGCTTGCTGGAAACCGGTTTGACCTGAAGTAGAACCATAGGATGGTCCCGGCTAATATGCAATGTTAGAAACAATAGGGTACCATGGTTGCATCGGTAAAGAAGGCTGGATTTTCCCCCCAGGACCATAGATCGGCCCTGGTTGGTACCCCGACTGAGGCTGAACAGGTTGACCGGAAGGGCTATAATATTGTCCTTGCGGATGGTACGATGGCCCTTGTTGGCCGACAGGATAGCCCTGAATGGGCTGTCCCTGTGGATCATAAAGATAGCTAGGTTGGCCTGCAGGTTGGCCTGCGAAAGGCTGTCCTTGCGAGTCATAAACCTGGTTATAAGGTAAACCTTGAGCATAGAGATAATCCTCAGGAGCGGGTAGACGAAAAATCTCCCCGTGCTCGTCATACTGACCTAGGAAAGCATACACGGGAGTACCATCCTGTGCATAGTGCGAAAAGTAAGAATGGTTAGGATCTTGGGAGGACGGTCCAACCTCGACGTTCGGCTATTGCAAAGACAACCGATACTCCTACGGAGAGATATTCTCCGGTATAGCAGTCGCTAGATAAACATCTTCAGGAGTTGGCCCAGCCCTAGTAGCAGATGCTGAGACAACAGGAGAAGAGGCAACCACACAGACAGTGGGCCGGACGGGAATAGAAGTGACGGGCGTCTGAGGAGACACCCCTGGTGTAGTAGCAGCTGGCCTCCAAGCAGGAGATGATATTCCCATAGAGGCTGCAGCGGAAATGATCTGACCCAGAGATCTGTATCCCTGTGGTAAAGAAGGACTGGCTGTTGACATGTCAGCCAGCTCAGAGTTGTCTCCCTGAAACAATCTTCGTGGGAAGAGCTGATAGTCTTCACCAGACATTGGGATTTCCTCACCAGAATCACTCATGGTTGATCCTGCCGTTAAATCACGCAAGAACCAACTGAAAGGGTTTCTCAGCAAGAACCGGTCCCCCGTCAGGAAACTCGAAAACAACAGGCTACTGCGGTTCAGCAAAGGATTGGGAAGCCTCTGAAGAATCGTTCGTGTAAGGACTACCAGTAGACGAAACCGAAGGTTCCGCCACTGTGACAAAAGACCAGAGAAAAAGAAGCAAACACACACATGGGTTGAAAAGCAGTCAAGACACACGATCAAACGGTCAACAAGCAATATCTAACAGGGCGTATAATCGTGGGTGATTAATTTTACCACATTGAAAAATAAGAAACTCTACCGTTTCATGTTTTAAGAGTCGAGAAACGATATAAAGATGACTCTATCTCTTTCAGATTTGACACAAGCATGAAAGGACAAGCACTTGACGGTCTTTTCAAATTTAGGGAGTCAGAAAAGACCAAATGACTGCTCAGGAAAACTAGGCACAAAGGGTGTACCAAATAACCGTGAACTGCAATATACACCTTGGTTTTAATAATGAAGAAGAAATCAACCAAGGACTTTCCGTACGTGCAGGAAATCTCCCCGAATGTTGTGTTCGGTGTATCACGGGTATAGGGCGATAGACTCAGCTTCTTGTGGATAAAGGATTGAAAACCTAGAGGGGTCTCCCTTTATATACGCGACGGTACGGGGAGCACAAGTCCAGACTAGCGCTGTCTAAAGCCAAAAGGCGAACGACAGCTGCTAGGTTTAAAGACGCCAGAACACGTCTCTAGCCTAGACCTCTAAATATGTTTCGTTAGATTTCAATGCTGCCTTAGGTTAATTGAATAGATTTTAAAGTTGATCTTCAATTAGGTTTCAATTTTCAGGCCCTAACGAATGTATTGTTTCAAAAACTTCTAAATGCAAAGCTACATGCCACAGTAGACCATTTTGTTCGATGAAAACTAGCTACAGAAGAGTTGAGAGTCTTTACACAAACAAAATGATTCGGAAGACAAACAATGAGATCTCTAATGCAACTAATGAAATTGAAAACTTTTCACTAATTACTAGTAAAATCGAAAAATTTCAATTTTCACTAATCCAACCAAGAGCACAAGAGATTTTTTTTTTTAAATTTTCAACGTTTGATGGCTAAATGCACTAAACAAACTGAAAAAAACGGAACAACTTGAGAAATGATATTGAGAGAGAAAAACGAACAAATTTCACTCAATGACACAAGCAATCAGATCCCAAATTGACCAAAGTCTCTCAAAACCAAGAAAAAGACTCAAAGGCTCCAATGGACCGTGTGATCTAGGCCCAAAGCAAGACCAAATGAAATTTGAATGAAGGAATGAGCAATCACCCAAAAATCGCAACAAAACAGTGAACAACTACTAAGAGGATGCGGAGGGGCAATCAGAGAGTCGACTGGACAAATGAAACACCAAAACTCCCAAGGAGGGCTCGATACACAAAGCCACTAGATGCCCTAGGGCTTAAAACGTGAAATTGATAGATAAAAGCAAACAACCAAAGGACGAAGGAAAATTCCCAGTCAAACAGGACTCCAACACACTTAGGTAGTCGAAAAATCAAGAAGAAAAGCACTGACCAGACCCAGAGAGCTTGAAACTGAGCAAACTCAAAAACCTTACAGGAGTGGCACAACTGTAAGGCTGCAACTGGCGCCAGAAAGAAATTGGCGTGGGATAAACAAAAGCAACATGTGCCAATTGGCACGACTGTCAGGCTAAAAACTGCGCCAGTCAAGTTTCTCAGCGAAAAACAAGAAAGAACTACTCCAGAAGCATATCAATGTAAACTAAGCAAACCAAGAAGCAAAAAACAGCAAAAGAACTCAACCCAGAAGGCTCACCAGCAAGAAAAATCATAAAATAATCAAAATGGGACAATCTAAACGAGACAGTGAAATCTAGACAATCCCCAGCGGAGTCGCCAAATTGTTGAGGAGGTAAATCCCCTCTGCGGATAGAGGTGATCCCTACTAGCCCAGTAGGGGTCTAGCAACAATCACGAAATGTTACAACGCAAGTTCCTAGTTACGAATGAAAAGACCAAAGATGGAGGCCTACCTGGAATCCAATGCTACGATCTGAAGAAGAGAGCATTCCCGTTCCTCAACCTCGGCAGATCACGATCCTCCACGATCTCCGCAGATGGACACCTGCACATGCAAGAAACAAACAGATACAAGCATAAAATCCAACATACACAACTAAATATCAGTCAGAAAGGATACTACTCATATTAACATAATCGAAAATAGAGTGGAACCATAATCATAATCATTCATTAAATAACAATCGAAAGAGATTACAAGTAATGTTCTGACGTCGTGGTCTCCTTCGGATGGGTCTCCAGTCGTTCACGTCTCGCAAAGCTCGCCAGGGAAAGGGCAAACCTCTCCAGAGTCTCTCGACGATAGTCTCCTTACTTGAGTCGGCCTTAAGGGAAGAAAGAGGGCTCTTACAACACAAAGGCTCTTGGGAATATGGAGATTCAAAGCTTAGGCACTTCAAGACTAGCTTGCCATGGAATTGAGTAGGCTTTTATAGATGGAGAAGGAGGGAGTTGGGATCCCTATTATTGTGGAATTGGCCCTATCAACAAGGAAGGTTCCATGGGAGGTGGAAAAGCACTTCCCTTCCATAGAACTCCCGCAGCCAAACCTCCCAACTCAAGATAGGCAATGGTTTCTGAGTTTGTTGAAACACAACTTCCGCCATCTTTATTTAAAAAACACTCCTTAAATTGGCTGGCGCGACTACTGCTCTGGGACAGAGCACCAGTTGGCACGGCCTCTTTGTAGGATTTTCCCCATTGGCGCGAGTGATGAACTGTCTGCCTGCGCCAATGTAAAAGATGTTTTCATGATTTTTGCAAGGAGATGTCTTTAGGGAAATTGAAGCTCATGCTTAGAGGAATGCATTGATGATGTTTTCAAGGCATGACAATGTTCACAGGTCACAAAATGGGTCCTCCATTGTGCGTGACGGGGAATGGTAGGGATGGTGACAAATTACTGTGTAATAATAGTGTATATATTATATATTTTGTTTGTTGATTTATTATTAATATTGTAGGTTTAGTTTAAATTAGATAACAAAATAAAAAATATAATATAATTTAAAATAGTATAATAGTTTTTTGATGACGAATTATATTAGTTGGTTTGAAATATTAACCAAAAAATGATGATGTGATTAATCTGAAAGAATGATTGCATAAACTAGATTTATCAGTTTATTGATTACAGTCAAGATACTCCTAGTGTTTATCAGCTTATTGATTACAGTCAAGATACTTCTAGTATGTATAGCCAAAAACAAGATTTATAAAATCTATTTAGATGGAGAATCAACCTAAATAGTGTCAAATATATCACCCTCCTCGTCAGAGGTGGAGAACTCAAGGTCTATCAGCTTCTTAGCTAGGATTGATACCTTGCCAATAAACTTCCTTATATGCCTTTGCATTTCATCAATGCACAAGAAGAATTCCTATCGGGTTTCTGAACATTCTACTAAAACTTTTCCCATTATGGTTTTCAGTTATCAGTAAATGTCCATAATCTGCATGTATCTTGTTTGTCTAGTCCTGGTATTCTTAATGTTTGGCACCCATCCTTTGATCTCTTCATCTACATCAACGTCAGTGATGAATCACCATTCATTTGTATCTTCTTGTTATGCATATGCAATTTCCTTATGAATATGAGGAGGGGTAGATCACACATAAGAAATTTTTAACGTTGTTGTTAAGTACTGGACCTAGGAGCAGGAGAAAGTAAGTTGACTTCTTTGCATGCAATCTCCTAAATGGGCTAGAAGAACCATGGTTGTCAAGGGACCAACCAAGTGAAAAATATAGGAATGGGTAAGAAAACTAAAGTGAAAAACCAAATAAAAGTTTGCCTAAGAAACTAGGGAAAGAGACACGGAACAATAAATTGAAAGAAAAGGATGAAAACAAAATTCCACCACCTTGAAAGCACCAGAAAAGGCTAATGAGAGACCATAAATAGAAATAGATTAAAAATTCCCTCTCTAAGTTGGATTCAAAAGGAACAACTAAGCAAAAATTGAAAGAAAATTGGAAATTTGGAGCAGGGATGAGAAGTTATAGCTTATGCATAGAAAAATCCTAGAAAATAGAAAGCATGCTTTGTGAAACAGAGATAAGACAACAAGAGAGGAAAGAAACAATCAAAGAGAAAAACTAGGTAAGAGATGGAAAATTTAACCAAAACATGTGACAATAGCCATGAAAATTGGGCCTATAACTTGGTGTGCATGCATATGATAACCACCTAGAGGATTTATTTTATTTCCCAAATGAAGTAAATTACCTCGACCTCTTTCTTCCAACCATTTTTCTTTGTTGTTGACATAATTAGTATGAACATATGTTCTCCTAGAAGTGTTATCAACCCAAGAAATGAAACTCACTATGCAGAGTATGAAATTCCAGATAACAGAGAAGCTTTATATATTTAAAAAGTAGGCCAACTTTTTGCAATTGACCCCAATTAACTAGAAGCTAGGAGGATTTCTTACCAAAGTTCTCCAGAAATTCCTTAGTCTCCACGGTAAAACCCCTATAATTTCTACGAAAATACAAAAATAGTTTGGAAAAATACATTAGCTACAAAATGATGATCCCAATATGAGTCAATTGTTGCATTAAACCACAAAGCCATTATTAAATTCAAAGGTGATACTCCTTGCAAGCATGGGAAAAACTTGAATACCCACACCATCTAAATGAGAACATAGATCTATTTCATCCTTTTTTGTTGCATCTTACACAAGGGGATCTCTATGATTGCTTAGTCTCAATTGATGGTTAGCATACTATAAGGAAATTGGTTAGGTGAAATGTGGAGCATATAATAAAAGACCTTTGCGACTTTTACAAAGAAGAGATGACTATTTTTCACCTCTATTACCCTTTTTAAAAGGGACAATCGACATATGTCATGCTTGGAGAAACTTTCTACTATTGTGGTGTGTTGCACTCTTAGATGTTTTCTTTTGGTGAAATAATGTTGTTGTGTCGCACCCTTAATTTTTATTTTTTTTGGCATAAGATATGTTGCTTAAAAGAAAGTTTTTAGGTTGCACTAAGTTGCATGAGAGAAAATTTTCAAGAAATGCTATGTTGCAAGAAGAAAAGTTTTCATCTTGTGATATGTCACAACAAAAAATGAAAATCAAGGCTACCAGACATCACAATATAGAAAATTGTTGAGGTTATAATTCATTGCAAGATAGAAAATTCTTTTTAAAGATTATGATACCTCACAAGATCAAAAAAAAAAATTGACGTTATGATACATTATAAAATCAAAAAATTTCTAAGTTGTGTGTATTACAATTTCAAAAAAATCACGAGGTTATGAATTTTGGACTTTCCTTTTCTTGAGAAGTGTATTGCATTGTATGCATGAAACTTTTATAACTATACATTGTATCACAATGAATATAACTTTAGTTGCAACTTTTTGTCGATATAGGATTTTTTTTTCTTTAACCTGTGACATAGTGAAATCTAGAAAATTTTAAAAGTTGTAATATACTGTATTAATAATTTTCTCAATGCCCAAAGGGGTTGGATCCAATGGTGAAAAGAAAGGAAATTTTCACCATTGGCAAAGGTTCAATTCTCGTGACGACCACTTACCCTAGAAGCCATGAGGGAATCTTGAGGTATTGGTCAAACACGTGGATGCATCCAAAGAGATTATATTAATGGTCTCATGTCCCATGCACACTTAAGTAGATCAAAGCCCACGGGCCAATGTCCCTCGTTTTGAAATCATGCATCAAATGATTGAAGGAAAAAAATGCTTGATTGCATGCTCAAGAGTTGTTGCACCACGAACATAGGTCACATATCATCACACATAATCTCCACCTAATGCAAATCTAAAAACCATCATTCACACCTTGAACCAGGGACAACAAGGAAATCAATTATGGACAAAGTCACTATTTTGGCATTATGAGTATGGAACTGCAATAATAATGATGGAAGGCAGTGCCATCAATTCGAAACATATATGGATTGTCTTACTCTGCCTCCTACGTAGTTTGATAGAAACATTTGAACCCCTCTCATAAGTCCTTATGCCTTATTCTACCAAATTTTAGAGTTTGTAGTGGATTCCTCTATTGTTTTCCTATTCTCTATACTTTGTGTTGGTGAAAAAGGAGGTCTCTGAGCAAGACCCAGGTTCAGGAGAGAGGCCAACAAGGTTTCCGCAGTAGTCTAGCACAACGCCAACATTTTCACCCTACTCCAAGGAGCAGAGCATCTCACCCGAGGCATGTTGTGACCTTAGTAAGGTTAGGAAGCAGATCAAGTATCAACCAATTACAACCATGAAGTGCAATTGAAGGAACTTGAAACAACAAACAGATCTCACTACTTTGCATAAGATATCACTCATTAAGCATATTGAGGATTCAGAATTAAAATTTGAAACATGCCATACATTCATAATAAGCAACTGATTAACACTTAACTCAGAACATCAAACACAACAAAAACTATATTTCATTATCAGTATCAAACAACTACATTACTTCGCAAAGTCTATTACAGGGTGGTTCAGTACAACAGAGATCTAACTGAGCTCTCCTATGGCTCTCTCCCTTAGCCCTTTGTCGGACTAAATCTCTGTCTACGTTGGTTGATTGCCTATTTTTTCTTACGCCAACGTGACTGTTAGTCTTTCCTGTTTTCCTACTTCGTTGTTTGCTGCTTCTTCCTGATCACTGAGAGTTCCGTTGATTATCATTGTCTCCCATTCCTTCCATCTATTTTTTTTTTGCAACTGTCGCGCCACTTATCTTCCAGCTATCCGCAACCATGACAGCTCCCTATCTACCATGATTGTGTTTTACCACCTATTCTCCACAACTTAAAACTATTCCATTTTCAAAACGAAGGCCCTAATAGGCCCCGACGACATGATATCAACTCGTCCTGAGTCAATCCTTTCCTGCTGCTTAAGTTTCCATTGGTCTGCTTGCATATGTGTCTGACTCTGCTCTGTCTTCTCCGTTTCCTCGCTCTATCCAAACAAAGGCCCCAAATTGGGAACCTTTCTCAGTGCTGAAGACTTGAGTTCTACAAACTCGTCAATTTCTCGTTGCCACTCCTTAATTAGCTGGTCGGTTTCGATGGCAACTCTTTTAGCCTCATTTTTTCCTGCAACAGGCGGCAGATTGCTGAATACTTCTTTGATTTTTATTTCGGCCTCAGCGACCATCTGTTGTATTGCCTTTGTTGTCTACTTGGCTGGTTGCCTTATCTCTTGGAGGACCTACTTTGTGACAACATAATGCTCCTCTATCTTCTGTATATTGGTTTCCAGTACCTCCACTTGGTTGTGTAGCTGGGTTATGCCGACGAGATATTTGGCCTCTCTTATCTCCTGTGAGATCTGCTGAAGTTGTGCTGAGATAGGTTGGGCTTTCATAGTTAACGAATTAGAGCATTCGTGTAAATGATTTAGGAGGTTGTAAGCCTCTCTGACTGTCGTCCCAAGGGTTTCTTGCATTCTGGTTTCCTGTCTCTACTTCTCGGTAACATTTTTAGCATATATCACAATAGGATCTGGTAACTTTGGTCATGTCATGAGCATTTGTTTGAGCTCTTGTTTTTCCTTGCTCGACCATGGAGCAGGCGGATATGTCTTCCGGTGTCTTATCATCCTGGGAAGCTATTGTTGGCTAGAGATCCTTGAAGATCCTTGTTACCTTTTCCAGCTGTTCCTGGAAACTTTCCTTCTCCCCTTTTAGCTGATTGCGCTCTTCAGTAAGCGCACTGATCTATTGTTGTTGCTGCTCAAACCTTTGCTGGAGGTCGTTATGTAGCCCTTCTGCCAGTTGTGTTTCCCGCTGGATGAAGTTGTATAGTTGTTCAATACCCCAGGTCTGCATACTTTCAGCACTAGACATGTTGTGGCTTGGCGGTCTCTCTCTGAGGGGTTGATCACTAGCTATTGATCTTGCTGAGTGCTCATGCGATGATGTGGGTTAATGGTTCCTATTGCGACAACTGACTTTCTGGGTTATTGATACTCATGGTCAGCTAAATTTGATGTAGTATCAAATTGGCTTGTTAAAATGTGTTCAGCTCTTTTGGCGAGGGTGTTGTGTCTACAGTAAAAGATCCTCCCTGAACTAATAGTTCCAAGAAAGTTCCCTGCCCCACCAGAGGTTGGTTAACCTCGGGTACCATAGCCATACTCTAGTCAACTTATGCCTCGATGTCCCCATTTGTCTTTTTTCTTACCTTTACTAGGTCTGAGATAGTTGCTGAGGTGGATAGAGTGTGGGTGGATTGGTCCTTGGAATTGAATGAAGTATGGGGTGATGAATGGTGAGTGCGAGGTGAAGAGGTGTGAGTGTGGGGTGGAGATGATGTTTGAATATTCAAAACTAAGAACGGATTAAACACAGGTAGCTCAGAGGTGACCTGGGTGGCCACCTATAGCTCTTCTTGAATTGGTATTCCCATATCCATGGGTTGGGTGTGATCTTCCTCAGTGAGGTCAACTATTTTCCTAGGCACCATGATTCTTGCTTTCTTAGCCTTAGGGGTAGATATGGGTGGTTTAAGTGCCTTACTCTTTTGGACTGGAATTTGTGGTTGTTGGGGGTGAATTAAACATGGTGGAAGGTAGGGCAGTGACGATAGGTGAAATTATGGATGGTGATGCATAACTTGAAGACTGAAACTCTGAAAAAGAAGGAAACACATGAGAAGCTCTTGTGAGAGTTTGAATTACCCGATTGAAGCCCTTTATCCTCGTGTCCAGTTGTTTTAGTATGGGTGTTAGCTACAGTAGAGAAACTCTACTCATTGTTTCATCTAGTGTCTCCCCTAGTAGTGCTCTTGGCAGCATACCCTTGAACGAATAGTGATGGATTCCACTTCTGATCTCCATTCCAACTCCCGGCCATGAACAAACTTCGGTGTGGAACACCTTTTCGTCAACCTGAAACTTTAACGGTCTCATTTTGAATGTGGTTTCATCCACATAAGTAGGTTTGATGTATGTCTTCTTGTGTGTGACCCCAAACCATAACTGAGAGGAATATCTATCCAACAGATCCCTCAGAACCCTTTGCTGCCTCGCCACCACATCCACCATCTGCTTGTACCAGAATGAGAAAGCTTCTTCATTTACCTCCTTTGTGTTGGGATCTCCCGAGATTTTCTAGGGTGTAAACTTCATCACCATTGGCTGGTCATTTGTGATTTCTGCGAGCTGTCTCACCCCCGGGTGAGTCCATTTCCACATTGCAAATGCCATTATGAGGTAGCCGTAAATGAACCCGGTGGCTCTTCTGTAGTTATCTTCGTAGGCTTCGAACAGTTCGTTGAGTACAAATGTACACCAGTTCAGATGGGTTCCCTGGAGGCAGTGTTCAGCAAATGAAATGGTGTCGAGGGTGCATTCACCCTTCGTGTAGTGCCTCATCATCTTGCCTGCTATTAGGTAACAGGAAAATTTAGTTGTTGGACTGTTGATGAGGTTTATCTTCGCTCCCTTCCCTCCCCTTCTAGTGTCATATTTCTTATAGTAGTCACAATCTCTCGCCTTCTTTGCTCTCTTAGACACGTTTTGGAATGTTGTGGAGACATCCCTTCCTTTTGCTGATAATTCTATGAGTCTGTTGATATCTTCTGCATGTATCGGTATCTCCCACCCTAGCCATAGTGATCCATTCTAGAGTCTGCTCAGCAGGAATTTCGTACACTAAATTGTTGCTCCCATGGTTCCAAACACTAGGAGGTTCCTGAGGTTCAGTATTGTCGACCTCTAGATGCCTCTGAACTCTAGATTCATTCTTGTTGCTTCCCCTCCTCCTTTTGTAGCATAATTATCTATGTAGACCTGCCTCTTCATAGCCGGAAATTGGTATGAATCTGTGAAATCTCTGTCAATTAGCGACGCATTGTCATTTTTTCCCATTAACGATTCCATCTTCTGAATTCTCTCATTGAGCTCAGGCTCGATGACTGTTGTTGCTACCTTTGTCATATTTTTCCTTCTTTTGTATACTTGAAGTGCTATCCCTGCTCTCTCTCTATGAATTCCTGCTACTGGATTGTCTCTTTGAACTTCCTCTGATGAAATTTCACTTGCTGTTGTGGCTGTTTCTTGTCCTAACTCGGGATTTTTCGGCATTCTCGTGCTTTCTTATTTCATGTGGTTTAAGTAATGTAACCGCCACGAATGAGGTTAATTAGACCCCATAAATAATTAATTTTTTTGCCTCCCTCGCGGCTATAATCGTGCGATTAGTTACCGCAATGAGGTGTATTCTGACATTACTGACTGTGTCTTCAGGATTTGGGTAGACGTGATGGGTAATGATTATGGCTTAATATGGAAAATTTATTACGGTATGGTTGTTACTAATTATGGCTGTTAATTCTAAAATCTAGGTGATCCTACAGACTGACATCGGTATGATGGGTTATTATGACGGAATGATGTTTGACATGTTTGGCTTCCTGACATGGATGACACGCTAGACACTACCCTCCCCCTCGACCACAATTGGTTGCGATGCAGTCTCCACATCGCAATGGTTGATTTTCCTCTTACTACTGTAATTATGTTCTTTATTGTGATTCCTATTCTATCCTCTTGTCTGGTGCGAGAGAGTTATTGACTAAATCTATTTATATTCTACCCTACTGAATCCTCTCGGTTGCAAGAGTTATTTGAAAAGTAAATAATGAAACTTACTCGTGATAAGGCTTCAAGTGTGCACCATTCACCCATCCTTGTAATACTTGGTCGTCTAGCTGTGCCAACCGAACTGCTCCTGAATCTCGAATTTCAATGACATGGTATGGTCCCATCCAATGCATTTTGAGCTTGCCTAGGAACTTTTGAAAATTTTTTTCATACAATAAAACTTTCCCTCCGATTGTAAATGTTTTATGGTTAATATGACGATCATGCCAAGCTATCTATATTTCTTTTTGGACCATCTGATGGAATTCCGCCAGAAATCTGTCTTCTTCAAGCTCTTGTAACTCATGGAGGCGTTCCTTGATTGAGTCTTCCTCTGTCAGATATAGTGTTGAAGCGATTAACAGTCTGGGTATGATAAATTCAGCAGGTACTACCGCTTATCTCCCGTGCACTAGATGGAAAGGAGTATGATTGTGCAATATTTTTACAGTTGTCTTGTATGCCCATAATGTTGCTAGTATGCGCTCATCCTAGTCATCTCGATTGGCATTGTAAATCTTGGTTATTCCTTTTTTTTAGGATCTTATTAAATGCTTCAACTGTTCCATTTGCCTGAGGATGGCTATACAGACTGATTTTATGATGTTGCACCATAAAATTATCTAACAGAGATTTGATTGTTGTGTTGATGAAGTGTTCACCTTGATCACTAGTTAGGCTTCTAGGGCAGCCAAATCTACTAATGATATTTTCGAAAATGAACCTGGCAGCTGTATCTGCCATGCAATCCTTCATTGGTGCCGCCTTTGCCCATCTGGTAAGATAATCTATTGTGGTAATTACGTACCTTGCCTGTGAATGTCTTGCCACAGGTGTAATTGGTCCTATGAAATCAACATCCCATTCTTCAAATGGCTGCAGTGCTCTTACAGGTTGCAGTGGCAGCTCATCGCGGTGTGATGGGCATCTCGTTCTCTGGCAAACATCACATTTCTTTACAAATGCTTCACTATCCTTATGCATTGTGGGCCACCACAACCTTGCTTGTAATATCTTTCTTGCGGTGGGTTTTGCACCGACATGGCCCCTCACAACTCTATAGTGACACTCCCACAATATATCCTCTCTTTCATGGTCCATGACACATCTCTGCAAGACTTGGTATAATCCCATCAAGCCATTTTCCATTCCAATCTTATGTAGTATTAGTCTTAGAAAGCCCCAATCTATTCTATCATAAGCTTTACTCAAGTAAAATTTCATCACGCCAGCTTTAATTTTTTGTGATTTAATAGAATGCATGATATCTTGTGTTATAGCAACTGCGTCATGTATGCTCCTTCCCGGCAAGAAACCCGATTTTTCAGGGGATATATAACGCTTATGGACTTCTTTCAACCTTTCTGTAATAATTTTCGAGACAATCTTGTAATGGAATTCTTGGGCAATAATTATCAAAAGTAATGGAATCCTTCTTCTTTGGGATAAAGGCCAAAAAAGTAGAATTTATACCACCAGTGAAATTATCTGATTTTCTGATTTCCTCGGCCATTTCAATGATGTCTTTAATGTAGATGTCCGAGAAATGAATGAAAAATTATGGGGTCCAACCATCTGGACTCGGGCTTTTATCTGTTGGGAAAGACTTCAAAACCAATTCTACTTCTTCTTTCCTCGTCGGTCTTTGAAAACAAACATTTTCATCATCTCCAAACATTCTCAAAAAAATTTCTAGAGCTATAATTATTCAGCGTAAACATTCTCCTCCCTGCCTTTAAAAAGTTTTACATAGAAGGCCACTGCTTCTGAGTGAATGTCCTTCGTGGAGTGGACAGTAGATCCATTGGCCTCAATCTGCCATATAGTATTGACTTTATTCCTTCCATTTTCATATTTATGAAAGAAACTGGTATTGTTGTCCCCCTCCTAAAGCAAAATTGCCCGACTTTTAAGTCGCTAGTATTTTTCTTGAAATAACAATATTCTCCGCCTCTTTGATTCAAGAAATTTAAGTTGAGAACAGTGATGAGGAGAATAATATCCCTCCTCTATTTTAATAAGAATCAATGTTGTCTCTACAAATAGAAACTTCAAGTCCTTTAGCATACGATCTTTCTGTGCCTTTTCCCATTTTCTCATTTTGTACTTCAAATTGCACATCGATTTTGATATAAAATCCATCACCGATGTTCCTTCCTCCCTATGTACATCTCTGAAATGATTTCTGACCAGTAAGTTAAAAGACTCGTTATCTAACCAGGCCTAGTTAAATTTGAAATGGTTTCCCCATTTAAAATTCTCAAACTTCCATTCAATAGATAATGGGTGATGATCAAAGATAATCACATCCTTGGCTCGAACCTTAAGGTTCCCCATCTGCGATAGAAGAGATGAATGAACTAAAACTCTGTCAAGTCTCTTCCCAATGAACTCTTCGCCTGAGCGCCCATTAAACCAGGTAGGGCCTTCTCTCTCCAGGGATAAATCCACCAGATTTGATCTATCTATCAGAGAGCGCATTAATTTCTCCATAGGATCCCTTCTTCCTCGCTTACCCCACGTTTCTCTCTCTCGGAGAGTACAGTTAAAAAAAAAACATAGATTCATTTAAAAAAAATGTATTCAATTCATTTTGTAAAAACTCTAAATAATCAACAAATTATATCAACTTGACTACATAGATTGCATACAGTCCCTACAACGTAAACTGTAGGAAAATATAGGACATTGACACAAGTAAACAACTCTCATTAAAAATACTCAGTCTGAGGAGCTGAAGCCCAACTGAAGGCAAAATGGAAACCTGGTGAAAGCAGACAAACCCAAATAAATTCAAATAAACTATAGAGTTGGAAAATAAAAATGTGTCATTTCCAGTCTGTACAATGGTCATTATAGTAGCAAGATTCGGCAGAATTGGCCTTTGTTGTACAAAAATTTGGCACTAGTAGAAAACACTAGTTTTTCTTGTGCAATATGGATATAGTATCATTCATAGTTATCAAATTTGAATTCAAATTCGATTCGATATGGAAAAAATTTGACTCTATAAAATTCAATATGATAAAAATTCAAGAGTATACACTTATAAAAATTAATATATTATTATTTATTTCAAAATTTTAAATGAATATTCTGACCATAAAATATCTAATTTACTTATTTCCAACATTAATCAAAGTTATTAGTATTGAGAATTAGAAAGCGTGTAAGTGAAATATACTAATATGAATAATAAAAACTCAAAATTAAATTGTATTGTAAAATATTAAACACTGAATATTAAAAATAACATTCAAATATTCTCCACATTGAAAAAAATATATATTTCAATCTTTATCTCATTTGAATCAAATTTATCCAACAATAAATATGTATAAATTAATTTTGGTAGTAAATTACAAAAAATAACTCTTATTAATTGAATTCCAATCAAACAATCTATCCAACTTACTATCATCAAACAAAATTATGATAATAAAAAGAATATTATAAATTTTTTGGCCAGTACAGCCAAACTTGGTAACTATATTACTATCGTTAACTTACGTTTGTCTATTTTTTATAATATGACTCATGTCCTTAATACCTGTTTGCTCATAAACTAAATATAACGTCTCTAAAGTCTCTAAAATATTTTTAAAAACTTAAAAAATTCTATAAATTATTTTATATGCGAACGCACTCTGGCATAGCCTTTGACAAGGAACTTAACGAGACGATGAGGTTGTAGACGCAGAGGTTATACCGGAACCGCTCTTTCAACCAGTGTTCACAAACGAATAAACAACAAACCTCAGGCATTGTTCGCTCAATAAGAAACCGATGGAGTTGTCTATTGACGCAACAGAATAGTGTGGTTGTCTATTGACGCAACAAAATAGTGTGGATGGCAATATTTTTTTTTTTTTTTTTTAATCAGGTAATTGGAGTGTTTGAATTGCATTTTTTATGGTGTAAATAGATTCAGCACCATCAAAAACCCTTAGAGCACTCAAAATACTGAAGTTTAACCAGAATTTTTCATAATCTTACAAGAATTTCTGGATTATTATGTGGGTTTTTTAGACTAAGGCGAATCAGATTGCTCTCAATTGTGCGCTCTCCCGCTCACATCAACAAACATCAAACCACAGTGATGGAGTGAAAAGGAGGCCCCAGGAACCAACATTTATGGAGGATTAGGAGTCGGTTTGATCGGAACTATAGATTTTTTTGGGGCTAATTTGTGTCAAGTTAGCTGTGAGAATGTTGGAACTCCAAAAACAGTCCCTAGCTCCCATTGCAGCTCTTGCTAAAAAGGAAATCCTGCAGTTCCAAAGCTCTTGGGAGCCAGGAAACCATTAGAACGATTTCCCACCTTTAAGGGGTTGGTCCTATGTAAGAGAATATTATTTGAATCAATATATTTTTTTAATGGTAGAAATGGATTCAGCACTATCAAGAAACTCCAAAACACCCAAAATCCTGAAATATTGATAACCAATTTTTCCTAAAATTTCTCCTAATTTTTTTTCAAATTCATACAAAATTTCCATTATTTTTAGAACCAAATTGTGGTCTAGTTGGACTATGGCAAAACTTAATACCACCAACTTCTGGAAGACCAATTAATACTCCTCCCCTTTTCCTGAAAACCACAATATTTTTTTAGCAATTCAAAATGTGTGATCCTTATCCTAAACGACAACTGTTATTTGGAAGGCTATAGCTTCATTAATGAGGTTGGGCAATATACAAATTTAAATCTAAAAATGAGCATATTATGCCCAATGTAATTGCCAAACAAATTTAACGAGGCTATAGCTTGATAAATATAAACAAAGTTGTCTTTAGTGCGACATTTTAGAGTTTTCAGTGCCGGAATTCGGGGAAAAAAATTCAGGTGAAATCTTGATTTCTGTTATTTAAACTATTTTTTTACTATATATGGATTGAGCACCCTAAAAACCATTAGGGCACTTCAATTGTGCAAGATTACCCATCAAACTTCTGTTTTCAATGAATTCAGCACCCTAAAAAACTGAAGTTTAACCAGAATTTTTCATAATCTTACGAGAATTTCTGGGTTATTATGTGGGTTTTTTAGACTAAGGCGAATTGGATTGCTCTCAATTGTGCGCTCTCCCACTCTCATCAACAAACATCAAACCACAATGATGGAGTGAAAAGGAGGCCCTTGGAACCAACATTTATGGAGGATTGGGAGTCTGTTTGGCCAGAACTCTAGAATTTTTGGCACTAATTTGTGTCAAGTTAGTTGTCGGAATGTTGGAACTTCAAAAAATCAGTCTTCAACACTCCTAGAATAGTCCCCAAATCCAATGGAATAGTCCCCAACTCCAGTTGCTGAACCAAACCATTGGAACAGGTTTCTTCCATTTTTCAGGAGCTGGTGTTGTGTAACAGAAGATTATTTGTAATTTTTTCTTAATGGTGAAAATGGATTCAGCACCATCAAGAACTTCTAAATATCCAAAATCCTGAAATATTGATAACCAAATTTTCCTAAAATTTATCTTAAAGATTTTTCAAAATCATACAAAATTTCCATTATTTTTGAAACCAAATTGTGGTCTGGTTGAACTATGGCAAAACATAATACGAATGGAGGTTTACTTAATCATATACACACCACCATGTACCAATAACTTCTGGATGACCAATTAATACTCCTCCCATTTTCCTGAAAGCTGCAATTTTTTTCAGCAATTCATAAGCTATAACCTCATTAATGAGGTTGGGTAGTATACAAATTTAAATCTAAAAATCAACATATTGTGCCCAATGACATTTCCCAACAAGATTAATGAGGCTATAGCTTGGGAAATATAAATGGAGTTGTCTTTAGTGCGACTTTTTAGAGTTTTCAGTGTCGGAATCTGAGGAAAAAATTGAGGTGAAATCTTGATTTCTATTATGTTAGGATATTCCGACACATAGGAAATAGTTAAGAATAACTTATTCTAGTGTAGAGTTAGGTAAATTTTGTTTCTTTACCATGTACATTTGTAACTTATAATCCGACGGATATCTCTCACCTCGGTATTAACGACACTTGATCCGTGGCTTAACACCCGATTGGTCCATGATCTCTATTTAAAGAGCATGGAGGGTCATTTGTTCGGTAACCGTTTATGAGAGAAACATATGTAACTTTTCTTTTTATATTAATAAATTACCTAAAGTGGTCGCGTTGGCTCAGGCCGTGGACTGTTTCCCTCTTTGAGGGTTTTAACCACGTGATTATACCAGTGTACTGATTTGTGATATGTTTGTGAGCGGTGACCTTTGGTTCTTGATCTAAGGAACTTACCCTGTAAATTCCTACATGGTATTGGAGCTATTTTGAGGGCGACATCCGTTGTTGATCAAAATTCGAAACCGGTTTGACTGCATGCGAATTTTTTTTTGTAGATATACTATTTCTAAACCTTTTTGGGCTTGGAGAACTACTCGGTTGTGTCCGGAGTGTCTATTACAGTGAGGAACGCCTTTCGTTTCATGCGAAAAGGTTTCCAGCTGCCCAAGTTATGACAATTTAGATCTGGAGGTATAAAGCATCTATTTTGCAGTTATATTTGTTAATAGTTCTTCTTATTTCGGTTTGTTTCTATTTATTTTCGGTATTAAGATTTTATTTATTTGCCGTATATATACCCTCTTTATTTTCGCTATTAAGATTTTATTTATTTTCCGGATCTATACCCTTTTCTTTGTGTATGCTCTTTGTTGTGCGCTGCGTGCGATCTCGGCAAATCAGAAACAGGAAAATAGATTTTTTTTGCTACATATGCTCTTTCCCCACGTCTTTGTGCGATCTCGGGAAATCAGAAATATTAAAAAAGTCATAGTTATTGGTAAGGCTAACCGAAAATCTAATATTCTATCGTAGGAATTCGCTTTTTTTTTTGCTCGGTTTTTTGTGTTTTTTGTGCAGGAAAAGGCACGCACACCGAAGAGTAAAAAAAAAAAACCTTCCTCCTTTCATAAAATAACGTGATCGTTTTACTATCTCACTTGGTGAGGGGTTAGTTTATGAGAATAGAAGTCTTTGGTTCAAGTCTCCTTCTCAATCTTCTTTTGTAAAAAGTTTTTGTTCAAAGGGGCGGATTTTTTTATTTTTTTTTAAAGTCGCACTTCATCCCATTCCCATAACTATTTGGCATCTACAACTCATATTTTTCAAAAGGCATAAATTATTCATCAAGAAGCAGTTTTTTGAGCCGTTTTTTTTTAAATGGCCTAGTTTTTCGAGATCTTTCCATTGGAGCATTTGGTTTCAACTTTTCTCAGCTTCAGTTTTTTTTTTTTTTTTAAAATGGAAAGTGCATGCCCGGTTATTCTTAACAACACCAATTATTTCCAATGGCTACCTCACATGGTAGATATACTTAGAAGTAAAGGGATTTATAGAATAGCCACAGGAAAAGAAACTAAACCTTACAATGATGAGAAAGCTGCTAAATGGGAAAATAAACAAGATGAAGCACGAGGGTTGATAGGAATGTCCATTGCTCAAGATCTTCAATTTCATATTCTTGACATTGACACCCTTGATGAAGCCCTAGAAAAGATAAAAATTGTTTTTGGCATTCAAAATCAAATCAGGGCCCACCAGCTTGAAAATGAGTTGCTTACTTTGGACCCCAATAATTTCTCCTCCATTGAAGATTTTTTGTCCAAATTTAAGACCCTCAGAATTCTTGTAGAAGGTTGTAAGATCAAAAAGGATGATGGTAGCCTCATCTATTGCATTCTTGCTAATCTTGGCCCTGCATACTCTGTATTTGTTTCCGCCTTCCATTCCACCAGAGAAGCCATCATTTCTTCTGTAACCACCTACAAGAATCCCTCTTTTGATGCCTTTTGTGATTCTTTGATAAGAGAACAAGAAAAAAATTTACACCTTGGTCTTATCACTGCTGGAAACGCTTCTAAGAAAGCCTTAGCAGCCGAACAACAACCAGATAAAAAGAATCCCAAGAAGCAGTATCCTAAAAAATATGGTCCTAAACCAAACAAGGGCCCTAAGCAATTCCAGCCGCAAATTGAAAAATCAAATCATCAAAATAATAAGGCAAATCAAAACAAAGGGAAGAAGATAGATAGACATTGCAACTTTTGCAATCGGGATGGCCATATCGAGTCCAAATATTTTAAGAAGATGGAAGCCTTAGAAGTAGCAATGAAGAAGCACAACATCAATTTGGAGCACTCTTCACCTTCATCTTCAGGCATGGCACTTTCTGCTTGTGGTTGTCAAGCATCAAGATCTGGTTATGCATTAAATGTATCTTCTTCTTCTCCTTCTCATGAGTGGCTCATTGATTCTGGAGCTTCTTACCACATGGCTAAAAATAAATCCATGTTTTCTTCTTTAAATTATTGTAACACCAAACATATTTATGTTGGTGATGATAGATCTCTTAGTGTTGTAGGATCTGGAACCATTCATCTAGATAATGGTCATTTTAATGATGTACTATGTGTTCCTACCTTGTCATGCAACCTTCTATCTATTTATCAGATAACTCATTCAGGTGAAGGGAAAATAGTAGAATTCTCACCTCATGATGTTGTAATCAAGGACCTCAAAGATCCTAAACATATTTTAGCTACTGGCATTGTTGATGATTCCACAAGGTTGTATAAGTTTGACAACTTTGGGTCATCCTCTCTTCCCTCCATTTTTGTTGCTCATAATGATGATGTGAGCAAACTTTGGCATGAGTGATTTGGTCACTTAAACTATCGCTCTCTTCAAACTCTATGTAAGTTAAATATGGTAACGGGTCTTTCTATGGTATCATGTCGAGATGGTGTTTGCTCCGAATGTGTACTTAGAAAACATCATCAGGATAGTTTTGACAAACGTGCCTCTTGGCATGCTTCAACACCTTTGCAGCTTGTGCACAGTGATTTATGTGGTCCACTTCCTGTTGTTTCTTTCTCTGGTTGCAAGTAATTCTTAACTTTCATTGATGATTTTTCCAGATGCACTTGGTTATATTTCTTAAAACTCAAGAGTGAATTTTTTAACATGTTCTTGGCCTTTAAGGCCTTTGTTGAGAAACAATCTGGACATCAAATTCTTAAGTTAAGATCAGACAATGGCGAAGAATATGTTAACAACAAATTTATCAACTTATGCATTGAGCATGGCATTGAATTGCAACATACTATTCCATATACTCCACAACAAAATGGTGTAGCTGAAAGGAAGAATCTCACCTTAAAAGAAATGGCTAATTGTGTGCTTCAATCTAAAGGGATTGGTCTCAATTTTTGGGTAGAAGCCATTAACTATGAAAATTGCATAGTAAATCACACTCCTACTAAGGTTTTAAAGAATATAACTCCAGAAGAAGCTTGGAGCTCAATCAAACCAGAAGTAAGTCACTTTTGTGTTTTTGGAAGTGATGCTTAGGCCCATATTCCAGATGCGAAACATAAAGCCTTAGAACCTAAGAGTGAAAAATGAATTTTTGTTGGATATTCTGAAGATGTCAAAGGATATAGAATTCTTCAACCAAAATCCAAAAATATTATCATTAGAAGAGATGTAAAATTTGATGAAAATATATCGACTTGCGAACCTAGTTTGGCAAGTGTGCGACCTTTGGCCTGCGAGCCTGATTCGGCATATGTGCCACCTCTCTCTCTCTCTTCTATTTTTAACAGCATTACTTGTATTTTAGATGATGACAGTGAGAATGAAAATCCTCCTCCACCTCCTCCAGCGAGGTCTCCATCAACAACATCCAACTACACTTTGGTGTGATAATCAAAGTGCCATTCAACTATGTAAAGATCCAGTTCAGCATCAGCGTATGAAACACATTGAAATCCACATACACTTCATCAGAAAGCTCATTCATGATCATGTTGTTGAAGTGCAGTACTGTCCAACCAATGATCAGGTAGCCGATATATTTACAAAGGCTCTCACAGAAGCGAAGTTTACCAAACTTTGATCCATGCTTGGAGTTCAGGAAAGTTGTCATTAAGGGGGGATAGGCTCTAATGCCTCCTTCCTTCTCCTATTATTTCACTTTTGTAAATCCATCAATCCTATCCCAATTTGTTCTTAAGGGGGGATGTTAGGATAGTTCGACACATAGGAAATATGCTCCTTTTGTGTCACCTTTGTAAATCCCTCAATCCTATCCCAAGTTGTTCTTAAGGGGGGATGTTAGGATATTCCGACACATAGGAAATAGTTAAGAATAACTTATTCTAGTGTAGAGTTAGGTAATGTGTGTTTCTTTACCATGTACATTTGTAACTTATAATCCGACGGTCACGATTTGTGGTGATCCGACGATTATCTCTCACCTCGGTATTAACGACACTTGATCCATGTCTTAACACCTGAAAGGTCCATGATCTCTATTTAAAGAGCATGGAGGGTCATTTGTTCGGTAACCGTTTATGAGAGAAACATATATAACTTTTCTTTTTATATTAATAAATTGTCTGAAGTGGCCACGTTGGCTCAGGCTGTGGATTGTTTCCCTCTTTGAGGGTTTTAACCACGTGATTATACTGGTGTACTGATTTGTGATTTGTTTGTGAGCGGTGACCTTTGGTTCTTGAGCTAAGGAACTTACCCTGTAAATTCCTACATGTTATTTAAATTGTTTTTTTATTGTATATGGATTCAACACCCTAAAATACCCTTAGAAAACTTCAATTATGCAATATTACCCATCAAAATTATGTTTTCAATGAATTCAACACCCTAAAAAACCCTTAGGGCACTTACATTGTGCAAGATAACCCATCAAACTTATGTTTTCAATGAATTTGTGCCAAATTTTAAAGAAATTATACTGGAAAAATCCACATGGAAAGCCTTCAAAAAATCTTAATAAAGACAACTCGAATGTAAACCACACTCTATGATTCCAAGAAAACATGTGATTTAAATACCATTATTGTGATTTAAACAATTTATTTATTTTAATATTATGAATCACACAAATTTACATTAAAAAAATGATAATAAATCTTAAAATATATAATAAATCTTATGAATTTTTAAAATTTTATTTTTAATATTACCCAAAATAATACTTAAAAATTCATGATTAAAAATACTTGAACCCTATAATACTTAGAGAAATCAATTTTAAAAGTCATGATTAAAAACACTTAAACCCTATAATACTTAGGGTAAAATTTTTGAACAAGAAGGGCTACATTGCAGCAAGTCCCTGCCTTGAGGCAGGGAGCTTCAATAAAATGATTAGCATCTAAAAAACAAGTGAGATTTTGTAATATTCACCAGCAGTTCCAGGCGCGGCAGCAGAGACAGTTCCTAGTCAAGAGAAGTGCAACAAATAAGATTACAAGAAAATATTTCCATAACAGTGGATTCTTGTATTTAATTTTAAAGAAGTCGTGCTGAAATCTGTATGTAATTTTCTATAAGAAATATAAAGCATCGAGACGAATAAAATAAATGAGAGCCAAAATATAAAACAGAAAATATATAGTTCTGTTGTAAAAAAAATTGGCAGTTCTGCTTGCCAAGTGTACAATATATATTTTATGTTCACCATTTGAGGATCGCAAATGAAAATGTGGCAGAGAGCATGTCTTCTGCACAAAGTTATATCCACATCAAATTATTCTATTCTTGATGTGCTGGTGATAGACGGTGTTTGGGATATGTTGGAATAGAGGTTCAAGTAAGGAAAACCAGTAAAATTTGGAGTGACAGGGAGGAGCTTCTATGATTTGTTTGTTTGTTTGATTTTTGAGAGAGAAAGATGACAACTAAAATTCAGGAAAGGGACTATGTGGCATGGCAGATTGGCAGTGGAGAGGCTATAGGTCGTGTGGTGAAGCTCACCCAGTCTAGGAAACTGAACACGAGGACCTTCAAGGCCAGTGAAGAAGATCCCAAGTTCCTGATCAGGAGCGATAAGAGTGGGAACAGGAAGCCTGATACACTCAGAAAGATCAATGAAAATGAAGAAGATCTTGATCATATTAAAGATAAACCTAGCCATGAAGGTGGTGGCACTGAGTCTGATGATGCCAGTTCTCATGAAGATCACATCTTGGAGAACAAAGATGGAGGAGCAGCAGTTGCTGTTGGGAATGGAAAACCAGATGAAGATGTCCAACCATGAGGGACTTTTTTCAACTGGGAGATTTCACAAACATGGCATCCATTTGATTTGATTTGATATCAGATAAATCTTGGGGTTTTCTATATAGCTGAATTGTTGTTTGAGATAAATAAAAGTTTTGTATGGTTTGTTATCTGAATCTTTATTGTATGGTTTGTCATTGTTTGTCATATGGTGTTATCCTAGTTGATAATTCCAGTCAAATAGGGAAGCTCCTTGCGCACCTGATTGTAAAGGCTGGGATTTCAATCATTGCCATTTTGAATATGTTCTCCAACTTGGCTGGACAATGAAGATCCTCAATTTCGCATAATTGGTGTTTTCGGCATGGGAGGCATCTGCAAAACATCTCTGCTCCAGGCTGAAATATTTGCTCCAAGCCATCCACAACGCCTACAAGAAAATTAACTTGTTCGAAAAAATCTCTTCTCCAAGCCATCCACAACGCCTACAAGAAAGGTAACTTGTTAGAAAAAATCTCTGCTCCAATTGAAAACAAATTGTAAATTGTAAATTGCATAACAAAGCATTTAAAATTGTAATTGTAAATTTCACAGTTCGTTTACTTTTATGTTTTTTGAAAACAGATTGTAAATTGTAAATTGCATAATAAAGCATTTAAAATTGCAAAATTGCACATAAAATTTTCATTTTTGAGATGCATTTGCATATAGAAATTTCAAGGTTGCAGGTTGATATTGCACTTGGAAAATCAATTTCAATCTGAGATAGAAAAGATGGATATTTACTGGTTTGAAGAAATCAATTTCAATCTGAGATATAAAAGATGGAGCTTTTACTAGTTTGAAGAAATCAATTTCAATCTGAGATAGAAAAGATGGAGCTTTTACTGGTTTGAAGAAATCAATTTCAATCTGAGATAGAAAAGATGGAGCTTTATAGGTTTGAAATATGGATTTGAGAAGTGTTTTTAGTAGCTAATTTTCATCTTTGCATCTACAGAATCTCAGGAGATGGGCAGAAGAGAAATGCATGTAGAAGTGGAGCTTACCTCAGAGGAAGTTGCAGAAAAGCTTATATCCAGAGAACCAGTGGATTGAAAAATCAGCAATGATTACTGCTACGGGTGTTGTTGGTGCGATGGGACATGGAAATTAATATGAAATTGTATCTACGTATGCTCCTTATGTCAATCATTATCTAGGAATTCAAGTAGTAAATTAGCAGCAGGCCGTAGTTTTAGAGCCAGAAGTTAAGGCTAACAGAGGCAACAAAGCAAGCAGTTTCAGAGCCAGAAGTTAAGGCTGTGGAAGTAAAGGCACGGACACCACACTTCAGTGAAGATAGAAGCACCAACATTTGAACAACGTGGTGCGGAGAAGAGCGAGAATGCATAAGAAGAGCGAGAACAACCTTCAAGGTGTCTTCTAGTGAATAGCCTTCAACCTTCAAGGTGTCGGTTGTCAAAATACATGCAGATATGGGAACATGGCGAAGTTTTGCATAAATAATATATAGACTACATGTATAGTTAAAATTCATATGGTTCATCCAAACATTTATTGCTTTAGTTTAATGCTAGCATTAGTTTTTTAATTTGAAAATGTTAAGTGAAACAGAAGAACATAGCCTAGGTTTATAGCCTCCCCGCCTCGGGAAGAGGCCAGTAAGATGAAAAAAAATTGCATATAGTTAATCCGAAAAACAACCTAAAAACATTGGAAATCAGCTCAAACTAATGCTATCTGCACAATTTCGATTACTATAGTCCCTTCGCAGGCGCGGCAAGGACTAATAAAGGAAAAGTATAAGTCATTGAAAAATATGGATCTCTTCCTTAACGCAACAAAGGGTTTCATGCTTTAGGTGTGCTTTTAGCCTTTCACATTATTCAATGCTTTGGTCTTTTACATTTGCATTCGAATTCTTCAAAGTTAGAAACCTTACAATTTTTAAAATTTTTATTATTTTTATTATTATTATTATTATTATAAGATTGTTAATATATGTTAAATTTAAGATTTTTGCAATCTATAATGTAGATAAATGTTTTTTTGGATTAATCATATAATTACTAGTTAATGTGGTAGTGGAGATGCATCATTGCCCCAAAATAGCCGTTAAGAACTAGCCGTTAAGACTAAATGCTAAAAACTAGCCCTTATAACGTTAGTTAAGAACTAAAATAAAATAAATAATTAATTAATTAAATTAAAGATTTTATTAAATATAAATAATAAATTAATTAGTTAAATTAAATATTTTATTGAAAAACGGAGTTAAGAAGTTTTATATTATCATAAAATATAATAAGGATTAGGGAGGGCAAATTTTTTATAAAAATAAATTAAAATAAAAGAACTAACTAATTTTTTATTAGTTAGTTAGTTAAGAATTAAAATTTTCATGATCAATTAATTAATAAGAATTTTTTCAAAAATGAGTTAATATATAAAAAATATGGAGGGGTAAAGAATTATAATTTAATAAATAAATAAAGATAAAATGAGGAAAATAAATAAATAAACAGAGTAAAGTAAGTAAATAAATAACATAAAGGGAAATGAAATAAATTAATAAAAATATAAATTAATTAGAAAATTGAATATATATATATAATAAAAAATAAAATTACCTAGCAAGAGCTGGGGTCAACTCTTACTTAATTTCCAATCCTCATCCCGGTTGAGATTCTTGGCATGTCGTTCAATTTTCGATCACCTCCCTTAATTTTCTATGGTGGAAGTGATCTACTTTGGCAATGACTTTGGAATCTTCAATATAAACATGGTGACAAGATCTTTCCACATGCTCAGCAAGAGCTGAGGTACGAGACCGATTGTGCCTAATATTTGTAGCATGATCCCAGATTCTCTGCCTAATGGATCGACCTGTTTCTCCAATATAAGGGGTTCCACATGAACAAAGAATCATATAAACCTCTTTCATGTCCTTAACGGACCCAAGAGAATTTCTAATAGTGTAGAGAGGTTTGAAAGAAGCAGAGACATCATTTCTTCTAAGGGCATGGGCAATTTTGTCCGTTGTCCCCTGGATAAATGGGAGATGGACCTTGGAGATGGGATCCACCCAAGTAGATTTTCCACTCAATTCTTTATAAGCCTTTCAAAAGGCTTTAAGACCTTGAGATCTACTGTAACCATTATTTTCAAAAATGTTAAGAAGATGGGACTTCTCTGATTCCAAGAACTTGTCGTCAGAGATTAGGCAGAGAATTCGGGAGCATGCTGCAGATATTAGGCACAATCAGTCTCGTACCTCGACTCTTGCTGAGCATGTGGAAAGATCCTGTCACCATGTTTGTATTGAATATTCCAAATTCGTTGCGAAAGTAGATCACTTCCACCATAGGAAATTAAGGGAGGTGATCGAAATTGAATGACATGCCAAGAATATCAACCGGGATGAAGGTTGGAAATTAAGTAAGCGTTGGACCCCTGCTCTTGCTAGGTAATTTTTTTATTTTTATTTTTATTTTTTGTTATATATATTCAATTTTCTAATTAATTTATATTTTTATTAATTTATTTAATTTCCCTTTATGTTATTTATTTACTTACTTTACTCTATTTATTTATTTATTTTCCTCATTTTATCTTTATTATAATAATTTACCCCTCCCTATTTCTTTATATATTAACCCCTTTTTAATTTATCCCCTTCTACCAGGTAATTCTATTTATTTTATATTTATTTATATATTTATTACTTTTATTTTATTTTATGTATATTCAATTTTATAACTAATTAATTAATTAATTACCCTCCCTAATCCTTATTATATTTTATGATTATATAAAACTTTTTAACTCCCTTTTTTAATAAAATCTTTAATTTAATTAATTACTTATTTAGTTTATTTTAGTTCTTAACTAATGTTCTAACGGCTAGTTCTTAACAGCTAGTATTAACAGTTACTTACAGCCACATTAGCTAGTTCGAAACGTCGACCAAATCTTAATTATGTGATTAATCCGAAAAATATTAATCTACATTATTAATATATTTTAGTATAATTTGTTTATTTTATTTTCAAATATATGTTTTTAAGTAAATATTTTAAGCACAGTTTTTAAAAATATGACTTAAATAAAGTAGAAAAATTATTGTTTAAAGTTAATTTAATAATAATATTATTATGAATTTCAAATGATAGTTATGGAGATCAATTTGAGATGAGAGGAAAATAATCTCAACCACTTCAAGTAAATTTAATGTCGTCCATTCATTTATTTAGGCTCCTATGCCTACTACCACTGGGAGTGAGGTTGTGAAAAAGAAAACAGAGAGAGGGTTGTTGCAGAAGAGATATGTTTTCAGCTATTCTCTTTGTTGACCTTATACTAAAGGAAAATCTAAATGTGGAGGCTTGTTTACAAGTATTATTTGGGCAACTTGTAATTTAAAAAATCTACAAAATAAGTCGTAAATTTTGCCAAGATTATGAAAAATTTAGGTAGAAATTTTTGAAAATCTGGGTTACCCATATCAAATTTCAGGGAGTTTTTAATGGTGTTGAATCCATTTCCACCATAAAAAAAAACAATTGAAACACTCCAACTAACTGATTTTTGAATTTTTTTTACCGAATTCCAACAAAAACCTGCCATTCGAGCTATTTTGTTGCGTGGTTAGACAACTCCATTACGCAATATGGAAGAGTGACGAATTGTCACCTAACTATTGGCATGACTAACCGATTTCATGGCTTTGTATTTATAGATTTCTATCATTCATTATGTGTTGACATGGCACACCAAGAATTGGATGGCCATGAACTAGAAGGACATAGTATACATGTCAATTTTTCAAATCCATCTAATTGAGCTGGGCAATATCGCAGAGTAACGGATTGTCAGCTAACTATTAGCATGAAAAACCAATTTCGTGGCTTTGTATTTATAGATTTCTATCATTCATTATGTGTTGACATGGCACACCAAGCACTGGATGGCCATGAACTAGAAGGACATAGTATACATGTCAAATTTTCAAATCCATCTAATTGAGCTGGGCAATATCACACAGTAACGGATTGTCACCTAACTATTGGCATGAAAAACCAATTTCGTGGCTTTGTATTTATATATTTCTATCATTCATTATGTTTTGACATGGCACATCAAGCATTGGATGGCCATGGCCATGAACTAGAAGGACATAGTATACATGTCAATATTTCAAATCCGTCTAATTGAGCTGGGAAATATCACACAGTAACGGATTGTCACCTAACTATTGGCATGAAAAACCAATTTCGTGGCTTTGTATTTATATATTTCTATCATTCATTATGTGTTGACATGGCACACCAAACATTGGATGGCCATGAACTAGAAGGACATAGTATACATGTAAATTTTTCAAATCCATCTAATTGAGCTAGGCAATATCGCACGGTAACGGATTTTCAGCTAACTATTGGCATGAAAAACAAATTTTCATGGCTTTGTATTTATAGATTTCTATCATTCATTATGTTTTGACATGGCACACCAAGCATTGTATGGCCATGAACTAGAAGGACATAGTATACATGTCAATTTTTGAAATCCATCTAATTGAGTTGGGCAATATCGCACAGTAACAGATTGTCACCTAACTATTGGCATGAAAAAACAATTCCTTGGCTTTGTTTTTATAGATTTCTATCATTCATTATGTGTTGACATGGCACACCAAGCATTGGATGGCCATGAACTATAAGGACATAGTATACATGTCAATTTTTCAAATCCATCTAATTGAGCTGGGCAATATCGCACAGTAATGGATTGTCACCATATTATTGGCATGAAAAACCAATTTCGTGGCTTTGTATTTATAGATTTCTATCATTCATTATGTGTTGACATGGCACACCAAGCATTGGATGGCCATGAACTAGAAGGACATAGTATACATGTCAATTTTTCAAATCCATCTAATTGAGCTGGGCAATATCGTAGAGTAATGTATTGTCACCTAACTATTGGCATGAAAAACCAATTTCGTGGCTTTTTATTTATAGATTTATATCATTCATTATGTGTTGACATGGCACACCAAGCATTGGATGGCCATGAACTAGAAAGACATAGTATACACATGTCAATTTTTCAAATCCATCTAATTGAGCTTAGTCATACAAGTTACGTTTTGGAAGCCAAGTGCCATAACTCATGGTGCTTTATGGGGAAGGCAACCAATATTTCCTATGCTATAGGCCCATTAATGCATCTCAAGAGGAGGATTATGGCATGTGGTTTAAGTGCCCATCAATGTGCATAATTTTCTCGACTACCATTTAGCAACCAATATTTCCTATGTTATAGGCCCATTAATGCATCAAGTGCCCATCCGTGTGCATAATTTTCCCGTCCACCATTTAGCAACCAATATTTCCTATGTTATAGGCCCATTAATGCATCCCAAGAGAAATACTGTCACAAGTGATTCAAGTGCCCATCTATGTGCATCATTTTCCTAGCCACCATTTAGCAACTAATATTTCCTAGGAAGAAGCTAACTCTAAGAAAAACCAGAGGTAATTTGATAGCCTCTGGCGGCTCCCCTCCGATGTGACCCCCTCCTGCAGGACCCCCTCCCTGGGAGTTTTTCTCCCTCTAGTCACCTCTTCATCGGGCCCACCACCATCCACCACCTTCTTCCTCCACCACCCTTCTCCCCTACCTAGCCACCCTCCCCTACCCATAAACCCCATCCCATCTCATCACCCTTGCATTAATTTTGCGAGGTTAAAATTTTGAATTTTGTCGGGTTCAATTTTGAATTGAATCTACGCCCAATTCCTATTTCCCCTGCCCAATCTGATTTCTTATCAATTTTTTGTTTCTCTTTGATTCAATGATGTGACTCGAAGAAGACATCTTACTAGAACAGTTTATAAACTCTAGAGATTTTGCATTGAAAGGTCATGGCGATTTTTCGTGGCTTAGGGCTTTTATTTATTTTTGTTGTACTCTTAGGCTAAGCAATGGGTGCCCCGAAAAAACCCAGTGTAGTCGCTCGAAGAGAAGAAATTCCTAACATTAAACATGGAGTCTACGAACAAATTGTTAAATAACTCGACCGTCAAGTGACGAACAAACGCAATCAGATCGCCCCCAAGTGGCTCACAGAATACCAGATTATAGAAGTAGCAGAAAATATTTGTAATCTGAAGAAGGAGGGTGATTGGTTACTTCATCTTGATATTTTGGAATATGGGGACAAATTGAAGCTCTAAACTTGTTGAAAATGGGTCGAATATGACCAAATTTGCGGTAAAGTGCACTATAATCAGTTTATTTGTTATTGGAAAGATATGACAGGGAACAACGACTAGGCAAGGAGCTTTGTGATCTATATAAAATAAGTTGTGGTTCTTATACGGGGGTTCAGAATTGAAATAGAGAGAAAATCATGACGCTATTGTTCATTTTTTCTTTCTAATCTGTTGAACCTAATGCAATTTCTAGAATTTCAATACCGAGTTAAGAAGTGCTTTCATTGTTATCTCATTTTTCATTAGCAAGAAATTGCTCATACCTTTTTTGTTGAATCCTTAATGTATAATAGATTGTCAATACTTTTATTATTAGAATTTTTATTTATCTTATTCAAAATTGATATTTCATTTTCTTGTTCATACATAATTTCAATTTAATATGATGATTATCAACTAAACTTATTTAATTTATAATCATCGTGTGTGCTTGTTTTGTAAAAAAGAAAAAAAAAATTGTAAATAAATTATGTATTGTTGTAGAGAATATATTTTTATCAATTAGTTTTTAGTTTAAGTCTTCTCATATTTGTTAACAATTATGTTTTCATAGTGATCCTTGTGTTTATCGCATTTGTCCTATGGATAGCGACAATAATCAAGTTTTTCTTATGCATAACTATGATGTATATTTCACTTATACATGGATGAAATTTTAGTTGACTTAAATCTACTAATTATTTAATTTATTTTTCTGTTTCATACATGTTGGGTATGTGTTATATTATTTCCACGATTAGTCGCACGGGGGGGGGGTCACAAGGGGGCGGAATTGGCCATGGTTTTGTGCATGGGTTTGCACATGGTTTTGAGGCATGATGGTTTACGTCCCCTGGTATTTTGTAGATCCGGTCAAGGGAACTATGGTTATGTTCTAATCCAGGGTTAATGGATTGGGGTTTATGAATGCTTCAACATGTATATATGTGTTGTAACACTAAAATGAATATAATGAAAAATCAAGCTGGTAGTCCCGATTTGGGATCCAGGGGAAAATATCTGTGTATATCTATTTTAGGTTTTATTCTCTCGCTATTGTTTATTTTCTATTTTTAAGATCCATTTTCAGATAATTTCTATATAGGTTTAAAACCTACATTTGATATCAGAGTTGTTTCGGCTTCAATGGGACACCTTTTCTACTGAGGGGTTTTTTGCTCGAGCCTGTGGTATACCTTGTTCAATGGGAGATCTATGAGATCGATTCTTGCAGTGAAAGAAGATGGCGAGCAGTGGAAAGATCGAGATCGAGAAATTTAATGGTCAGAGTTTTGAGTTGTAGAAGCTCAAGATGGAGGATCTGTTGGTGGATAAAGATCAGTGGATCACGGTAGATCCGGGTACTAAACCAACGACAATGTCAAATGAAGACTGGAAGAAGTTGGATCGGAAGGCAAAGAGCACAATACGGTTGTGTGTCTCAGATTTAGTATTGTTGAATGTATCTGGGGAAGCTATGACAAAGAATTTGTGGGACAAGCTAGGGACTTTGTACCAATCGAAGTCTCTGCTGAATAAATTGTTCCTACGGAAAAATCTTTATAACCTGAGGATGAAGGATGGAGACTCAATGACAGAGAATGTGAACGCCTTCAATATTGTGGTAAGTCAGTTGTTATCTGTTGATATTAAAACCTCAAATGAAGATAAGTGCATCAGTTTGTTGTGTTCTCTACCAGATTCGTGGGACAGTCTGGTTATTGCAATACGTAGCAATACAACTAGCTTGAATTTTGATGACATTGTCTCAGCCTTGTTGTCGAAGGAAATGAGACGGAGAAATATGGAGGGCCAAAATGGATATGCCTTATCTGTATGAGGAAAGTCCCAAGACAGAAACAAGAATAAGGTTTCGAGTGGGAGATCTAAATCTAGAGGGAGATCTAAATCTCTAGGAAAGTTTGTAAAGGTGTGCTGGAAATGTGGAAAGGAAGGGCACTACAAAAAGGACTGCAGATATAAAGCTCCTGAGAAAGGAAAGGTATTTGATGATTCTCCTTCTATAGAGGCAAAAACCACCTCGGATGAAGGTGGAGATGTGTATTTGGCTTCTTCTTCAAATGCACATGTAGATCATGAGGCATGGTTGATTGACTGAGGCACATCCTTTCACTTCACTACCCATAGGGAGTGGTTCTGCAAGTATGAGAAGTATGATGGTGGTGATGTCTTCTTGGGGGATGATAGGAAGGCTAAAATCGTCAGACATGGAAAATTCAAGCTGAAGCTGCAAGGTGGAAGGATTAGAACACTTCCTGGTGTTCTACATATTCCTGCATTGGTGAGAAATCTGATTTCTGTAAGCAAGATGGATGATGCAAGTATAAAAATAGTGTTTGAGAAAGATACCTGCAAGATGGTTCGGGGAGCACTAGTATTAATGCGGGGAGTTTGGATTGGAACTTTGTACAAGCTTTAGGGTAACACTATTATTGATGGGTGTAACAATTTTGTGGTTCCTAAAAATGGAGTGGAAAGCCTAGCAGTATTTGGAGAAAAGACCATGCTACGGCATCAAAGGTATGGTAGAAGTTATGTCTAATTTCTCTCTGTATTTTTATTTATGCGAACATTATGTATATGGGAAGCATAATCGGGCGAGTTTTCCTTCTAGTTCTAAGAAGGCGGACAAGATATTAGAGCTTGTGCACAGTGATGTGTTTGGACTTGTATCTGTTCCATCACTAGGAAAATTTGTGTAATATGTATCATTCATAGATGACTTCTCAAGGAATACATGGATATATTTATTGAGGAAAAAATTTTAAGTCTTTGACAGATTTAAAGAATGTGAGGCTCTAGTGGAAAACCAGAAAGAGAAGAAGATAAAGGTGCTAAGGACAAATAATGGTGGAGAGTTTTGCAAGAAGGAATTTGAATAATTCTGTAAGAAGTGTGGTATATCGCGACAAAAGATTAATCCATACACACCTCGGAAAAACGAAGTTGCAGAAAGAATGAACAGAACGCTGATGGAAAAGGCAAGAAGCATGCTCAGTGGTACTGAGTTAGGATAGGAATTCTGGGCAGAAACAGTGGAGATTGCATGTTACCTGGTTAACAGATCACTTTCATCAACATTGGAGGATAAGATTCCACATGAGGTATGGACTGGTAAGGAACCCTCTCTTTCACATCTGAGGGTATTTGGATGTGATGCATATGTACATGCTCCAAAGGAGAAAAATACCAAGTTGGATAATAAATCTGAAAGGTGCATCTTTATTGGGTATAAGGATGGTTTAAAAGGTTACAAGCTTTGGAACCCAGAAACAAGGAAGGTTGTGTATAGCCAAGATGTGGTGTTCAGAGAGGTGAAATGTGTTGTTAAACATGAATTCCTACCAAAGGAACCTGAGAAGATAGAGTTTGAGCTAAATGAGGATGAATCAGACTCTACAACAGAAGAAGATTTAGAAGAGGAAGAGCCACAAACTCCAGTTATGAGAAGATCAATTCGGGAAAGAAGGCAACCAAAAAGGTATAGTCCATCTGCTTTCTGTTCAAATTTTTCTTTAACTATAACTGATGATGATTCCAGAACTGTCAGGGAGGCAGTAGATTCAGAGGATGGAAAACTCTAGAAGGAGGCCATGGTTGATGAAATGGCATCCTTGCACAAAAATGAGGCATGCACTACAAGGAAAAGACCCTCTAGCAGAGGTTATAAAGGAGGGTTTTAGTGTTATAAAATTGGCCAAAATTGTGAAAAAAAACATTTTCTACAACATCTGTTTATAGTTACAAAGGTTTTAATGGAAATTCAACACAACTAAAAAAAAAGGGGCGGCCAAAGGTTATTACGGATGTTTTTTTTCATCGGTGCACTACTCTGGTTTTAACGCACCGGTGCGTACACGTAGAATGTGTCCCAGGGTAGCCGAAGGAATACACCGGGCCGTTAAGGTATAAAACCGCACCGGGCGTAGTGTTTCTGATACAACGCATGGGGCTATTCTAATTGGTCTTGGGATTTGTGTCGTGCCCATAGGTCGTATCAACGCACTAGTGGGCAGTATCACACAAATGCACCGATATTTATAATTGGTATCGGTATTCGTGCAGTGCCCTTAGGTCGTACAAATGCACCGGAGCTTATAGACACATAAATGCCTCGGTGCACAGTATCACACAAACGCACCAAGATTTATAATTGGTATCGATATTCATGCGGTGCATATAGGTCGTACAACGGCACCGGTGCGTATAGACACATAAACGCACTGGTGCGTCATACCGCACAAATGCACTGATATTTTTAATTGGTTTTGGTATTTGTGTGGTGCTGAGAGGTCGCAAAAACGCCCCAGTGCACTTGAGAATACAAACGCACCGGTGTACAGTAACTGACATGCACTGGTTTTCATTTTTTATTTTTTAGAAACATCGACTTGTGACAGTGCAATTATTGTGATTGTTTGAAATTCATTATTCATCAAAAGTCGACACATCTTATAACAATATTCATATTAATTAAATTTTTATTAATGCATTTGAATGTGATGTTTGGATTAATTTGTTATATCATATCATAATTATTGTGGTTTTTTAAAATTCATTATTCATCAAAAGTCGACACATATATATTTTATAACAATACTCATATGAATTAAATTTTTGTTAGTGCATTTGAGAATGACAATGGAGAACACAATAGAATATATATATATATATAAGACAGCCTTTGTCATACAAAATGGGACAGTTATTGGTATCCCTTTGTCTTTCAATTGGGACACTATGTCCATTACATTAAACAAAATGTCTGATTTCACAGACACATTTCAAAAAATACAATGTCTTGCTTTGACATCCAAACATAGTGATCATCATTCTTCGCTTTAACTGTTGTCACTGCTAGAGCTACTTCCATGACTTGGGTTATTTTCAGGAATGTTTTTTTCACAGTCTTGATTGTTTTATTCTTCTTCACCTTCCATCTACAAACATAAAAATAAACTATAATGAACGTATATACATTGGTGAGAATAATGAAAATTGAAATATTAAATAATATACATCAATGTAAATCGAAAATAAATGACGTTCCATAACAACAATTGACTCATAAACTATACACTTTCATTCAAAACCATGTACCATGCCATATTTCAAAATTTCATCTATTGGCGCAGTTCCATACTTTGTTTCCTACAAGTTTTATACCCCATAACAAATCATATATTTAATATAGAAGAATTTTTTGTTCTATTAATTATAGACGAAGCTAAGTAAAACAAGATCAATAGATGCTTACAAATTCCACAATTAAATTATGATATGCCAACATATACTCAAAACCCATATTTAACGCAATTTCAATCAATTCGTTTGATGGTTCTTCTGTGTATGTTAGCACCTATTTGAAGACATTCAATGATGAATTTTGTAAAACAACTTAAAAAATACAAAAATGGAATCTAGTTAATTTGTTATAAGGAAGTAACAATTACTCACAAACTTAGATATCAACCATTTTCTTCCTTGTTGTCCTGTTTTATGTGCTTAATGGGTTCCATTTTCTTTTCTTTTCTGCAAGAAAGTTCTTGAAAAATAATATTTAATGCTAAATTGTTTATTTATTGTACCTAATGATCGAAAAATTCAATGATTACATATTACATTTGAAGCACATTGTTGTTGAGATGGCTCCTCCTGCGATGCAATTTTGTCCATTTTTTTGACCATCTACTTGTACACCTTTTTGGATATTCCTACAGGCATATTTCTGATATCAACTCGTTCATCTTTTGAGATTTTCATAATCTTCCTGAAAATGTAACATGACAATAAAATATTTAATTTTTATATTGATATATGAAAAGTAAATATAACAAAAGTGATATTTATAAATAATTCTAGACAAGCACTTAAAGAAATATTACTTTTTCATTCCTTCTTTTTTGTTGTTGTACGTTTTTGCTATTAAAGGTCTAACATGTCTCATTGACCAATTCCCTGGAAACTCTTCCTATAGATTACATAAAATTTGGTTCTTGGAATCATTGGATTGGTTTTTGTATTGTAAGTGGAAAAAACGTCTATACATTCATTCCACTAGATCCCTCAAACTTTTGTAAAAGTTTTTCCCCCTTTCGTTAACCTCCAGCACCACTCCAGATGAGCTAAGGAGCAATTCATTTTCATTTGCATGTTCTATTTTTTTTCTTTTCTTAGAATAACATTCCTTTTCCGAGTTTTTGGTCCCTATAGAACATTAAACATATGTGAATTAATAGACTATTTGACACATGTTATCTAATAATTTTAAGTATATTATTAATGATAATTAAAAAAATAAACTCATATTGGATCGATAGTATTTTTTCATTCACTTGATTCATCCTTTTGCAATTTTTCCATCAAGCTTTTATGCTCTTTTGGTCCTAGATCAGAAATAATCTTATCGAGCTTCATCATTTTGTGGCTCTGCATGATACATAGTAAACAATACATATTAGTTAAACTTATATATAGTTCAAAAATAATAATTTTTATAAAGAATTTACAAAGAACTTGCTTTTTTTTCTTTTCTTGATGTGTTATCAGTATTTTTGTTACTTGATCTCTTGTCAGTCATTTCTTTATCAATCTAAAACCTGTACCATATCATTCATTAATATATTTATAAATAAATTGTCAACTTTCAGGTAAAAAATAAATCTCAAGAAACCAGTGCGCCTTTCATTCTGTACGCACCAACAGCGGTGCATGGGGGTATTATAAACACACCACAAAAACAATATAATAGTCTGTACGGTGCATTGGAGTATTATAAACGCACCACACAAACAATGTAAATGACCGTACAGTGCTATCCTCATAACATGGAGGATCGATGCCCTATTTCAAATATGGCACACTGATTTAAAAAAATTGAAAACAATTTTTTTACTACACAGTACTTGCACAGTGCGCTAGGTTACACAGGGCACACCGATAAAAAAAAATCCATTTGTTCCAAAAATTCATGCAAGGGCCGAATGGATTGGGATCTGACTATGCAAGTCATCCTGTGGGTTGGATGTCAATCTAAAATGAAAATCCCTAATTCTGAAATCATAGAAACAGGGAGAAGAAAGGGAAAAAATAAAAAAATCAAGGGTTTAGGGTAAAAATGGATAAAACTGCAGAAAAAAATAAAAAAAATAATCAAATTTAATCACGAGATGGTTTGAAATTCTATGATACAAGGTTTGAACCACTAGATATTTGGTTTCTGGTTGTCTGAATACTTTTTTTCGAACGTATTTCACTGCTCTATAGTGCCCTCGTGCTCTCTTGCTCCAGGTATGTCTCCTCCAAATCTCTCGCTAAAAATTTTAGCAAAAATAGTGAAATAATGAAAAGTGTTTAGTATTTAAAGAATTATTTTATGAAAGTAGATTTTCAAAAATATTTTGCCACTCATTTTTCAATTTGCCACTTTTTTTTCACTTAAATAAAATAGAGTTGTGTTTTTTTTTTTTTTACATTTATTCGTCATTGTTGCATCACTTAATAACACCGCACTAGTGCATCTTTTTTTAACACCGGCACCAGTGTGCAATAACTAAAATGCACCGGGGGGGTTATATGTTCAGTAGCACCGGTTTGCTGTGAAGGCACTGAAATTACTTTTTATAGGTGTGTACACCAAAATTTAGTGAACTCCAACCATAGAAATTGGGAATTAGAATTTTGTTTATTCTTGAGAATTAGAATTAGAATAAGAATTGAGAATTGGAATTGGATAAATTCTTGATGGAAATAACTATTGTTCCAATGCATTTTTTTTATTGCAGGAGGTGCCCACTAATTATGTGGAGAGAATGCAATGTGCAACGTGTGAAGATGCAATACTACAGGGCCCAAGTGGGAAATTGTGGCATGTGAACCTGTTATAATTGAAACTTAACTATTTGCAACCCATATGTTTTGGAATATAATCTGTAGATAAACGGATGGCCTGCTAGCAATTAGTACATATAATCTGCAGAAGGGAAATGTTCTGGGAGCAATGACAACGAGACCTTCGTTCTGCATTTGTTAGCAGAAGAAGACCGATTTTCGAGTAGACGATACAGTTATTACATGCGGAGGCAATGGTTTCCCATAGAAAATGAGTATAGGGTTGAGTAGAGGAAATACATTGCAAAATAGGCTATTACATTAGCTTTTCCAATGGGAAACCGATTTGTAGGTGGAAATATGGTAGTTGCAAGTATCTATGCTTTTCTTCCCACAGAAATGGTCACTGGATTTCCATTTATAATACAAGCATAATTTTTACTGGTTTCATCCACAGGACCACAGCTCAGACAAGTTAGAGATGCCATTCAGCTTCAATTGAAAGCCGAAGATGTGATTTTATGCGACATCAGCTTTGCCAGTAAAGTTTATGTAAGCCAACTAAAGCTCGGAAAATACTCCCATCTACTTTTAAACGCATTTTGGAGAATCTTTCCCTTCATGGGACATACCAGCCCGATCACCAACGTCAATTGATATTTCTCTGTTGTCCTTAAGGGAATGAGAATCCTTCCCTTCATGGTGCCTCTTGGCATTATCAACTACTTCAATTGATCTTTCTCTGCCATCAACTTTTCTCTCCATTTCTCTGCCATCAACTCTACTCTCCATTGCGCTCTCGCAAAGAGCAACAAAAAATGACATGGAAGTTTTGAAGAAAGGCGTGGAATCTAAGATAGATGGCATGGAATCTAAGATAGATGGCATGGAGGCTGGCATGGAATCTAAGATGGATGACATGGAAGCTAAGATTGATGAGAAAATGGAAAACATGAAGAATGTTCTAAAAGCAGACATGGAAGGTTTGACAAAGTTGATACAAGAAACATTTCCTAATGGTGAAAAGATAGTAGAAGAACCTCATGATGAGAACAAAATAAATGTTAATCGTGATTTCATAAACTCTAATGTTGGCGGGAAGAACCACCATATTCCAAAATGGATATGAGGAAGTTTGATGGAAAGGATCCTGTAACATGGATACTACAGATGGAGCAATATTTTGATCTCCATAACGTGCAAAACACATAAAAGGTACGCATTGCAACTTTACATTTAGAACAAAATACATTTGTATGGTATCGATGGCTTTGCTCCCATAAAAAAATTGTCACTTGGTCAATTTTTACGGAGGAAATGATAGCACATTATGAGGATACAAAGAGCAACACCTTCTTTAGCCAATTGATAAATCTCAAACAAAAGGGTTTAGTGGGCAGCACATTGAGGACTTCCAAAAATTGAATATAAGGGTAACTAATATTCCAGAGGACCACATGATTGATCTTCATAGGCACAATAATAACAATATGGGGTTAAGGTGGGTACAATAATAATAAGGGGGGCTATACTAACATAATAAGGGACTACAGTATTAATATAGGGACTTAACATGCCCCTCTCCTTAAAACAAGTGTTTTCCTCAACGCTTGATTATTTCTTGATGTTTCTGTATAAAATTCTCATCCTCCCATGTGTAATGTTCTACAATAAAGTTCTTCCACTTGCTGAGATACTCTGAAATTGATCGTACTTGTCGAGTTCTTATTTCTGTGATCAGTTATATACACTCTTTCGATGTCATGCCGATCTTATTGTCGTTTTCAATAGATTTCACCAGTTTAGTTGTCCTTGAGTTGGAGAACTCATGTTGATGCTCGATGTGATCTTCCACTAATTTATCATCCATATTTGCTTATTATTTGATCCTTCAAACCATCCAACTTAGCCTCCATTTCTGATTTTAAACTATCTATTTCATCTTTAATTGCTCTTCGTAAGATCGAAACTTGTTTCACTTGGTACCATAATTTTGATATCTCATACTGCAACTCTTCCTCTTCATGCGTCATAGTATAGCTTTTACTTGCTTTTGAGGAGCTTGATATTGAAATTGGATTATCTCTATGATTGAAGCTTTTCAATATCTGAAATTCAGCACTAAATTAGCCCTCTAAATTCTCTTTTGAATGCCACAGGTCTGACTTGATTTGGATTCTTCAAGGAAAAGTTATGTCAAATCTCCCACAATGACCTAATTATGGATTGGTTCAATAGAGCGAACTTGTACGACTTGCCACGTGTCACCGTTTTTTCCTTTGTCTCTAAAATTGATAGCTAAGCAACTACAGGCCGTGTACTTGCGACCACTTTTGACGGCACTCCAATCCAATCTTTAGAGAGAGAGTTATTGAAATTTTCCCATGATCACCTCTTTGAGATGAAATTCAGGAGCCTGAAAAAGCACTACCTTCCACAGATCATATCTCCAAAAATATTGCGAACCAAGCTCTGAAATTTTTTGACGAATTTCCTCAGGATTTCAGCTTTGCACCATATGAATTTCAGACTCTGAACCTTCGTACAAAAAAATTTATAGCGCAAATGCCACGATGACCTGTTTATGAGCCTGAAAAAATACCTAACTTCCACAGATGATATCTCCTCAAATATTGCGAACCAAGATCTGAAAGTTTTAGACAACCTTCCTCGAGATTTCAGCTTCGCACCCTAGAAATTTCAGCTTCTGAAGCTTCGTAGAAAAAAAGTTATAGCGACAATGCCACGATGACCTGTTTGGAGCAGCGAAACCCTAGAATCCCAAAGCTCTGATACCAAATGTTGTGTAACCAGCTCCAAAGAGAGAAGAAAAGAGATATTCACGCCTTAGAAATGAGCCACTTCGAGGGGGCAACCTCCAATACATTACATGAATGAACAATTCTTTGATGATACAAATGAACAAAACCTCCTTCTATATATAGGAGTCCATGGGGCCATAATATAATCCTAGTGGGGCCACAATGTAATCCTAGCCGACCTAACAATAATAATGTAAGGGCACAATAATAACAATATGGGGGTTACAGGGGTACAATAATAACAATAAGGGGGGCTACACTATTAATATAGGGACTTAACAGTCAACCTCAACCGAATGCTTT
>JAXQQM020082570.1:0-187940 GCA_034641835.2 Pinus albicaulis
CTTGTTCCCAAAGATGAACCTCTAGATGTGGATCAGCCACAGGATGAGATTCATGGAGTGGAGGAGTCCACTCATGCATAACCAAACATCAGACAAGGCAAGAGGCACTACGTATCCGAGAGATTAGCGGATGCGGCACGGTAGCTGGCAGAGTCCCATCAAGGCCAAGGTGACAGAGACAAGCATCGACCGATGTGACCGGATACATGGCTCTTATGAGCAAGTGTATCGTGACAGAGCCATCTTCTTTTGAAGAAACAGTGTAGGAGCCTACATGGGTAGATGCCATGATGGAGGAGTATGACTCCATTGTCAGAAACAGTGCTTGGGAGATTGTTCCAAGGCTGGTGGGAAAATTAGTTGTAGGATCAAGATGGATCTAAAAGGTAAAGAAAGTTGCTGATGGGAGCGTCGAGAAGTATAAGGAAAGATTTGTTGCCCGAGGCTTCTCACAGATCGAGGGGATTGAATATGAAGAAACCTTTGCACACGTCGCATGGTATTCTTCCATACGAACCATCCTTGCTCTCTCAGTGCATATGGGTTGGCACATTCATCAGATGGATGTGCAGACTGCTTTCCTTAATGGGATCATTGAGGAAGAGGTGTAAATTGAGCAGCCTGAAGGATATGAGATCTTCAACAATGAGTCACATGTGTGGAGGCTCAAAAGAGCGCAATATGGGCTGAAACAAGCACCTCGTGCTTGGTACACTCAGATCGATAGCTATTTCACTGGACTTGGCTTCACCAAGAGTGAGGCAGATGCAAACCTGTACTAGATTGTGGTTGAGGGTAAGCTTTTGATCATTGTAATTTATGTTGATGATTTGATACTAACATGTGATGAGAAGTTGATACGCTCATGCAAGGAAGATCTTGTAAAGGAGTTTGAGATGAAGGATTTAGGCCTCCATTATTTCCTTGGATTGGAAATATGGCAGCGGGAAGGTGAACTGTTTGTGTCTCAAGGCAAGTATGCCCAGGAGATACTAGAGAAGTTTCACATGCAAGGCTACAAGCCTATCGACACTCCTCTTCCAGGAAATTGGAGGAAAGAGGATGCTACATTGGCAGAGGTAGTGGATGCCACTATTTATTGACAGTTGGTGGGTTCACTCATGTATTTAGTCAATACAAGACAGGACATATGCTATGTGGTGAACTAGCTTTCACAAGCGATGGTTAAGCCTACCAAGCTCTTTTGGAAGGTAGGCAAGCATGTCCTGAGATATCTTAGGGGCACATCTAAGTATGGTTTATGGTATAGACAGACGGATGAGGTGAAGTTGCCTGGCTTCACGGATGTAGATTGGGCAGGAAGCCCAATGTAATTTAAAGAGCACATCGTGGGGATTTTCGCATCGAATCTAAGATGGGCTGCACAACAGGAAAAAAATATCTGTGGCACTTAGTGTTGTATGGATAAGTCGTTCTTGCGGACAAGACATACCTCCCAAGTGTCCTATGGACAAACAAAACTATCTTTCTCTAGATATATTGTGATTCATAATTAAATGCTATAAAGGTTTAACGATCTTACCTTTGATCCAACGCTTTTTTATAGTAGTAGTCCTTTAGTCGCCCGAAAGAGTTATCTTCGAAGATCTACAATCACAAAAAAACAAACATCAAATAGAACCTGAATAGCATATATTCATAAATCATATCCATTATAGTGATCAAGGAATCCATAAAATAAACCAATCAATTGACAGCTTATTGAGAAAAATAGATTTATTTGTATTAAATTAAATAAGGAAATGACAGAACCGTGTTCAAAGATGATACAGCATGCCTTACAAATTTCCTCCTAGGGGTTAGGCATTTCTTTGATTCTACCAGATCTTTCACTTCTTCAACTGAGATACACATGTGTATGTAGCCTTTTCCTGCTTTCCTTACATGAAGTCTCATTGAAAGTGGGTTTCTTAAGTTTAATCCAACACTTCTCTGCCCCTGGGTCACATTTACAAAACTCAACTACTGACTGGACCCCGAGGGTCAGTTCTATGCCATATGCCTCCTTTTATAGTGGAAGAGAGGAGGTTACAACTCCATACATGAAGGGATAGAATCCTCCTTCAAAGGGATTAGTTCCTTACATCAAGGGGTTAGCTCCTTATTGGATGGGATACATGAACATGAAAGGAGCAGACTTTCCACCGCAGGAATGTTTCTAGAAGCTTCCAAAAATGACTTAAAATGAGCTTCTAGATTTTACTTGCGCCTTTTCTAACCTTTTACAGGGGTCCACACTTTTAATAAACATAAAGTGCGCTTGGCTACGCATGATTTATAGCCAAAAGGTGCGGGACTGCAGGCAAAACTAGGAGAAAGTGAGGTACCAGAGTTTTAAGGCTTTTATGAGCTTTTCTCTTAGTTTCAAGGCTTGACTTTAGAAACTTTGATATTGTAGACTTTCAAGTGAGTACTAAAATGTCATGGTGACAAATTTCAGTTTAACAAATTGCCCCTTAAAGTGCGAAATCTGAGAATATTCAAAGAGTGATGTGCTTTATCATTTCAAGGATTAGCCTGTGGACACCCCAGTTGGAACCCTGTAAAAACATTCAACGCAACACATATACATATATATCATCACTAAGGTAGGCATTCCCATACTCAGATCAAAACTAACTAAACTTGTTCTGATACATAAATGATTTTAATATTACATAAATAGTGTAGACACAGCATGGACGCAGCCATCTGTAATGAATCATCTACTACATAATGAATAATTAAACTCCTCGCAGCCTGGATGGTGGAAACTAGATCCAGGGTCTTGATTTCTGCTTCTCGAACTAGTACGATTATATCCATGCGATTAAATGTGTTGAAGTCGAACATGGTAGAAACCACTTGATTACCAGTCAATGATGTGAACTGTTAACAAGTGTGAGAGAAACCACCAATAATGACAATGGCTCTCAAAGTACTTAGTACAATCCACGAAATGTGAATAAGTGATCTGAAGTTAAACATTTCACGGAATCATTCGATCGAAGGTCAATGATGTAACCTATCATTGAAGGTGAGAAACCTGCCATTAAGACATGCAGATTCCAAGGTACTGACACATTCTAGATCAACTTCCTAGATGATAAGCTGTCGTCGATAGAAAGAGATCCCTCATAAGAAAGCTCACGACATGAAACCATAGATTAAGTTTTGAAGAAATTTTTGCAAGGACTGACTTAGGGATGGTCAACGCGAATGGATACAAGTGTTTGTACATGAATGGTTTGTTTGACTGCCCTCTTGAACACATAACGACACGATATATGGTTTGGTGATAGTTGCCCTAAGCTAATACCCAGAAACCGGCTGAAGACTTTCAATGTGGTTTGATTAACTGATAGGCAAAGGATTTCCCAACTCAGGTGGAAATGCAACAAAAAGTGTCATGTTCAAGAGTGGTGTAATGCTTTTTACAAATCAAAGTGCAACAAACGAATCTGTTTTTCTCTCTTTTCCCCCACCATTTCTGGCAAGTACCTCTTTATTTTTGACAAGCTTGAGGAGGATAACATTTGCTTGTTTATAAGCTCATCCTTCGGAAGAGTCCAACTTAGTTTAAAATCAAACCCTAAGAAGGAGTGGTCTGTTCCTGTTTGTAATCAACAGGTCCTTTACTATTAAATTTTAACGAGTCTAGTATAGGAGAAACTCGATGTTTTTCATTTTTAGGGAGTCAGAAGAAAAAACTTAAGAAAACTCCATGGGTGTTCTTTTCCGTAAATTTAGTCTCTCAGCCCGAAAAAGGATAAAATAATGCAAGAGAGAACTCTATTGACCATGATTATTCAATGTATTCCTTTTTCGTAAATAGTCCATTTCAGTCCGGAAAAGGGGTAAAATTATACTGAAGGGACGACTGTTCATTTACTTTAATGAGTTCGAATAGTAAAGTACTCGGAAATCTTTTCATTTTTAGAGAGTCTAAAAAGGGCTTAAAAGAGGACTCCATGGTTTCGCTTTTTCGTAAATTTTCAAAGAGCCCGAAAAAGTGATAAAATTTTACTCTTCGTCAAAAATGACCATTTTGCCTGAAAAATCCGTTATTCTACACAAAAACTCAAAAAATTAAACATACCTGTTTCAATAAAAAAATAGTTTGAAAAACCGACTTTTTAAAGTGAAAAATAAACAAATTTAAAATTCATCTATTCGAAAAAACTTATAAAAAGAATTTTTTCAAGTTCATTTTTACCATTTGAGTTTGGAGTGAAGTTTTTAGAGCTCTGGGAAAAAAAATGTTTCGGAGAATATTCTGGGCAAACCGACCGTCAGAATCGAAAACCGTCTATTTCAGGTAATCCACAACCTCCTTATCTTGCTTTTCATCCGTTCAATTTTTTAAATTAGGGTCAGAATTTCATTTTTGGGAGGAAAATATGTTGAAAAATTCGCCCTCCAGGGTCCGCACCTAAGACATTAGGTACCTGCAGACCCCGACATTTTTCTACAAAGAGAAATGTCAGGGCCCCGCACTTTTAACATAGGGCCCGTGCGTATCTACACACTGTCCCTGAGTGTAAAGTGTGAAGGCATCGTAACAAATTTAAAAACATATTTTCTTCCTAAATTACCTAATTTTTTTGCTTCAAAATGATTCTAATGCTTCATTTTACTGATTGTAGGATATCTACAATGCTTATTTTTCGAAAATGGGAGCACGAAGAGGTATATGAAGCAACGATAAATCATCAACCTACTTTGCAAGCTTTAAGAGTATGTGGGCTTTACAAATTTTGGGCTATCGGTGGCATGAGAGCTCAAGTGGATCTTCTTACTTGGCTGGTAAATAAATGGGATGTTCAGGACCAGTGTTTTGTGATCGGAGGTCACTGGCTCGAGATTGAGCTAGAAGACATCTATTTTTTGACTAGTTTTTCCAGGAGAGGCGAACCATTATCTCTATTTGGGGCTAGGCCAGGTGGCCAATCTATTGCCAACCTACAATTAGATTTCTGTAATGATGAAGCCAATCCTCGAGACAAATGGATTAACATAAAAACTATCATCCATCCCAAGCTAAAAGTGATCGCTTTTACCATTGTCAAGTTGTGTGGAAGTGTATCTTTGCATGTAGCTAATATATCTCAGATGCGCATAGCAGTAGATTTCTTTCGAGGAACCATATTCAACTGGTACGAGGCAGTGTTGGCAAATGTGAAAGGCCAACTTACAAGAGCAAAGAATGGGAAGCTAAACAACTTTGGATATGGGTCCATTGTAGTCACCTTTTCTCTAGAGAGGATCCCTATGTTAGCCCCGCAACATATTCCTGTTGATGATGGTCGACCTCGAGAGCCTAGAATGGTTCGTTGGGTTGCTTTGATGGCTCGCCATAGCGAGGGTGGGGAGCGAGGGTGGGGAGATTGTTTGATTTCGCTCGACATATTTTCATTGGCTGGAATGCCAACTTTTTGTTATAGAAGATTTTCCTTATGCTGGCATGGATTTTCGTGGTGACCGGGAAATGCCCCTTCCTCCAGGAGCTCAGTGGGATGAGTCAGGTAAAAATATTTTTTAACATGTTCTAATTTCTAATTTTTTTTTTTTTTTAAATTGTTCAAAACTGATAAAAAAAATTCAAATGTAGATGTGGGTCTGAGTCAACCAGCCATTCTTTTTCCCTTTGACCGGAAGCAAAGGGATGCAGCAGCAGCAGCACCACCCCCACAGGATCATACTGCAGATATCTTGAATGATTTAGAGCACCATTTGGAGCGGCTCACTATAGATATTCCTGAGACCACCATAGATGATATTCTGCTCCGTCTACAGAGATATGTCATTGGTGTTCTTGGACCATTCAGGAGGTTTTTGACTAGGGTGGCATGAGCAGTGGTGGATTATCATGATCATCACCACAGATAGTGGATGATTGACTTGTAGACTCATTTTTGTATCACTTTTTTCCGATCATAAGATGTTTTGAGCCTATGATCGAAGACGATGTACTATTTTTTGAACACTACATCTATACTATGATATACTATTATTTCCAGTTTACCTGTTCAATCATGTTATGGAATGTTGATTTGTTACTTTGTTATCGAAAATTTCTATTTATAACATTAGAAGCAATTGCATCTACTAATGTATTTAAATTTCTTGGAATGTGTTGATACTCAATATAATCGAACTCTCGTTCCAAGAGACAAACCCTTAAAAATAATCTTAATAATACTGGATTTCTAATGGCATATACTCGGTTTAACTGTAATACAACGAGTTCAGAATGTAACTTAACGATCAAACTCTGAATTCCAAATGAAATGGATATCGATAATAATTCAATAACTGCACTATATTCAGAAATATTGTTCGTCGTTTGACCGAGACTTACCCCATGTATCGATACTAACTCGTTAGTGGGTGAGTAAATAACCCAAGCTACGGAAGAGATGTTCCGTGTACTACGAAAATCGTCATTAGCAAAACCAATATATGTTTCAAAGGATGTCAACATCTGCGGTATCAAAAGTATCTAGATAAGCGGGAATAATAATAAGAGCACACTTACGCTAGGCAGCACATGTTTCTAATCTATAGTAGACCAGCTAAAAAGTAACTAATATACAGAGAATATCTCCACACAAAGTCAAGCGTAATATCTCTTCAGATAAAGTCCATTCCTGGGTTTACCCAAAGAGACTCCATCAAAATCAATCAATTCATAGGCCCATTTTGCAAGCTGTCACTTGACAATGTAAGGGCCATGCCACATGGGTTCAAATTTCCCAGCCCCTAGTTTATCGTTGGCTTGATCATAAATCAAAACTAGGTCTCCTTTTGAAAAATTACGAGGGGTAACACTTCTATCATACTGAACTTTCATTCTTTTCACATGAGCCTTGGTAGCTAATGCATCGATGCGCCGATTCTCATCTAATTGAGCCAAGTATAAAAAATGTTTCTTTTCTTCAGAAGTGTCTGGTAGTAAATCTATGGCTAGTTGGAGTGACAGTATCTCGCATTCAATGGGTAATACCGCTTCTAAACTGTAAACCAGTTGAGAAGGGGCAAAACCTGTCGATGTTTTTGTTGAGGTTCGATATGCCCAAAGTGTTGAAAAGAGCATGGTATGCCAATTCGACTTATGAATTCAAATGATTCGTTTGATCATGGTGACTAAAAATATATTAATCGCTTCAACTAAACCATTGGCCTATGGATAATATGGTGTAGAAATGTCATGGCGCAGGCCAAGCTGGTCCGTTAACTTGGCCATCATGATATTTCGAAAATGGCGCCCGTGATCAGTAATTATCACTTGGGGTACACCGAAACGAGAAATCACATGATTGAATACGGAATTAGCTGCAGTGTTGTCACCTGCCGCAAATGTAGGCATCGCCTCAGCCCATTTGGTAAAATAGTCTACTGCTAGAATAATATACCCATGCCCCTCGGCCGAGTGAGGGTTACATGTAATGAAATCAATGCCCCATTTTGCAAAAGGACCGACAACAATTATGGGGTGAAGAGGAGTAGGTGGTGCATGCATTTTTCGATCGAAGATTTGACAATTATGACATTTTCAGACCACGCAAATATAATATTTAAACAAGGATGGCCAGAAATACCCTACGCGCAATATCTTTTGGGCTATGGTGTACCCAGACATATGACTGCCACATGCTCTAGAGTGACAGTCATTTAAAACCTTTTTGGCTTCATCATGATTTATACAATGTCTCCACACCATGACGATATAGTGTGTCGCCAACAATATGATATTGTTGAGATTGGAAACAAATTTTTCGTCGTTGCGACCGTGAAAGCTCAAGCCGAAAAGATTGGTTTTGAAGATATACAATAATATCTCCATACCATGGATCAATGGTACTAATAAGAAACAAGGATTCATCCGCGATTGGTTGTGTTAGCTCCCTATGAATTTTTTGACAAGCAAACAGGGGGCTAAAATGTTTTTGAGCCTTCAAGGAATGCATTTCTCCTGAAAACACATCATCCTTGAAGCTTCCTTATGACCTTGTCCTTTGATAAACCCCCTCTGCTGATTCCCATTATAAAGCCTCTCTGATTGCAAAAAATTGCGCTCCCAAAGGCCTACATTTTCCCCTTGTATCCCTGCAGAATGCCCCATTTTAGCCTCCTTTTTCCTCTGTCAAAGTTCCCCTTTTATCCCCTAAATTCCCCCAAAGCTCCTTTTACATCCTACCCCCACCCCTTGTTGACATAATCTCTCCTTATTCCCTCCATCGTTACCCATTTCTGCCCTCAAATTGCATTAAAATGGGACGAATAACCATTGTGTTTATGTGTATGGGTTTAGCACCCTTTGGCCAGCCCCTGAACCGTATTTCCTCCCATGTAGCCTGGCGCTAGAACCACCCTCTAGCGCAAAAGGCGCTTATCTCAAATAAGTATTGGGAGCGTCGTGAGCCGTCGATCTACACCGATCGGACGGTCATCGCGAGCTCCATAGCGTCCATCACCCGACCCTTTCACCACTGGTTCATCGCATCACAACCGTTCGTTTACCCACAGATCAACGGTCTGCGGTACATCTCGCCTGGTGGTCCCCACAGCCGCGCATGTCTGAAAAATGCTTGTATTTATCGCACCACCATTGGGAGGTGGGCAGTATTTTTATTTTCGGAGCGATTCCACTCACTGCCCGACACGCGGCTCCGTCACTATTTAAAAACTGCCCCCCCATCGTGCGTTATCATTTGGTATTTGACCCGGCACGATATGCATATCAGCCTTCCGATATGGGGCTCCCCATCCAACGATCATCGCACCACGAAGCCGCGCGGGAGTTAACCAAGGCAATCCGTACCCCTGGCCCACCATCCGTCGCCCTCTGCTACATTTTCAACCGTCGATCTCCTCCTGAGATCGGATGGTCCGAATTCTATTGCCCTCCGCCATGTCCTCAGCCGTCGATCTCCTCTTGAGATCGAACGGTCTAGATTTATCCGCACGCCCACCGTTGACCGTCTCTTGCCACGTCACCCGTTCCATGTGTTTTCATCGTGTCTTTGTCCTTTTCTTCTATATTTCATTCCAAGGTCGAAATTTTAATGTTTTACATTAAAATATCCATCTCGTCGTCTTCCCATGCATCTCCCTCTGTTCTATGGTTTTCCTCCACAGTTGTCGCTGCATTCATCGTCCTTAATCCATGCTGCGTTACCATTTCAACAGTCACCCACAGCATCCCCTTCCAGCATGGTTTCTTAACGTATTCGCGTGTTTTGCAGGGTTTCGAGCGGCCATAAACCACCATAGTTCACAGTCCCTGTCATAGTGATAGAAACACAGGAAATGACCATTCTCAGGAGCTGGAATTATGGAGAAAGGCCAGGGAAGGTATGCCGATATAAATTTCGTCAAAGGACAGAGTTCAAACTCTGTCAAACCTTCTAGAGCCATTTAAACGGAGACTTTGCAGACAAAGAGTATTAGTGGAACAACAGAAAGTTCAAGGCACGTAATTGAAGATTTTTAGCCTTTTTCAGGGATTTAGAAGGCAAATGTACCAGTTTGAAGACCCCGAGGATCGATCAGAAGGTCCAAGGCACAGAAAATAATACTAAAGGGTTTTCACATCAGTAGAAGGTTCTTTCCATAAAGGACGATGCGCCCATATAGTTCTCATCCTATGCCATGTTCTAGAGAGATTTTCCAGCCCTGACAACAGTCCTATGCTACCAACACATTCGTTATGCAGTATGGCAGACCTCACAGTTGTCCATACACCTCGGTTTATTCACCAAAATTCTGCAAAAGGCTACAACAAGTACATCAAAGACATACCTAGAATAAATTATAGCCTGACGAAGACCACTCTTTCATCCAAAGAGTGCAGAAGTTCAATGCTTAGACATTTAAAATAGAACGAGGCCTCGGCCCTCCTACTGCTTCAGATTTTTAATGCTGCATTTAAGTTTACATCTACTCCTGTTATTCCTTTATCCTATAAGAATCCTCGAGAACATATTGTAAAGGTTGTTGTTCGGTTGTTGCTGATTGCTGTTAGAGGGATTCATTTTGACTGTTAGAACAGTCTCGGGAGGGAGTAACAGAGTAGTTTGTAATGTAGTAGGCTAGGAGGAGAAATTTTGGATTGTATTAGCCATTGAGCTCAGTGTATGTGACTGGTTTTGCATCAATTAATCAAGAAAATTTCAAAGGATCCTGGTCTATTACTACGGGTGATGTTTTTCTCTTTGTATCTTTTATTTAAAATTTCATGTTGTTCATTGGTCTTCTGGGCTCGCAATGGCATAGGATTTACCCTTGTTAGGTACCCTATGTTTCTGCTCTCCTTGCCTTTAATGTTTTCTGCTGCTTAGTTGTTCTTGTTGGGTTTAAGCTGGAAGATTTGGGAACACTGGGGGATTAGAGTTAGCCCTGTTCACTAGGATCCTTGTGTGACCAACTGGCCTTTCTAATATCTCTTGCCGATGTCAAAGCATTGAAGGTTCAAAGTCCTTCTCTGACCTATAGACCCTGGCTCTGTTAAACTTATCTCTATTTTTCCCTTGGAGCATGCTAAAGCTGACCTGGAGTTAAATGACCTCTGGTCCGATCTACAAGCTGCCCCTTTGTCCCTCCTTTGAGAGTTGCCTATGAGTATGTCCAAGCAGGTCTGGAGTTAAATGACCTCTGACCTGATCTATCGACAGAAATTGGGTTGCTTTCCTTCTTTCACTTTCAATCCTTAATGTTCCATCCCATCATCTATCTAAAATGATCCTTTAGTGTAGATGACTTGCCCTCTGAAAGCCTGGGCTAGTTGTTGCAAGTAATTCCCTTTCATGACTCCATAGCCCAATGGATGGCACTTTCTTGACCTATCCTCTTTACTGAAACATCCTGTTGCTTTGTCCTTTTTCTCCCATTACTTTCTCAGTCTATGATCTCATGACCAACCCAGCAACCAACCAACCAAATCATTTTAAACCCTCTTTGTGCTTCATAACTAGCCTAACATATCATTTGAGCTTTCAAGGATATATCATTCTTTGTTTTATTGGAGAGATCCTTCTCTGGGTCCAGGAGGGCTAGATCCTAGGGCCCCAAAGTGGTTATGATGTTGTCTCATCTTTTGGCCTTGCCAATCTGGCCAAAACATGGGAACCCCAACATAATGGCGACTCCACTGGGGAAAAATCTGAGTGCCTAAACTACTAACCTTGGTCTGTGTCCCATTTTCGTCATCACATAATGGCGACTCCACTGGGGAGAGACCACTTTGCCTTCAGATTGGCTTTTAATTGCTGATGGTGGACAACAGCCTTCTCCAAACAGTCGAAATCATCCACCTGGCGACTCCACACTCCCTATGATCCAAAGACCTGATGACTCCACTGGTGGAGGACTCTGAACTGGTTGAGAAGAAGCAGTAGCATTCTTTGCAAAGGCATGAATCCAAACATGGACAGGGATACAAAGTATGATTCTTTGTATGACCAATTATATGAATTAATAGAAACGTTTGGTAAAGTGCTGGAGATGTACATGGCTAATCTGAATGCAAATGATGATTATTTAGAACAGCCCATGCCTCTTCCAGAACAAGAACAAAATCAAGACCTAGAAGATGAGCAAGACATGTATGATGCTCAAGGATCTATTGAAGATGAGGAGGAAAGTGATCAGGAACTGCCTGATTGCTTACCTATGTCTTGTGTTACGCTGACTAGAGAATATCATCACCTAATAGCAAAGGCTAATAGGGAATGCTACTTCGAGGAAACAAGGGACCACATAGAAGAGGAAGAATCTGATGTGGAAGAAGAGGCTCAAGAAAACATCCAGCCTCCAGATCAGCTAATACAAGAGAAATAGGACTGTTGTTCTTCCATCCATGACGAGAGGGAAACCCCTCCTTTGATAGAAGAAGAGATTGACCAGATATTAAACCAGCAGCCCACTTTCGAAATCTTTTATAGAACACACACTCTTGCTCATTCATATTACGAGTTTGATGATTCAGATCCAGAAGAATCCTCTGTGGATCAGGATGAAGAAAGACCTGCTGAAGATCCATAAGGTTTGGTAGGCGAAATTTCTTACAGTTATGATTTTCCTATTTATGATCCATTTGATGATGATTGTTTTCAAATTGAAGCCGAGCTTGTAGGACCATCATCCTTAGAATCATGGGAGGAAGATCAGAGCCAGCGATTTCAGAGAAGTAATGAAACTAGTCAGCCCATCTATGATACTGATGGGGAGAGCTACGATAGTATAATAGTAGATGAAGATTCCTTGAATCTTCACTCTGCTTTACCACAAACCGTCAGTGAGACTGGAAAACAACAACTTTCCTTTTCATAGGATGAGGGGGTAAGCAAAGAAGAAATTCTTGAGCAGATTGAAAGCAAGGAGTTTTCTCTCGAAGAAGAGGAAACAAAAGAACAAACCACTGCTCAAGAATACATATATCTTTTCACGGAGCTCAGCACATCAGAGCAGAATATATCAGAGCTCCAAGAGGATAACACTACCATATATGATGAGTCCTCCAGTTCAGAAAATGAAGAATATGAGGGAGATTCTCTTTCTCAAGAGAGTCTTATTCTTGATCCATTGGAAGAAGAGGAAATCCTAGTTGAAGCCTGCCTGCCAGATACTCATAACCAAGTATCATTTCATGATCCTTATGTTCATTTCCTGCACACATTTGAAGAAGGATCAAGGGTATTTTTGAGCAGCATGTTGCAAACAGAAAGAAAATTTTTCAAAGCTGCTTTCATGGAACAAAAAGAGTGGGAGCTGGCCTGCCTATCCAGCCTGCTCAAGGAGTTGAGCAAGAAATACCGGTCATGGGATCATTTGATGGACTGGTTTCATTGGAAGACAATGTTTGTAAGCTAGACTGTGCATATTCTAGTTAGAGTAGGGTAGGTAGGAAAAGCTCAATAAATTTCAGTCTGTGAGCATGTAGTTAGTTATTTAAATTTTTGCAAAGTCAAGCAAGTCAGACTGTCTAATCCTGGCTTGACTGTTTTCAATTTCTGTCTTAGAATGTAGAGAAAAAATCTGCTAGACAGTTTAATCCTAGCAGATAGTAGTTTAGGTAGAGAAAATATGAGGCCAATAGTCTATTCTGGTCTCATGGAGTAATAAGGGTAGAAATAGAATAGGTTTATTTTCTTGTTTGTAAAAATAAATGATGTAAAGGGTCTGCTAGTTCAAATGCACCCTAGAAGAACAAATGCTAGGATTGTAGGATGGGTAGGTAGACTGTTTGAGAATTTTTCTGCTGATTTGATGTCTTCACAGTTTGTGGCAGCTGATCCAAGAGAAGAAAAGAATGAGTCAAGTACCAGGCATCTGGCCTACACCAAAGATTTATTTTCTGAATTCTTGACTCCCTCAAGAAGAAGCCATCCCCATGTGGAGCCACTGTTAGCCCCCTATGAATTTTTTGACAAGAAAACAGGGGGCTAAAATTTTTTTGAGCCTTCAAGGAATGCATTTCTCCTGAAAACACATCATCCTTGAAGCCTCCTTATGCCCTTGTCCTTTGATAAATCCCCTCTGCTGATTCCCATTATAAAGCCTCTCTGATTGCAAAAAATTGCGCTCCCAAAGGCCTACATTTGCCCCTTGTATCCCTGAAGAATGACCCATTTTAGCCTCCTTTTCCCTCTGTCAAAGTTCCCCTTTTATCCTCTAAATTCCCCCAAAGCTCCCTTTACATCCTACCCCCACCCCTTGTTGGCATAATCTCTCCTTATTCACTCCATCGTTACCCATTTCTGCCCTCAAATTGCATTAAAATGGGCCGAATAACCATTGTGTTTATGTGTATGGGTTTAGCACCCTTTGGCCAGCCCCTGAACCATATTTCCCCCCATGTAGCCTGGCACTAGAACCATCGGCCAGCTCGAAAGGCGCTTATCTCAAATATGTATCGGGAGCGTCGTGAGCTGTTGATCTACACCGATCGAACGGTCATCAGAAGTTCCATAGCGTCCATCACTCGACCCTTTCACCACTGGTTCATCGCATCACAACCGTTCGTTTACCCACAGATCAATGGTTCATGGTACATCTCGCTTGGTGGTCCCCGCAACCGTTCTTGTATGAAAACCACTTGTATTTATCGCACCGTCGTTTGGAGGTGGGCGGTATTTTTATTTTCGGAGCAATTCCACTCACCGCCCGACACGTGGCTCCGTCACTATTTAAAAACCGCCCCCCCCCATCGCGCGTTATCGTTCGGTATTTGACCCGGCGCGATATGCATATCAGCCGTCCGATCTAGGGCTCCCCATCCAACGGTCATCGCACTACGAAGCCGCACGGGAGTTAACCAAGGAAATTCGTACCCTTGGCCCACCATCCGTCGCCCTCCGCTACATTTTCAACCGTTGATCTCCTCCTGAGATCGGACGGTCCGAATTCCATTTCCCTCCACCATGTCCTCAGCCGTCGATCTCCTCTTGAGATCGGACGGTCCAGATTTATCCGCACGCCCGCCGTTGACCGTCTCCCGCCACGTCACCCGTTCCACATGTTTTCGTCGCGTCTTCATCCTTTACTTCTATATTTTATTCCAAGGTCGAAATTTTAATGTTTTACATTAAAATGTCCATCTCGTCGTCTTCCCATGCATCTCCCTCTGTTCTATGGTTTTCCTCCACAGTTGCCGCTGCATTCATCGTCCTTCATCCATGCTATGTTAACATTTTAGCAGTCACCCACAACATCCCCTTCCAACATGGTTTCTTAACGTATTCGTGTGTTTTGCAGGGTTTCGAGCGGCCATAAACCACCATAGTTCACAGTCCCTGTCACAGTGACAGAAACACAGGAAAGGACCATTCTCAGGAGCTGGAATCATGGAGAAAGGCCGGGGAAGGTATGCCGATATGACTTTCGTCAAAGGATAGAGTTCAAACTCTGTCAAACCTTCTACAGCCATTTAAACGCAGACTTTGCAGACAGAGAGTATCAGTGGAACAACAGAAAGTTCAAGGCACGTAATTGAAGATTTTTTTATCATTTTTCAGGGATTTAGAAGGCAAAGGTACCAGTTCGAAGACCCCGAGGATCGATCAGAAGGTCCAAGGCACATAAAATAATACTAAAGGGTTTTCACATCAGCAGAAGGTTCTTTCCATAAAGGATGATGCGCCCATACAGTTCTCATCCTATGCCGTGTTCTAGAGAGATTTTCCAGCCCTGACAACAGTCCTATGCTACCAGCGCATTAGTTATGCAGTATGGCAGACCTCACAGTTGTCCATACACCTTGGTTTATTCACCAGAATTCTGCAAAAGGCTACAACAAATACATCAAAGACATACCTGGAATAAATTGTAGCCTGACGAAGACCACTCTTTCATCCAAAGAGTGTAGAAGTTCAATGCTTAGACATTTAACATAGAACAAGGCCTTCGCCCTCCTGCTGCTTCAGAGTTTTAATGCTGCATTTAAGTTTACATCTACTCTCGTTATTCCTTTCTCCTATAAGAATCCTCGAGAACATATTGTAAAGGTTGTTGTTCGGTTGTTGCTGATTGCTGTTAGAGGGATTCATTTTGACTGTTAGAACAGTCTCGGGAGGGAGTAACAGAGTAGTTTGTAATGTAGTAGGCTAGGAGGAGAAATTTTGGACTGTATTAGCCATTGAGCTCAGTGTATGTGACTGGTTTTGCATCAATTAATCAAGCAAATTTCAAAGGATCCTGGTCTATTACTACGGGTGATGTTTTTCTCTTTGTATCTTTTATTTAAAATTTCATGTTGTTCATTGGTCTTCTGGGCTCGCAATGGCATAGGATTTACCCTTGTTAGGTACCCTATGTTTCTGCTCTCCTTGCCTTTAATGTTTTCTGCTGCTTAGTTGTTCTTGTTGGGTTTAAGCTGGAAGATTTGGGAACACTGGGGGATTAGAGTTAGCCCTGTTCACTAGGATCCTTGTGTGACCAACTGGCCTTTCTAAGATCTCTTGCTGGTGTCATAGCATTGAAGGTTCAAAGTCCTTCTCTGATCTATAGACCCTGGCTCTGTTAAAATTATCTCTATTTTTCCCTTGGAGCATGCTAAAGCTGACCTGGAGTTAAATGACCTCTGGTTTGATCTACAAGCTGCCCCTTTGTCCCTCCTTTGAGAGTTTCCTATGAGTATGTCCAAGCAGGTCTGGAGTTAAATGACTTCTGACCTGATCTATCGACACAAATTGGGTTGCTTTCCTTCTTTTACTTTCAATCCTTAATGTTCCATCCCATCATCTATCTAAAAAGATAATTTAGTGTAGATGACTTTCCCTCTGAAAGCCTGGGCTAGTTGTTGCAAGTAATTCCCTTTCATGACTCCATAGCCAAATGGATGGCACTTTCTTGACCTATCCTCTTTGCTGAAACATCCTGATGCTTTGTCGTTTTTCTCCCATTACTTTCTCAGTCTATGATCTCATGACCAACCCAGCAACCAACCAACCAAATCATTTTAAACCCTCTTTGTGCTTCATAACTAGCCTAACATCTCATTTGAGCTTTCAAGGATATATCATTCTTTGTTTTATTGGAGAGATCCCTCTCCGGGTCCAGGAGGGCTAGATCCTAGGGCCCCAAAGTGGTTATGATGTTGTCTCATCTTTTGGTCTTGCCAATCTGGCCAAAACATGGGAACCCCAACAGGTTGTTCCACCACAGTTTCTGTATCAGTACGTGGGAAATCACACATAAGTTCAACAAATATCAATGATTTCTTGGATTTGGACTTTTTGAACTCCAAATCAAACTCCTGAGGATGCCAATCCATTTAGAGTATTTGCCCCCTAGCAATTGTTTAGTCAAGATGTACATCATAGGGTTACAATCAGAGATCACTGTCATTTTTCGTAAAAGTATGTAGTGACGAAAACGTTGGACAACTTGAACAACTGCCAAAGCCAATTTCTCCACATGTGAGTATTTGATCTCAATTGGATGCAAATTTTGACTAAGATAGTAAATCACATGTTCACTGTGGAATTCATCTTCCTGAACTAAAACCATCCCTATTGTGGAATCGAAAGTAGCGAGGTACAAAAAGTAATCCTGGTTGTAGTTGGGAGGATGCAGTAACGGTGCATGGGTCAACGCTTTTTTCAAAGCATCAAAATATCTATCAGCGACCTCGTCCCAAAAGAAAGGAATGTTCTGTTTCAACAATGTAGTGAAACCTTTCGTTAACTTGGCGTAGTTAGGAATGAATCGACGTAAAAAGTTTTCTTTCCCTTGAAAAATTTGGAGTTGGCGAAGAGTATAAGAAGGAGGTAAATTTATGATTGCCTCAACCTTCAATGAATCGACACGAATGCCTGCCTTTGAGATAATAAATCCCAATAATCGCCCAGATTCTATGCAGAAAACACATTTGTGAGGATTCAAATGAATCTTATAGTGCCTACATCGTATAAAAATGGATCGTAAATGAGTAATATGATTTTCTCTGCGTGAAGAATGAGCAGACAAATCATCGAGGTAGGGCTGCACAATATTCTTAATGTCATGAAATGCATAAGACATGGCCCTTTGAAAAGTAGTGCCAACGTTCTTAAGGCCAAAAGGTAATTTGCGATAAGCAAAAGTTCCCCATGGACAAATGAAAGTTGTTTTAGGTTGATCTGCAAGGAGTATGTTTATTTGATTGTAGCCAGAAAATCCATCCATGAACGAGAAAATTTCAATTCCAGCACAATCATCGATAATTTGATCGATGTAAGGGGTTGGATAATTGTCTTTAGACAAGGTCGATTTATATCCCTATAATCGATACATACTCTTATTGTTCCTTGTTTTTTATTGACTGGAAAAATATTAGATACCCATTCTGTTAATAGGATCGGATAAATAAAACTTGCACGAAGTAATTTTTCAACTTCCGCTTTGATAGCAGCAACTTTTCTCGGATGAATTTGATGTAATTTATTTCTAATGGGTTTGGCATCCAGGTATGTCTTAATTTCATGAAAAATAATCGACGGATCGATTCCTGGCATTTCTTCATATGACCAGGCAAATATGTCATAGAATTCCTGAAACAGGGCTTTATATACTTGAATTTCTTCAGGCGTACAAGAAGCACCTATGTGAATGTTTTCAACAATTCCAGGTTTTACTGAAATGTCAAGAGGAATCGTCATTGAAATATTTTCTAAGTTCAATTCAAAATCGAAATGTGAGAGAGGATTTTGAGGTTCTTTGACGTAATTGGTGGTAAAAATGGAGGAAAAATCATTCTCAAAATGATCGAGATCAGGTAAAAATGAAGACCTATGGTGTAGATCTTCCCATGGTAACTCATATACCAACAAGAATTCACGAATATGTTCATCAGTATGGAAAACCCGTTGAGCAGGATCCAGAATTAGTGTCGAAGCTGAACTCGATATTGAAAATGACTCTTGATTGATCACATTCACTGGATCAAATTCGGTTGAAGGAGTATCAGAAAATGACTGTACTTGCTGATATGCTAGCTCAAAAGGACTCAAAGGCATTGTGCCCTTGAAAGAATCCAATTATGATTCTGAAGGTACTATCCAAGGATCATCAAAATAAATAATACTTGATGTAAACATATTGATATTAGCAATAAGAGTTTGTATGTTGGGAGGAGGCAGGGAAAAAGTTCCCAGTAAAGCTGAATCTTTAATCAAACCTACTTCAACATCCTTATAAGGAATAGTCGATTTTTCGATATGTTGGATGCTATCAGTAGAGGCTGGGTTGGATGAATAATATGAGAGATGATCTATCTTAACGATCTTTCCTTTATGAGGAAACATGATGAGACGAAAGATTGATGATACAACAACAGTCATGGCATAAGACCAACTGCGACCCAGGAGAAGGTTGTAATCCAGAGGGGCATCAACCACTTCTACATCTAGATTAACCACTTTGCCTTCGACCTCTATTGGTAGATCTTGTAAAATACCATATGGCTGAAAACCTCTTCCATCAAAAGCTTTGAGAATAGTTGGTGATTGGTTAATTGTCAAAGAACCAAGTGATTTCCAACATTTTAACGACACTATACACGTAGAAGCCCCTTCATCAACAATAGTATGAAAGATATCCTTGTTTTTTACTATTACCGAAATCTGAAAAGCCATTTGATGAGGTAGGCACGGTGTAAAATTTTCTAAATCGAAGATCATGAGGTTCGAATCCTGGAGATCTATGGCTCCTAAGGCTGACAAAAGTATTTTTCTTTGGGCTGGGCATGATTGCAATACTTTCAAAGCTGACATTGCTGAAGGGGAAATTGCCAAATCTTCAACAATATTGTAATTCTGAGCAGCTCTCGCATGTGGATTAAAAGCCGATTTACGAAGTACACCTTTTGCAGGGGGTTTAAACACTAAGTTAGGATTTTTTTTCTTGACCTGTAATGGATCAGAAATTGAGGGAGATGTAGTCGATGCAGAATTGGATGTTTCTTCTTCTTTACCAATATTTTTACTACCGTAATCTTGCGATCACGTCGCAACCATGAAAATATCCCCAACCGGATTGGAGAAAGATCCAACCATGTTACTATCTTGAGTGGGAAAGGGATCCTTCAAGACAGTAGGTATAGGCGAACCCTTAATGAATTTCGATACCTCGGCTCTATGCGGGCACTCTTTTGTAAAATGATCCTGGTCACAGATGAGACAAGGATATCGAGGCTTTTGTTTTTCGTCAGGTCGTTCAGTTGTATCAATTTTCTCTTTGGAATATTTTTTATTTTTATTCTTACCTTTCTTCTTACCACCAGTTTTAGATTTGGTCGTAGATGTCTCTACAACATGGATATCGGCAGAAGTTTCTAGGGAAGAATCTCTTTTGGGTGAATCGGGTAAAGTGATAATAGGAGTAGTCTTGGAAGATTTCTTCTTACTCTTACCAGTGCTAACAGAACCAATTACACCATCAGCGACATGAGAGCCAGAAGGAGTTGCAGTTAACTGACCAGGTCTTGGTAAATCGGGAATTTTATTATACATAGTACCTGACTGAGTATAGACAAGGTCAAGGTACTGAGCCTGAGAAATAACTTGCTCTTCCGTAACAACACCTCCTTTGGCCACATCTTAAGTAAATTTGGGCAATAACAATTTAATAAACCATTCAGCTTGATCAAGAATAAAGACTTTCACTAAACGCCTTCTACGTCTCCATTCATGAATGTGATCACATATGTACGTAGATGTAGAATGCTTTAATGAAGTCAATAATTCTGTGCCATTATTGTATCTGACAGGAAACTGAAAATGGGTTAAGAAAGTAGTAGCTAACACACTAAAATTATTAAAATAACCACGTGGTAACTAAATGTACCATTTGGTAGCTGGACCAATGAGAGTTCTCTGAAAAAGACGTAATCGAATAGAATCATCGACTAGTGAATTGGATGCGCACCAGAGGTGATAAGTCATAACGTGATTAGATGGGTCCTCTCTTGACTTACCTTCAAATTTTGGAATATCACTGGGCAACTTGTTAGGCATCGATGGCCAATATGGAAGATAAAAAATGGGATCGTTTGTAAGGCGCGACAGATCTGGTAAATCTAAAGTTTCTATGAATGGTAACTAATGGCTAGGGTATTGATAACCTTGAGTGATCAAACCAGTTCCAGGAGGAGGATAGCTAGGATATCCTAGAATCAGATGCGCATTTGGAATCGTGAAACCTCCTGGGTAACTAGGATTAACCGGACCATATTGGGGTTGTTGAGGTATTTGATAAGTATACCCAGGGTACGGCTGATATTGATATGCTAGATTTTGTGTAGCTTGACCAATTTGATATTGTCCCTGGTACTGTTGATAAGTAAACTGAGGTTGACTAGAGACAATCGTACTAGTACTAGCTTGTCTCGTAGGCATCTGGACTGTAGTCTGAATTGTAGGTCCTAACTGTGGGACAGAGGCTTGAGGAATTTGCATTGATGTAGGGATAAAAGAAACCGGAGCTACAAATACTCCAGAAACAGATGTTGTAGGTTGAACATAGGTTGCAGTAGTTTCATTAGTTTGAGGTGTACTGGGGCCAGGCTGTTGAACAGAACCAGGTGCAGGGATTTGAACAGTAGGCTGAACAAGTTGCTGGGTTGGAACAGAAACTAAAGGTTGTCCAGGTTGATTAGGTAACTGCACATTAGGTTGCAAAGTCTGTTGAATTTGTGATGGATTCCACACCATGTTCATTTCGGGGTATTGACTCATAGAAGGTTGTACATATGAAGGACCATAGCTTGATTGAATGTAGGGTTGAAAATTAAGTGGTAAATTTCTAGCCCTTGTAAAACTGATTGACCGGAAGGTGGTTGGAAACCTTGAGTTGGGTACTAACCTTGAGGCACATACTGAATCTGGGGTTGATAAGGACCTTGAGGAATATACTGAGTCTGGGGTTGACCTTGGGGTATGTACTGTCCTTGAGGTTGATAACCTTGAGGTATGTATTGTCCTTGAGGTTGTTCTCCACGTAAATAATATTGTCCTATAATTTGTCCTCGTAGAAAATTACCTTGAGGTTGCCCCCCAGGCAGTAACTAACTACCTTGAGGTTTCCCCCAAGGCAGTAACTGACTACCTTGAGGTTGCCCCCCCAGCGGTAACTGACTACCTTGAGGTTGAGGATTTGGAATATTTCCAGACATCATAAAAATTTGCTTTGTGTTCGACGTTTCAGTTTTAGTTCCATTTATACCAGTTGATAACACTTGTTCAGTTGGTCGAGGATTTTCTCCTGAGAAAGTACCAGAGAGTGACTGGTACCCTGAAGGAACAGAAGGACCATCGTATAAAATTTTTTCCGGCGATTGGGAAAACATAGATGACTCACTTGACATAATTGATGAAGGATAATAACCCCTTGGTGTAGGATGAAAAGGAATTCGGGGTGGTGAAAAACTAAGACTCGGGTTCTCTAAAAAATCTATCAATGAAAAATACCAAGCGTCACTTCTAAAATGACTGTAGAATATATATTCATGCTCCCTAAGATTCAAAGTCTGTTGGGTTTCGGGAAGAGTTACTTATTCGTCTGGACTGACAAGTTCTTCAATGGAAATGAGGTCAGAAGGAAGATTTTCAGTAATAATATGTCTTACCCTAGGTGAACCAGGATCACTAGAAGTTGGAGTAACAAATCCTAAAGATGATTCCAAAACAGCAGGTTCAGTGTCAAGTTCAGAAATTTCAAGTTCTTCAGCGAATTCACTGGAAGGAGAAATACTACCAGTAAGCTCAGAAATTGAAATCGGCTCTTGAATATGCTTTGTTGTTTGTAGTTGATAATCAGGATGAACAACTATAGATGACTCTCCTACTTCTGTTGATCTAATTTTACTGTCAGTAGGCAATACTAGAGCTCGCAACCCTTCAAGTTGGCTTGGTGTATATTCAGGGGGCTTCCCCTGAAGTCTACGCGATTGTCTTGGTAATTTAGCCATGATTAAAAATTATTAATCACACATAATCAAATGAAAATTTCAATGAAAAACTCCTAGAGTCACTAAAGAAACAAACAAATGAATCACACGCCTAAAAATCTAGGAGATCAAACCACACACAAACAGTAACTTCCCACACTAAAAACACTAGTTGGTGATGAAATCCAATGTCATAGAATTTAATGCAGAAAGGGAAGTTGGAACAGTTACCTCGACAACCTGCTTAATGAAACAGACCAGTGCAAGTTTCTCCACTTAAACCATCTCGAGTGAAGATAAACCTCCGGAGAGTCCAAGTGATTCTAGTCGATGTCTGCTCCAGGTACAGTGGGATCTTTCCTCCACCGTCACCTTAGGAAAAAAACTATAATATTATGGTCACTATGGTTACCAACAAGAACTAATATACCTGGGGGAACAGTCTACAGTCTGACACACGTGCAAGGGCAGAGTAACAAAGCTCAATCCCCTTGAAGGCTCCTTGACATAATCCAAGGTATACCGACAAGTGACCCCAGGCTCCTCGACAATGGTCTATCCGAGGTTTACTGTTGCTAATACGCGCATATCTTCTATCGTTCCCAATGAGATAGAATTGATTATCTCACTGGTTCAGATATGACCTCGTATTTGACTCCTTTAAGAGGAGCTTCCCAAAGCATACAAGCAACTATTGGATTTTTTCCTACCGCAAGATCAACTACTTGTTTGTTTTAATTGTCTTGGAGAGTTAATTACTCCCTACTCCAAGATAGTAGCCTAAGCTATATTGGTGAAAAGAGCCCTAGAAATATAAAAGTTACTAGATTAATTTTAATTTAAGCATTGATTTTATAAGATTGTTTCTTAGGATAGTAGGTGCGAAAGTGAAACTGATGATATGAAGTGACCCGACTCAAATCATACTAAAAATGTATCTATTATGAGAAAAAATCCGTTTTCTTTCAATGAATTCTAGCTAAAGGAAGAGTTGAGAAATGCAATCTTTTAAAAAAAAATCTTTCCTTCAAACAAGAATAAATGAAAAGAAATCTAATTTCAGTGAGAACTCAAAATGATCTATGCTCAATAAAAATCCCTTTTTGTTCAAGATTGAAACTGCAAACTAAGTTTTTCTTCAAAAGACACTACAATTTCTAGAAAAGCACTCAAAGCTAAAAAACATTAAAAATGAAATCTAAAAATTCTAAGACTAAATCTGCATTAAAACTTCAAATATTTTAAGGATGTCTTACTTAGCGTGTAATCTAACTAAGAAATTCTTTGCTTGAATAAAAAATAACTCGAAAAAAAATCCAATTTTCGTATTTTAAGTGAAATTCCAAACTTATTAACAAAAGTTTTTAATGATTTGCAAATGAGAAAAATGGAATCTAAATCTCATAAAACAATTTTTGCTATGACGTCAAACCCAACAAGAAAACAAGAGAATACCAGTGATCTAAAGGCATACCAAGGTTTTTCTAATCTCTAAGCGGGATGTAAGACAAAGCAAAAATCATTATAACATGCAGATCTTTCAGAAAATAATTCAAAAATAAAAATGCTGAAGTAAACTCTTAACCAAGGCTTTCTGACAGAAGATATAGGTCTGGGTAATCATTGAGAACCTAAAAAACTAATGCAGAAAAAAGGATTCTAAGATTTTTAAAAATTTTGACAAGGTCCGCAGGATTCAGTGCAAACCAGTGCCGTCCCGCATTGTGGGTACAGGAAATGTGCGGAACTGCCCACACTGTCTCGAAAGGAAAAGAGAAAACACAGGAAAACAAGAGAAAAAACAAAAAAATCTCAAAGATTTCTCAGGGATTCTACAGGGATTAACTACCCAAGCCAGTATAAATCAATCAAAATCAGGAAACATAAATTCATAAATCAAAAGTAAAAGAAATCAAAGTTCAAATCATTCCCTAGTGGAGTCGCCATTTTGTTGGACGGATAAGTCGTTCTTGCGGACATGATAGACCTCCCAAATTTCCTACAAACAACTAGCAACAAACGGACAAACAAAACTATCTTTCTCTAGATATATTGCGATTCATAATTAAATGCTATAAAGGTTTAATGATCTTACCTTTGATCCAACGCTTGTTTATAGTAGTAGTCCTTTAGTTGCTCGAACGAGTTATCTTCGGAGATCTGCAATCACAAACAAAAAAACATCAAATAACACCTGCATAGCATATATTCATAAATCATATCCATTATGGTGATCAAAGAATCCATAAAATAAACCAATCAATTGACAACTTATTGAGAAAAACGGATTTATTTGTATTAACTTAAATAAGGAAAAGCCTTACAACCGTGTCTGCCTTGATATCATACAGGCCTTCCTAGGGTCCAGAACAGGCGTTTCCTTTACTCTGATCAGCCTTGCACTCTTCCAACCGAGATACATACATGTATGTAATCCTTCCCACATGAAATCTCAGCTAAAATGGTCTAAGTTTCAACAGCACTTTGCCTCCAACAATACTAAAAATTCAACTCATCAATTGTAACCCCTTGAGGTTGCCCTATGCCTCTTTTTATAGTGGAAGAGAGGAGGTTATAGCTCCATACATGAAGGGTAGAATCCTCCTTCAAAGGGATTAGTTACTTACATCAAGGGGTTAGCTCCTTATTGGATGGGATACATGAACATGAAAGGAGTGGACTTTCCACTGTAGGAATGTTTCTAGAAGCTTCCAAAAATGACTTAAACTGAGCTTCTAGATTTTACTTGCGCCTTTTTTAACCTTTTACAGGGGTCCGCACTTTTAATAAACAAAAAGTGTGCTTGGCTACGCATGATTTATAGCCAAAAGGTGTAGGACCATAGGCAAAACTAGGAGAAAGTGCGGTACCATAGTTTTAAGACTTTTATGAGATTTTCTCTTAGTTTCAAGGCTTGAATTTAGGAACTTTGATATTGTAGACTTTCAAGGGAGTACTAAAATGTCATGGTGACAAATTTCAGTGTAACACTTAGTTCAGTGGAAGCAGAATACATGGCAGCAAGTTTAGCTGCATGTGAGGCTATCTAGATGAGGAAGATTCTAGTTGGTTTGTTCGGTTCACATTTAGATCCCACGGTGATTCATTGTGATAATCAGAGTTGCATTAAACTCTCAGTTAATCCTGTGTTTCATGATAGATATAAACATATTGATATCCGGTATCATCATATCAGATATTGTGTGTAGTGGAAGATCATGTTGCTTCAGTACATTCCTACAGAGGATCAGGATGCAGATATTCTGATGAAGGCGCTCACTAGGAGCAAATTCGAATACAATAGAGGCAATATCGGGGTGAAGGATAATCCCTATCTTGTTGAGAGGGAGTGTTGAGATTCAACAAGATGATGAGCTTAGTGAAAAGAGTTGCCTTCACTAAGTGGGCCCGTAGGCTATTTTTGGCGCAAGTCTATTTTTAGACATGTCGATCATATTTCAGAAGTTGCAAGATACTATTTGTAGATGGTTGATCAAGTTGGAAAAATAGTTGAAATTCTATTTTTAGAATATTGGGCGAAGTCTATTTATAGATCGTCAATCTAAAAATAGATGCATGTCGATTATTATTTTCTCTTAATAATAATTAGACTCTAAACAACAACTTATTCTCTTGGAGCACTTCAGTTCAGTGCACAGATGTGGCACAATAGCTAACAGAAATAATTACGCTATTCCTGAGGGTTTACTGGAGCTAATGCATGGAGGACTTAGTTAGAACTCAAGTGGCAGAGTTATGACATAGTTGGAAGAAGCAGTTATGGAGTTGTATTCAGTTTAACTCAGTTAGAATCAATTGAGCTAGTTGTATCTTGTCTAACTCATTTATACACTAGTGAGAGTGAAGTGAATTAATTAGTTAATTAATTCACAAATAATAACTCACTAATCAACTGAACAATACAACAATTAACTACAGTGCATGGTAGTTTCAGTAGAGACCAGTGGAGAGATAGGTGAAAGGGCAAGATAGACTATCTGTTGTGACTATAGTGATGCATTGATTGCATCCAACACATATTGGAGATTCCAATGAGGATTGTGCAGTCAATCCAAGAGTAATTCAAATTCATTCAGAGCTATTCTTCATCAGATATTGCACAATGGATGCAGGCTAGCAGGTGGCAAAGATCGGTGCATGGATTTGCAAGATTGGGCCTGATTAGTGTATGACGATTGTACTGTACTGAGAGCTTGTGATAAGATTTTTATGTTTGTATGAGATTTTCATATGATCTCCATGTTACATAATATATAGTTGGGGTTTTCAGCTTCAGGCTTTCCCGGTTTAAAACTGTGTTATGTACGATTGATAATTTTTGTTTATGCTTCACATGTGTGTGCAATTAATTTTTCTGCAAAAGATTAACAAGCAGAATAGATTTAGTATCTTGCATAAAGTTAAATAGTGTGAGATTAGGTGGATCTTGGACATATGCATGCTTAGTGCATATAATTTCTACAAATCCATCCTCAATGCCTCTCAAACAGAAAGGATATTTCAACAAGGCCAAGCTTGTATAGGAAGTACTCATACTTCCCTTACATCAACTACCTTTTCTTCTGTGGAAATCTGTTGGAGCTTCTTGCCTCCTATCAGTGCCATGCTCTCGAATCATAAAGCGCTTCAACCTTCCATAAAACTGATTTCTTTGACAATATTAATACAACTTTGATTAGAAAGTATCATGGTAAAATCCAGGACATCATCAAAACAATCCATCAAAGATTTCATGGAGCCAAAATTTCTTCACAAATTTCCAAATCCTTCGCCTCTGCACTGATTAGTGCAACAAAATCTTGCTTTATGTTCTTCAAGAAGCCATACTAGATCTCAAGTAGAAAAAATCATCATTATTACCTTTTCTCATCATCAACATTATTAGCCCAGTTAATACAACCTTGAATCAAATGTATCAAGGAACGAATCATCCACCGATACAATGATGGATCAACATGATCAAATTTTTTTAGCTTCGTCAAATTGTTTTACAATCCATTAATCTAAACTTATGGAGGATATTGATCACAAGATTCCTTTGATCAAGAAGGATTACATGAGTTTCCTACCATGCCTTAGGTTTCCAAGCCAAGATCCTTCATGTGAAATTCTGCTTCCAACTCCTTCTGAAGGAAACATCTTTTCCTTTGAATTATTTAAGGCACAAGTAATCTTAAATTTCTTGCTCTTTATGAACTTGGAAAGTCCTCATGTTTTGTTTCATTCTTCTAGTTCTTCCATCTGCTACCAATACCTAGGCAACCATTGTCATCAACCAACAATCCTCACTAGGAGGCTATGGGTGAACAAATACAATTAAACAAAGTACAAGAGACTATCAAAGATAAGGATAACTATAACAATAGTAATAAAGGAAAAGGATATGTAGAGTACTTATGTTTTGAAAAAAGTCAACTTTCTCTTCCTTAAGTGCCTTGTCCACATCATCATCCAGGAGCTAGGGTTTCATCTTTCAAGTGAAAGAAATCAATCTTAAAGGTTAGTCTACAAACCCTAGTCCTATTTTCTTTAACTCTTTTGATTACAATTGTATGGCTAGGATTTCTAATTTCAAACACAACAATTTAACCATGCTTAATTTTTTTTTTTACTAAAATTTACAAACCCTAAATGTTTCAATATCTAATAGCTTCAATACCCGCCATACCACAAATCCGTATATTCTACAAGTATTAAAATATCTAATATCTTCAAAACCCACCATACTACAAATTTGCATTATTATTATTATTATCCAATTTTAAGGTCATGACCAAGTGAGAAACCAAATTGGTGTAAGAGACCCCCTTGTTTATGGGACGAAACATTATTGACCAACCTTCTAAATACGAGATGGAATACATTTCATCACAAAATCTTCACATGAGAAGAAAGAATTCGAAAGCTAATTAATCAAATATGTCAGGATTTGTAATATCCATACATATCTTTTCATAAAACATCACTATCTTTCAAAAGGTCAACAAATTGTTAGCTTCTTCATGTTAATTTCTAGATGTGACTTCACCCATACTTAGAAAACGTATCATTATATGCAATATAGTTAATATAAGTCATTGTATGTAAATGAACAAAAGTTATACATACCTTTTTCAACCTTACCTTTTCATCTTTGCAGAGACCAGGTCCTTTGACTTTTCTTTGATATGTATCATCTTCCTCGAAGAGTGGTGCCCCAGACCATTCATACTTCAATGTATTAGACCTCGTTTTTTATGCCTCAGGTGAGATGCTACGAAATCTGTTCTCCAGAGAGTTCACAAGATTGTGCACAAAACTGTCCATAAGATTCCAAATGTCTGTCCAAAACAAGAGCCCAGATTTTGTCTTTTATTTCAGCCTTATTAGCCATAGGGATAATGCCACAAGACCTTGCATTGATCATATGAATAGTGCCTCAGAGATTCATATATCACAGAGTTTTGGATCTTCATAAAGCATAGATGAATAGCCTCAAAACTTCGCTTGGATTCTACAAATAAATAGCCTCAGAGAAGGCCCGAATTGTCATAGAAAAAGTGCAATAGGAAGGTTCGGATGTCACAGCATAAAGTGAGAATCATATATTCTAATGAGGTTACGATCAGGTCATTCCTCCTTAACTTTATATTTCCTCAGGGGCTACTACTGGATAGTTCGGACTTTCAATTTATTTCATTAATATTCTTCTTCGCAACTCTATGTTAGGATACTCCACAGGATGTCATAGAAGAAAAAATCGCATATTGCAGAAATAATAGGGCCATAGTCTCACAGTGAATTTGCATATCATAGTTCCATACAAACTTCGCATACCAGAGTGTCTTCACATGTCAGAGTGCTATAGATATTTCACATACCACAGTTCTTTGGAGGCTTCGCTTAAAGGACTATGGATACTTCGCATACCATAGGAAATTTATATACACATCAAAGAATATCAAATAAAACTTCGGCCTTCTTATCTACTCGAGCGGGAACTAGCGGAGTTTAAATATAACTTTTGTTTTTGTCCTTCAAAAAGTCGTTCTTCTTCCTTGATCTGAATCAGGTAATAGTGATAATCTTCTTTAACCTAGAAGAAAATTTCGGATCGTAATAATCTTGGACTAGGAGCAGAGTATTTTAGCCCTTCCACATAACTTCAAACTTCTTACTTGGATCACAGAAAATTCAGATCCATTGACCATTCTTCAAAACTAGCTTCATAAAGATATCCACAGGTAGGGATTATGAATTACAGAGATGGCTTCATTTGAGATAAATCAGATCATTGTTCTGCAATACTTTCTTGCTCTGATACCATGTTAGAAATTTAATTGCGAAATAGAATTTCTAATCATGATTTTTACTTATTTACTTCATTCATTAGGTCATCAAGCAATTATACAAATAACATGCTAAAATGCATAAAAAGACAAGGAACACCAAAAATTAGGCCAAAGGGCAGGGCAAAAATCACAAGGGGAAAACCCATCAATCATTTCCTTATAGATTCTGCATCAACAAGAGAAATCCAAGTGAAACTAATCAGGGTCCAAGTGCCAAGCCAGCCCTCCAAAGTCTTCCATGTTTGTCCATAAAGTAGTCAACCAATTCTTCCATATGCATGTCCTTGGATGTCTCTGTACTTCTGAAACTCACATCATCATAGAAGACTGTCCCTCTAAAACTTGCATTATTAGATATCTCTAAAAAGAATAGCTCCCCAAAATTCAGATCATAATCTATCTCATATTAGCTCACATCCCACAGAAAGTATGGCCTCAAAATAACTCACATTCCACAGAAAGTATAACTTCAATTTTTACACTGCTCCATAGAAGTGTAGCCTCAGTCCCATGCACTAACTTCAGAGAATATGTGTCACAAAGAACTCACACTTTTCAGATATACTAATCAACAAAAAGATTGCGTACTTAAGGTGTAGTAGTACGAATTCCTTCCACAGATCATCACCGAATTTCTTTCCAAATGGTGGAGGACAGATGTCAATTTATAGTTTTTTCTTCATGCAAAGGTCATGTCCTTTGGGCAGACTGACTTCTCTGTTGGGAGGGATGATTTGGAAACTTGCTGAGAACAATGAAACAAACAAAATTTCAATTTTTCTTCTTTTCATTGGGTCACAAAGAAAAAGCTCTTTGACTTGTTCTTTTGACCAAAATAAAGCATGGAGAGCATGCTACAAAATAATAATAATTTCTTTTGTTTTTATATAAAATACGTATTGAAGAACGAACCTAGTTATAATATCCAACACTTTTGTATCATGTGCTTTGACTTGTCATTATGATCATCTCCCACACTTAATCAAATAATCCTACAAGTAGATTCTGAAGCCACACTGCTTCAAAACTTGCTAAATTGTAATATACTCTGCTTCATATGTTGTTTGTTTCAAACTCATCATAGTAGGCCCCAAGCTGAATCATCATTCTTAGCCCAATATGAATCTGTGAATCCTTGTAGTTGTACGAGACATATCTCAATCCATATCCAATTGTACCATGCTAATACTTCAACACATGTTGTGCCACATGCATGACCAACTTGAATCCATTACCGGAACTGCTTTCTGGTCACCCTGACTAGGTTCTCCCTCTAACGCTCAAACAAATCGTGCTGATGCAATCTAGATTTCTCCCACTGTCACTCAACTTTATCAGATTGGATACTATGGGAATGACTATGGACTTGTTTTCCATCACCGCAATGCTTGACCTTGTAAATCCATCTTGAAGTCATCATTGATTTTCCATAGATCTTGGTACAATGAAATCCCTCAAATTTGTTGGCTTGATTTCTTTTGGATCCGTTTTGGTCCGTACAATTTCTTCCTCTCGAACATGAATCACTTATGGGAGAACCCTCTTACCACAAACTTTACTTCATTCTTCCAATTCTTTTTACTGCCGCCAAATCCATGGCATCCTTCACGATGTGCTCGTAATCCTAATTAGGAAATCCATAGAAGAATGATTATAACCCAACAAAAGAAACAAAGATAAGAGGCTAACAAATAAAAAACAATAATAATCAAGGAAGACATATTAGAGTACTTATCTTTTAAGGATTGATGGTAATTTCCAACTCCCTCTTACTCCTTGTCTACTTGCAAAAATTACCGAAATCTCTTTGCGACCTTAGTAAAACATATACTCGTCCTTAACTACTAATGTTTTTGGAGTGCCATTCTTGGATTTCTTTTGATGTGGATGCTCATCATCATCACTCTCTGTAGTTGAGGGGTGAAAATGCGAGGGTGGGTTACACTTTTGCGAGAAACGTAGGCGAAAAATTCATTTTCCCAACAGTTTGACTGAACCTTTATAAGAGTTCGGCCAAACTGTTTGAAAGTTTGGCCGAAGTTTCGAAATTAGTTTGACTGAACTAATTTTTCCGTTTACATTGATGGCGTATTGACGATGTGGACAAACATATTTTTGGTCGGAGATGGGAAAACCGACAACCAAAGTTCGACCGAACTAATAGTTCGGCCGAACTTTTAAAATAATTTGGCTGAACTTTTAAAATAATTCGGTTGAACTTTGGCTTATAAATATACCGGCCCGCAAACCTTAAGAGTTTTCAGGCTTGTTACTGTTGTCACAGAACCTGTCTCGCATCTGTGTTTTTTGTTTGCTGTGTCATATGTTTGTTGTTGCGTGAGGAGGTGAGAATGATGTTGCGTGGGGAGGTCAGAAAACTGTTGTTGTTGTGTTACCGTTGTCGCAGAATCTGTCTCACATCTATGTTTTCTGTTTATTGTTGCGTGAGGAGGCGAGAAATCTATTGTGCGAGGAGGTGAGAAAGTTGTTGCACGAGGAGGTGAGAAAGCCGTTGTTGTTGCTCTGTGTCATCTGTTTATTTTTTTTGTATTTTTTTTGTTGGTTTTAATTTTATTGCTCTATTTTTTTGTTCACAGGTTTAAATTTTATTGCTCTATTGTTATGTAATCTGCGTCCTCCGTGATGTCTTTGACGATCTCCTGCCTCGTCGTCTCATTGTGGCCTCATCGTCTTGTTGTCTTTGAATTTCTAGGTAGACGAAAATCCTCCTATGCGTTGTCTTGACCTCTATTTTTAGCAAATGCTTAATTTCACCAAGGTCTACCATCCAAAATTGTCTAAATATCTATGTTAAACAATGTTAAACTGATGGATATCTATGTTAAACAGTGTGATCTATTAGAAGCCTCATGGAATTGGTCCAAGCTATATATCTAACTCTAGCACATTTGCTATACAATTTTCTTTTTAGAAATGTATTAGCGAAACAAAACTACCTACCCAAACAATGCTATTTGATTGTTGTTAGATGTATGCAATATTCTCAAATGTTTGCATAGATTAGACCTTCAAAATATACCCCAAACTATGAAATAGACCACCCTCCAATTGTTGCCAAGGAAATGTTTCTTAGCATTGTCTTTCGTGTTAAGAATAAAATAAATCAATTGTGACTTTATATCTCATGTTGTACCTTGAGTACTTTCTTTCTTAATTGTAGCTTTATCACTGGTCTCTGCTTCCTGTTGTAATATTTAAAAATTTCTTGCACCTTTCCTTCATGTTGTACCTTGAGTACCTTCTTTCTTAATTGTAGCTTTATCATTGGTCTCTGCTTCCTGTTGTAATATTTAAAATTTTCTTGCACATTTCCTTCTTAAAATGGTAGAAACAAAAACATTTGACTGCAAAAGTAGTCCGTATTTTATAGTAATTCTTGCATAAATGGTGGCATTATTTTCTCACCTCCATTATGACAATATTAAAAAATGGTGCAATAGAGTTTGTTGTGTTGATATGAAGTTGACACTGCCAACGATATTACTTGCAAATCTATGATCATCTTCATTATCTCCGCATTTCATAATATTCATTCATGTTCTTGCCTTCAAAAAATAACAAATCTTCTTTACCATTCCTTGTAAATTTTGAGTAAGCTTCTTAATTGTTAAGTACATTATCTAAGGTGTCTATAATCATGGCACCATATTCTTGGATGCCCATTGCCTATTTTTCATTAGAAAGCCTCAATCAACAATCCATATTTACTTTTGTAAAATTGAAAGGGAAACTACAGCTGCTACCTGCGCATCTACTCCAATCAAACTTAGAAGTTCAATCAAATATTTTATATACACCTTAGCTTTTTTTTCATTAGAAAGCCTCAATCAACAATCCATATTTACTTTTGTAAAATTGAAAGGGAAACTATAGCTCCTACTCGCGCATCTACTCCAATAAAACTCAGAAGTTTAATCGAATAATTTATATACACGTTAGGTGCAAAGGGAAGAATAAGTTGTTCATAATTAATCTTCCAACTGAGTCCACAACACTATAGTGCCAAGATTTAACTAATGACCCTTGCATAGCAGAATACCCACATATATATCTACAACACAATCAACATTGTAGTGATTTGTAAGATTTAACTAATAACTCTTGCATAGGAGAAATTTTCTGCCGCTTAGGGGTTCAAGAAATTTTTACCAAACCTCCATACATCTAAAGTGGATATATGCATACTAGGGTTGGATAAGATTTGTCTAGGATTCTGATTTTCTTATTTTATTGATTTAAAATTTAATAAAATGTGCGAGATGTATATATCTTGAAAACTTTATTTAATTTTATTTACCAATTTTGTGATACTACAAAAAGTACATCAGATTAGTAATGGTGATAAGTTACAAAATTATTGGTAAAGTTGATCAAGCATGATACCTATATGTAGAGGAGAGTTGTATGTGTGACTTTTGACATAATTTCATCAATCACTACCATTAGTTGTTTATCATTTTATGCATTTAGAGGCATGATGTTAATAGGAATGATTGATAGAAATGGTTTATTCGAGTAATAAAGACGCTTGGCTTGTTACCATTATGCTACTATAGGTTTATGTTGATTATAGAACTATTTTTTTATTAATGTACCTAAATTTACACCTTCCATGATGCTTCTAATATTGTAAAATGTTAAAAGTGGAGTGTTTTATGATATAATGGATATTACTAATCTAGATTATGTACAGTGATATGATGATAGTGTAGATTGATGTTCAATTTGTAAAATTCTTGTACATATCAAGGATGAATGATAGTACAAGCCAAAAATGACATTATTATAAATTATTAGACAATCTGTTAGGTGCTAAATCATACTTTTTATTAAGGACATAACTAATGCAAGTTTAAAATTCCTTTTTAATGTTCTTAGTCTATTTATAGATGTCAAAGTAAAGGTTTCTAGATGTGATCTCTCCCATAAACTTTAAGGCAAACCATGTACATGCCATTTCTCCCACAAACTCAGCAAGGTGTGACTTTTGACATAACTTCAACCACTACCACTAGTTGTTTTGGTAAGTGCATAAAATAATTTTTCAAACCATGTACATGTAATTTCTCCCACAAACTCATCAAGGTGTTACTCTTGACATAACTTCATCAACCACTACCACTAGTTGTTTTAGTAAGTGCAAACCACTACCACTTTTAGGAAAAGTTTAAGGCAAACCATGTACATGTGTCATTTCTCCCATAAAATTTTAGGCAAACTTTAAGGCATGTCATTTCTCCCATAAAATATAAGGCAATGTCATTTCTCCCATAAACTATAAGGAAAAATGTAAGGCAAACCATGTATATTTCATTTCTCCCTTAAACTCTAGGCAAGGAAAACTTTAAGGCGTGTCATTTATAGATGTGATTTCTACCATAAACTTTAAGGAAAACTTTAAGAAAAACCATGCACATGTCATTTCTCCCACAAACTCAAGGCTTTCTCCTATTAATTCAAGACAAAATTTAAGGCCTAAAAACTAAACCTAAAGTGGTTGAACTTCCATAGGATTTGAGTCTGTCTGTTGAGTGTTAACTTCTACAAGGTCTAAAGGCAGAGTCTATAAAGGGTCAGGTAGCCTCTGGATCTCATCTTTTCTCAAAGGTGACATATCCAGTAAATTCTCCTACAGTCAATCTCTGGAACATATCTAAATAGAAGTTCTTCATTTTAATATTCATTTCTGTACATGCCATTTCTCCCATAAACATTAAGGCATTTGCTAGTGTTTTTGGAACCATGTACATGTCATTTATATCTCATTTCTCCCATAAACTTTAAGGAAAACTTTAAGGCAAACTTTAAGGCAAACCATATACATACATGCCATTTCTCCCATTTCTCCCATAAATTTTAGTAAATGCATAAAATAAATTTTTGAACTATGTACATGTCATTTCTGCCACACACTTTAAGGGAAAATTTAAGGGAAACCATGTACATGTGTCATTTATCCCATAAGCTTTTAGGAAAATTTTAAGGCATGCCATTTCTTTGTCATTTATCTGTCATTTCTCCCATAAACTATAAGGCAAACTTTAAGGCAAACCATGTACATGTCATTTCTCCTTTAAACTCTAGGCAATGCAAACTTTAAGGCATGTCATTTCTCCCTTAAACTCTAGGCAATGCAAACTTTAAGGCATGTCATTTCTAGATGTGATTTCTCCATTAAACTTTAAGGAAAACTATGCACATGTCATTTTTCCCACAAACTCAAGGCTTTCTCCCATTAATTCAAGGCAAAATTTAAGGCCTAAAAACCGAACCTAAAGTGGCTGAACTTCCACAAGATTTGAGTCTGTCTGTTGAGTATTAACTTCTACAAGTTCTAAAGGCAGAGTCTATAAAAAGCCAGGTAGCCTCTGGATCTCATCCTTTCTCAAAGGTGACATATCCAGTAAATACCCCTACAATGAATCTCTGGAACAAATCTTAATAGAAGTTCTTCATTGTAATATCCATTTCTGTACATGCCATTTCTCCCATAAACTTTAAGGCATTTTCTAGTGTTTTTGGAACCATGTACATGTCATTTTTATGTCATTTCTTCCATAAAATTAAAGAAAAAATTTAAGGTAAACCATGTACATACATGTCATTTCTCCCATTTCTCCCATAAACTCAAGGAAAACTTGAAGGATAACCATGTACATATCATTTCTCCGATAAACTTTAAGGCATTTGAAAGTGTTTATGGAGCCATGTACATGTCAGTTATATGTCATTTCTCCCATAAAATTTAAGGAAATTTTTTAGGCAAACCATGTTCATGTGTCATTTCTCCCACAACTCACTAAATATGGTTGAAAAATGGACATTATGCATAGATGTTTCTTGCTATCCAAATCCAGGGAAAGTAGTGATTACATATGTGCTTTGCAATATTGCGACTAATAAGCTCCTCCAAAGGTAAATGAATATACCGGGAATAACAACAAACAACAATGCATATTATATTGCATTTATAGTTCATGCTTGGGAACAACTAGGGAGTATGGATCAAATGGAATTGTAGTTTTCACCAATTTTGAACTTGTGTGCAACCAGATGAAAGATGCATACCAAGTTAAGAAGGAGAGGCTAAAATGACCGCATGGAAAAGCAAACAATATTGTTAGTCAATTTCAAATTTTTAGTATAAGACATTGTGAAAATGTTAATAAGATGTTTGGTGATCTATTGTGTGGGGCAATGCCAATTCAAGATTCATCTATCAAAGATGAATTAATATTATACGGGGCAATGCCAATTCAAGATTCATCTATCAAATATGAATTAGTGTCGAGACACTCTCCTTCAAAATTTATTGATGGACATTGTAACATATCTTTGATATGTGTGTGTTTTTTACTTATAAATGCGTCATTTTTAATGACCATGCGTTTTTTTTCAATTATATACAAAGTGTGTTCCCACCATGTAAAACGTAACTTGATGAACTTCACATTTTTATAAAATTAAAATGTGAGGAATTCAATTTTTTTTTGTTTAAATTGAGTTTCACACATCAATTAGTGCTTTTAAAGTTGTGTTTTACATAATTTGTGTACTAAATTACATCAAATTTTTGAAATCTTTTGAATTTATTTTAAATAATAATTTAAAAATAATTGTAAATGTCCACTGTAGATATATCCACATATATTAGGGAGGATGAAAGATGAAGATCAATAGAATCCCATGCCTCTACGATAGAGGGGGATCATGGATTGATGGATGTTCAGAGTATTTAAATAATCTTATCTCCATATATACATGTGTGTACATATGGAATTGATTTTTTATCAATTTTTTGAGTTAAATTAATTTTTAATAAGTTTTATTTTTTATTTTTTAGGAGTTAGGAGGACAAGGGTGTCTACTCCATCACTGGAACATGGTCATGGTTCACACAATCGTGGTATGGTTCATGAAACTTAATTAATCATATGTACATGTATTTATATGTATGAATGTATTTTTGAATTGATTATAAATTCATATTTTTTTATAAAGCTTTCCTCTTGTCACGTGAGGTTGGTGGTGGTACATATTCCCTTGGAGGCCCATCAATAGGTGGTGGCCAATTGTGTGAGGGTGGTGATATACATTCCCCCAGTGGAAAATCAATGGATGGTCGTGTTGGTTCTCATCCAATCAGTGGTCATTCTGGTTCTCAACAGTCTCAGGGTGGGCAACATGCTAGCTAACCATATCGAGGTGGCCATCAATCTGAATATTATTTTCATTCAATTTGTATAAATTTGTTTACATGTTTTTTAATATACAAAATTTTATATATTGATGGAGAGGTTTAAAATTTTTCTCCAAATGTTGCTCGAAAAAGACGTAGGACATAACGCGTTATTCAAGAAGAAAGTTATACACCAACCATGACTTATCCGTCTGAAATTTTCGATATACCTTGGGAATCAAACATGTAGCAATGCACCTTACAAATGTGTCAACATCTCCATTCAAAATTGAAGAGAGATCTCGTGTCTTTGAAACTCCCTGCTGAGAGCCGAGAAAGCTTGGAAATAGTTGCTCACCCTTTAGGCGAACTAGTAGATGTGTACCTAAGGCTTGGGCCAACCGCTGATACTTTTGTAGAAGTGATGAGAAAAAGAAAGGAAACAGTGATGGGTCCCAATACATGGGAGGTTGATAAACAAAGAGTTACAACAGAAATGGCCAAGTCTATGTTTAATTTCAAAGAAGGGCTGAAAAGAAATATGTTAAATGTGAACTATTTCAAGCACCCTGATATAGATGACCATTTGTATGATAGGCATCTTGCTGCCCATGGAAGAATCCCATGGAACTATGAAGATATGATTTATTTTATAAAATTATTTTATGTAGAATTAGTTTTAGGAATGAAACCTAATTATAATGACCTTCACTTTGAATTTTTTTGTCCTAGGAAAGGTCGATTGTGTGATTGCAGGGGCACTAAGCGTGATGCTGAGTTGCCTCGCCTTGAGCCACCATTGGTTAGTCGACCTCTTCGTGTGAAAACTTTGCATTCAGAGATGGATGTCACTTTTCAAATTAGTCGAGAAGCAAGGAATGCCATCATTTCTAATGTTCAAAGTGGACTGGGTGGAGTTTATGTTTGTCTGAATCGACAAAGAGCACAAGAGAATGCACATGCTAATTTTTTGTATCATACAAATGAAGAGATAGACAACACGAGAGTTGAAGGTCTCATAACATATGCAAAGAATTGTCACAATGGTTGGCAAGGCCTATTTATTCATGAGCAAGAGGACATGTGATCGATATGTGTTAATGGTTAGGGTGATTATTTTAACACATGTACAATTTGTAATAAATACATATATACATACATTTATTTGTATACATTAATCTAACAAAAATGTATCATATATGTTAACACTATTTGCAGTTCTCATGCTTGATGAACACATATGTTAATATCACAGTCGGAGCCTCCGGTTCACACAATCAAGATGGGCCTCACCATCATCACACAATCAAGATGGTTCTCACCATCCAGATGATATGTTGGCACATGTTAGTTTTTTTTAAGTGAACATGATGATGTACAATTATTTTTTATAATTATTATATATATCGAAACATGATGACATATTTTTGAAATAAATAATTATGCACACATGTACATGTATATATAATTAAATGTTAACAGAGTCCGATTCCATCCAATGTTTTTGGGATGGAGGTACCTTCTTCTTCCTTGGGAGATATGCCAAATCCACCATCACAAGTATGAACAATTTTTCACTTTTAAATATATTTTTAAGTTATATATTGCAGCTCAAAAGTTCCATTAAAAATTGAGATCTAGATCTTGAGTTATTTTATAGATTTAAATTTTTTGAATTTGAGGTTTATGGAGATTTTCTTTTGGAGCCACCCTTAGGAGATGTGCCCAATCAACTATCACAAGTATTCAATTTTTCATGTAAATATGTTTAAGTTACAAATTGAAGTTCAAAAGTTTTTTTATAAATTGAGATTAGATCTTGAGTTATTTTATACTTTTAGAAGTTTTGAATTTTAGGTTCTTGGAGACGATTTCCCTTCTCCACGGACTCTAGCGATGGAGTGTATGATGGAGATAGGAACATGCACACCATTTGAACTATTTGAACATGTTGTCTATCTTTTTTTTTTAATATTATTGAAAATTAGTTTATATATGCATTTACATTTGAAAATTTTTAATATATATATATATATATATATATACTTGTACATGTATATTGTACAGTTTACTGTGGAATATCTTCCTGTGGAGGAAGTTTTAATGGACGAGCAACAAAACACAATGGAGAGGGAACCACATGAGGTATTGCATGATTTTTTTTTTTTTTTTCATTTTGTTTTTTTACATGAAGTTCTATATTCTCATTCAATTTAAAAAAATTAAATTTTAAAGTTTGTACATATTGTGTACGGGTTCCCCATGCTTCACAGAATAACACGTACATTATAGCACGTGGATCAGGACTTTGTTGGCAGAGACACTAGATCCATCTGTATTTGATGGATGATGCACATGTGTGCAACATTATATTTGATATATCTAGTCTTAATTTTTATTTATTTATATATAGTCTTATCTATGCAGCCATATTTACTTTTCTATATAACTTGATACTTGTAACACTATACATTGAACTATATATATACTTTTATTGTTCATGTGAGATACAAATTTTGGACATATTTTACTGTTTGGATATAGTTTTAAACTACATTTACTTTTATCAAGAATGATTTTAAATTTTGGATACTTACATTTGGCATGTGGTCACATGTTATGATATATAATGTTTTGTTTTTAAAACTCAAATTGTCATTTTATTTTTTAAATATAAAATGAATTTAGATGGAGATTTCAAATTACAAAACACATGTACATGTTTGGCATGTGATCACATGCTGTGATATAATGTTTTGTTTTAAAAACTCAAGTTGTAATTTTATTTGTTAAATATAAAATTCAAATCTAGGTGGAAATTTCAAATTACAAAACACGTGTATATTTTGGATAGTTCAACTACATTTGGCATGTGATCTCATGTTGTGATATAATGTTTTCTTTTTAAATTGGATAGTTCAACTACATTTGGCATGTGATCTCATGTTGTGATATATTGTTTTGTTTTTAAAGCTCAAGTTGTCATTTTGTTTGTTAAAATGGAAATTTCAAATTACATTTTCACATTGTGTATATTTTGGATGGTTGAACTACATTTGGCATGTGATTGTGCTATAATGTTTTCTTTTTAAAACGTTGTCATTTTATAAATTTGTTAAATATAAAATGAATCTCTCTAGATGGAAATTTCAAATTACAAACCATGTACATACATGTGTATATTTTGGATCTAGTTGAACTACATTTGGCATGTAATTACATGTTGTGATATAATATTTTGTTTTACAATATAATGTTTTTTTTTTTTTTTTTAAATTTTAAATTCAAGTTGTCATTTTATTTGTTTAATATAAAATAAATCTCTAGATGGAAATTTCAAATTACATTTTCACAATGTGTATATTTTGGATGGTTGAACTACATTTGGCATGTTATTTTTATATAATGTTTTGTTTTTAAATTTCAAGTTGTCATTTTATAAACTTGTTAAAAATATAAAATGAATCTCTCTAGATGGAAATTTCGAATTACAAACCATGTATACATGTGTATATTTTGGATAGTTGAACTACCTTTGGAATGTGATCACATGTTGTGATATAATGTTTTGATTTAAAAACTCAAGTTTTGGATGGTTGAACTACATTTGGCATGTGATTGTGATATAATGTTTTGTTTTTAAAATTCAAGTTGTCATTATAAACTTGTTAAAAATATAAAATGAATTTCTCTAGATGGAAATTTCGAATTACAAACCACGTATACAAGTGTATATTTTGGATAGTTGAACTACATTTGGCATGTGATCACATGTTGTGATATAATGTTTTGTTTTTAAAACTCAAGTTTTGGATGGTTGAACTACATTTGGCATGTGATTGTGATATAATGTTTTGTTTTTAAAATTCGAGTTGTCATTTTATAAACTTGTTAAAATTATAAAATGAATCTCTCTAGATGGAAATTTCAAATTACAAACCATGTATACATGTGTATATTTTGGATAGTTGAACTACATTTGGCATGTGATCACATGTTGTGATATAATGTTTTGTTTTTAAAACTCAAGTTGTCACTATATTTGTTAAATATAAAATGAAGTTGGGATGCACATGAAGTTTGAATGTTATATAATTTTAGGATGTACATCTATTATTTAAGTGGAATTTAAGTACAATACATATCGATGTTTTAAAATCTAAAAACAATAATAAAATGTACAGGTTAGAAGCCATACCATGACCCCGCGCCAGTGACATAAAACCATTATAGGCAACTACAAAGGTGCGTTTTCAGGCCGCTCTCACAGTGGCAACGACCAACGATTGGAATCCACCGAGGGCTCTACATCTGATAGCCATGAGGTGATGGATCCTCAAGCGTTTGATAACATTCATGGGGAGACTATTTTTCCTCCAGAGAAGCCCAAGGGTAAAGATGCAGGAAATCCACTATTCCGCAATTTGTTCAGCCTTTAACTAGGAAAACCAACCCACTTCCAATTTATGAGCCCACGATGGAGGATATAGGTGTTTGGGTTATGGACTAGACAGTGTATGGACCAAAGATTACAATGCAGAGTACCCAGTCCCTCCCATTGTCCATGCGATCCCTCCGAAGCCTCCTCGAATGCCCACAACCAAGGAGGAAGCCATTGCTAGAGAATACAGGTGCATGATAGAGGAAGAGGACCAGGCAACAGACGAAGATGAATGAACTCCATGATTGTCACCTCAGGATATACTTCAACCCTTTTGTTTTTATATGGGCCATTGAATATTTTGTATTACAAGACTGGATGAAACTCTTAAGGGGTTGGTTTCCTCCTTTGATGCAGCCCCAAACTTGGTTTATTTTGAACACTACCAAGGCAGGGATAGGATAAGCATTGCTTTCCATCTCTTCCCATTGTCTCTGTACAATTTTTCATGCTTTTAATATAGTTTATCCCAAGTTACAATAAAAAAAAAAGTTCACATGAATATATGTACATAAAAATGATTGAAGTACATTTTTGAATATATGTTAAAACGATTGAAGTACAATACATATCGATGTATATATATAAATATAATCATAAGATTCTAGGTGTTCTTAGATGTGTCAAACAACCATAAAATTTTAAAATTGCATTCTAGAACATATATATCCAGTACACAACATTTTTCATTAATGCACATAGAAAAGCTACTTTCAGTTGATAGTAAATTGAAAATTACAAAACATGTACTACACATTTTGAATTCAAGAATGAATATTATAATTTAATTTTAATAGACACGTGTCTAAAACAAAATCATGCAACTTCAAATTTGCATTATATCAACTATGCTAGATACATAGATATGTAAATTTTGCAATAATTGCATTATGACAAATTGTACAAGAGAATGTATGAAATTGTTTAGACCAGATATTCTAGACATGTGTATGTGTACACGTGTATAAATTACTCGTGGTCATGTACCAAATCAATGTACATGTGCAAACACTTGTACATATAACTTTTTAGTTGAGTTCTGGAAGTTTTAAAATACGAATCCAAAGAGAAGAAATTGTTGGGCAGTTCAATAAAAAAATTCCATTGGAATGCCATATTTAATGATCCGTTCATGACCGAATTTTGACATTTTCCATTTCTTAATTTTCATTTTTTTCTTTGATTGAACTTATATCAACTTTATGCGTGCTGCACACACCAAGTGACTATATTGACAACTTACGGCATTAGGTTCATAGTCTTGAAAGTAAACAAAATCCCACTTTGATTAGTTTGTTTGAAAAAATAACCTTTCAGTACAATAGATCCTCTGTCATATGTAAACCCGTGATCATCATAGTTTTCTAATAATTTCATCTTTCGTTCAATGCAATGCATCAATTAATGCTTCACATTTTCAACATTCATAGTAGGTGTAATTACAACAAAAAAATCTCCTGCATAATAAAAAAACTTATGTATTTAAATTTAGAGCATAATTAACATTAAAAATTAACTTTAAAATTAACATGTGTACTTGATTTTATTAGCTATTTCTACATCTCTATCATTTTAAAGCAATTGAAATGTTACCTTCTCTAATAAGACCAAAAACTTGATCACCATCAGATGATATTGTAGTCTCCTCTGATTGTATTTCTTCACAGATTGCAACGAAAATTTTACCCTTTGTATTTAGTTTTGTATGTTGTAAATATTTTACATACATTTTGTTTTCACAAACATCATTGGATTCTGTGTTGTCTATGCAAACATGACAAAAACAAGAATATTTTCTTTTATCCAATACAAACACATTTTTGGACAACTTTGTGTTAATGGAATGAAATTTTTGAGTCCCTTTTATTGTTTCAACGTCATCTCCAATCGATCTATCTACATCCTGGACCCCAATATGCCAAAAAAACCTATATGAAAAATTCAAAGAAGAATATAAATATGATATCAAAATACCATAAGAGATAATCATTGTGATAAATGTAATGTTTAAAATTAGAAATCCAAAAAATAAATAAATTGAATGTACCTTTGTACTTCCCTTGATCAGTTAGTCTCATGGCTTAGTGCAACGATGCACCATTGAACAACTTCTTCAGCTGAGACAAGTCGGTTTGTAGAATGGTCCATTTGATATCTTCAAAGTGCTAATTTTATGCATGCCCCTACACCATCATGTTCTCCTTTTCCATGATTAGTCTCAAAGAAATTCCAACAATGTTTAATCCATGTTTTTATATGAAGACGATACAAGCAAAAGAATTATCATGGATATTTGAATTGACCTGCACATCCATCTGACCATATCCAATGTTCATTGAATTTTATTCCATGACTTTTCAAGGAGTCATAAATCTTTTCAATACAGTGTTGTACAAAATATGTATCATGTGTACGATCATCACTGATATAAAAGTGATATTATTTAATAACATGCCAATTTTCACTAGTGCTTTCTATATGATCAACATTTTGTTCAACATGTCTATATAGAATATGGACAAGCATGGAGACTTGGTCAGAATGATAGTATTCACTTTGAATTTCTTTTTGTGGAACAAACATGTAGTTTTCTGCAAAATCAACTATTGAAAAAATGGTCCTTAGTGGAAAAAATTCATGGAATTTTTTGAATAGCAAGTCTTGCCGTCGAGCTCTATGGAAATGATTTGTGTATTTATAAATTTCTGCCTCAAACTTTCTCAAAAAATCTATCACAAAAATTTATTCTTCTTGTAAATCAATTCTTTTAGCACTTGAACCTTGAATCGATGTATGGATATATTCATATCTCTTCCATTTCACTTTCATGTTGGAAAATGATTGATAATTTATATCAGTACGATATTTGTTTTGAAATTTAGTCAAATTTCCACAATCACCACATATTTTATCACCAACACATTTCTTTTGGTAAAATAATTCATGTCTTTCTCTTCCACATATAATTTGAGATATGAAATTATGGATAGTGGAAGGAGGAGGTGAATTTTTCCAAAATGTTTTATCAAAATTAAGGAATGTGTCATAATATAACTGAAATTCCACATGATAACGACAATAACAAGTGTCGCGTATGGTGATAAGTTTTACATACTATGATTTTTGTTGCACAAAAGCACTGATTGAGACATCAATTTCACGATTCTATTCTTTGAACTTGTTGAAAAAATCTATTTGAGTGGTGTACAAGAAATGTTTTGGATGTTATTCATACTGATTTCGTTCTATTCTTCTTCGCATCACATCCCTTGCTTTTGGTGAAACACGTGATTTTTTCATCCAATATTCATACATTATTTTTTTAACATTTTCTCCAAGTCTATCTTTGTATGGTTTCCTACAAATAGCTATCCAACAAGCGAGTTCATCATTTACATATATTTGCAACTGAAATTTCTAATGTTTGTGCAATGTTTTTCATGAAGTTCCTAATGCTCGTGCCATAGATTTTACCAAGTGATTCTCTTTAGTACTTGATGAAACCACTACAATATGTATTACTCTAGGTGAATTTGAAACATTTTTCTTTCTAGATATTCTAATTGAATTTAGAGAACTATTTATATTTTGTATCACATCTTCCTTCATTTTTTTATTTTTTGTTGATTTTTGAATACCCAATAAAGTCATAGCTTCTTTTAATTCCCTCGATGTTAAGAGACCTTTCAACAATTGGGCTTGAACTGCCAAAGTTTCATTTTTGAAGAACAAATCAATGATGTGATAAAAACAATATCATATAACATGGTCAACTTTTTTATCTCCATATGTATGAGTGTCAACATTTTCTATCATCTCATCATCGATATTGATTTCATTTGTACAAATTCGAATTAAATGTAAATAATAGGTTTACATATTCTATAAATAACTAAATTAATAAATAGGTATAATTTCAATAATACACATGTGTTCAACACACACATATATAGACATACTTGGTGATTCAATTCTTCACTTGAATTTCTTTCAACATTTTCACCATCTTCAATCATTGGTTCAATATCTCTTTCACTGTCTCTTTCAAAATTTTGTATCTCATCATCAATGTTTTGAGGAATTCTCTCTCTGTTTACATTGCAAAATATTTTTCAAATTAGTTCATCAAATAAAAATTAAGTTTCACAATTTACACTAGGAAAATTATAAATATCAAATTTATAATATTTACATTTACATACCTGCTTCAACTTCTAGTTGAGGTTGATTTTCCCTTTCAATATTTGAGCGTTCTTCTCTTTGTTTTTTGTGATATTATTTCCCTGTTCTCTATGTTCCTCAGGGTCTCTTGTTCGATCATATTTTCTCTTTTAATGCCTTCGATTTCCCATGATAATTGAGTATGGAGCTCAAAAATTTTCCCTAAAAAAATTAGACAAAAATTCAATTAAAAAAACATCACAAAAGATTTAATTTAAAAAAAACTCATTTTAAAAATCTTGCACAAAAGACATACTTCAATCCAAAACACTTAATTTAAAAAATCCGAGAAAAAATGTCTTCTAAAAGTGAAATGAAGCTCAAAATATTTCCTTCCAAGTCTTGCAAAAAAAATTTCATTTAAAAAGTTAGAAAAAAACTCATTTTAGAAAATCATTAGAAATATTTACTTCAACCCAAAACACGTACTCTAAAAAAATATCACTTCAAAAAATAACTCCAAAAAATATCCATTGAAAATTAAACCCAACCTCTTAAGAAATGTCACTTAAAAAAATACTTCCAAAAAATTTCCTTTGAAAATTAAGTCCAAAAACCTCTAAAAAAATGTCTCTAAAAACAAAATACCTCCAAACAACATCCTTTGAAAATTAAGCCCAAAAAGCATCTAAAAAAATATCACTTTAAAACATACCTCCAAAAAATGTCCTTTAAATACTAAGCCTAAAAAGAGTCATTTGGAGATTAAGCCCAAAAAAAGTCCAAAAAATGTCTTTTGAAAATTAAGCCCAAAAACCTCTAAAAACAAAATACCTCCAAAAAAATGTCCTTTGAAAATTAAGCCCAAAAATCATCCAATAAATGTATCACATAACTCCAAAAAATGTCCTTGGAATATTAAGCCAAAAAGAGTCATTTGAAAATTAAGCCCAGAGAAAGTCCTTTGAAAAATAAGCCCAAATGAAGAAATGTGAGAAATTATGCGAAAATAATGAATCCGTGTCAGCCTATTTATATTGCCGCGAAATGCTTTTTTTGAGGGGATTTATTGAATTTTTCGGCCGATGTAAAGTTAATTAAAAATTCGGACAAACTTTTGTAAAAACTTCGGCAAAAATTTTGTGTCGTTAGAATTGATGGGCCGTCGGGACAAAAAAAAAAAATTCGGCCGAACTAACACGTATGCAATTACACAGTAGCTCGGCTCTGAACACATTTGTTGAACTTTGGACTGATTAAACTACATGAAACTTTATGAATTAACTGTCAGAACCAAGACTAGCATTTCTAGAATTCAATCTACTTTCAGGAAATATAACTTTTATGGAATTTCATAAATATTTACTAATTTTAATTAATTTTGTAATAAAATGGGTGCAAACAATTTCTGAAGGACAATATGATTAAGTGAAATAAATATTCTGTATCTTCTAAAATACATTGTAAAAAAATTGAAAAAATTATGGTGCATTACATTGGTCCGTCATCTGTAATGGGTAGTTTTTAGATTTTTAGTTTATAACTTATATGTTGAGAAATTTGTGCGAGCCGAAACATATTCAAAATATGCAGTTTTTTCATATTGGATCAGTTCAAAAAATTCTAGTAATTATGATATGCATTAGTTGGTTTCGTAAATATAATGAAACCGAAGTAGACCCTGTTTAGATTGTTGTAACACATTTTGTTTCTCAAAAACATAAAGTTTTCAAAGAATACACCAACGTGTTTAAACATGAATTTTTATGAATCCTTTGATTGTTAAAGAACACACACTCAAATAAATGTTAATTTGACATATCAAATGTGTATAAAGAAATTCCAAAAAATAAGTAATAGAAAGGTAATAAAATTTCTGACAACTTTTATTTTTATTGCAAAATAAAATTATAAACAAAAAAATTGTTTTGGCTTGCAGAAAATTGAAAAACACAAAAAATGATATTTTTCTCAAAAAAGGGCAAAAAGTGTAACCCAACTTCAAATTTTCACCCTGGAGGCATGATGCTTTAACTTCCTCTTCCTATTATTATTTTATTTAGGACACTTGTATCAATAGTGGCCATACTTATTGTAATGAAAACATTGAATTTTTGACATATCCTTCTTTCGTTGAGATGGAGGAGGTCTTCTTTCTATATTCCTTCGAAACCTTCCAAAATTTATCCTTCATTTTCCATTCTATTAGTGGGTTGTAAAAGCTTGAGAGTCACCTTCTTGAGGTCTTGGAAAATTTATTTTGAGACAAGTCTAGATTCTTATTGAGTACACAAGGTCCATAATTCCTCAAAATTTGGAGTTTCATTTTTTCCACAAATACTAGATGCAAACGAATCCCATAAATCAGGCAAACCATTAAGTGTTGTAGTCACAAGTTCTATATCCAGAATAAATTCATCAACAACTTGAAATGGATCTCTCAATTGAGAGATCCTCATGAAATATGAAGCCACAATATCATCCCTTTTCATTTTGACATCATGAAGTTCATTCTTCAAACTCGTTTTCTATCCAATGTTATTAATGGTATATAATCCAACTAGGGCACCATACATATTCTTTGAAGTGTCCAAAATTAAAACATAAGGAATTAGATTATCTATGGTAGATTAAAAAATAATCCTCATGGTTGTGATTTCATTCTTCTTGTACCTTTTTTTTCATTCATTATCTTGAGGATCAATAACCTTGCCTTTCGCATGGTCCAAAATTTCATTCTCTGCGAATAAGATCAATCCTTATATTCCATGCCCTAAAGTTTGTAGCACCTTCCAACTTGTTTTCTGTCTTAGTATAGGAACCCATGGTCATAGATTTGGTCATGCAATCAAATTACATAAGTAGATATCTTCAAGAGTGATCTCAATACCCTTTTTCCTTCACCAAAATTTTGATACCATGTTTATTTTTAAGGTGCAATTAAGACAAGCACAATTTTCTTCCAGGTAATTACTTCCATTAATACACTTATATACTTAGCATATTAGATATCATTATGCAATTACACTTTAGAAAATTTCAACCATAAATACAATAGGGCAGTAGAGATCACAATAAAACGATGATGCACAAGAGACAAAAAAATTATCTTGGGAAAACCCAAACTAGGGAAAATCCCAACAAATATTTTTCCAATCAACATATCATTCCATTGACCTGATGCAGGAGCATCTGGACTTAGCCAACAATGTGATTGTATGTTCACATGTTGTGGCTAACATGAGGTGGATAAACATTGATCATTAATATTTTACTTAGTTTGAAATGAGAGAAATTAGTCTGTTTGGGTTTGCTAAATTAATTAGGAATAAAATAGAAATTGGTTTCTTGTTGCGAGGAGGTTGAGCCAAGTAGGATAAGAGCTTAGAAATAGGGTAGCATTTGTTTTTTAGGAGTGGTTCAATATAAATCTATTTTAGGTGAGAAGGACCGCTTCATATATATATATATATATGAGATAGGTGTGTGAGAGAGAGAGCAGAGTGTGAAAAAGAGTGAGATAAGCATGAACTAGGTATGCGAGAGGTGAGAGCAGAGAGAGCATAAACAATTGTAATAAATAGTCGATCAAGGGCTTAGATCTGTAAGTTCATTTATTATATATTTTCAAGTGTTTTGTGATTGATCAGGCTCTCTGTTCAAAACTATTTGTTTAAAACTCAGTTGAATCACATATATATTAGTTATACAGCAGGAGGATAATCAGATTGCAGGTGCGACGAGAGTCATAGATCTGAACCCGGTCAACGGGAGAGATTTCATCACAGTTGAAAACTAGCACACATCACACAGAACCGAGTTTACTATTAAAGAGCCACAAGTTAAATCGTTTAACCTGCGATGCAAAGTGAGGAGGTGGAGAGATAACGAGGATCGTCGGATCGAGGACCAAACCAACGGTGGAAATCGTAGTGCACGGGAAGCGACTTAACAATTCGCAAGATTTAGAAGAAAAGTGTTAAGGCATTGAAAATTAAACTAATTTGTTTGTGATGTGAAAAAGGGGAGGACAAGTGTTGGCTCAGCGCAACTTCGTAGTTCACAAGGATTCAAGTTTAAGTGTTAAAGTTAAATTGCAAATTGTGCGACTTGTGATCGCCGGTGATTGGTCAGGCTTATCGTGGGACCCTCTGGTAAGAATTCTGCATATATGTATTGTTTTGGGTTATATGTGTTTGTTTAAGTTAATGCTGTTGATCGCACACATATGTATGTTTAACAAGCTGCGAAGTTAAAAAAAATCCGTTGCGGGTAATAAAGTTGTGTGGAGTGCAACAATATAGTTTCTATGTGTATTCTGATATTTCTGCAGCTAGTCTGCATCATTTGGTATTAGAGTAGACTTGAGTTATGTTTTTTAAATTTGGAGCAAAGATGCCACACGGGAGAGGTGCTTGCATAAGTCGTGGAAGAGTAGAAGCTAATGAAATTCTGGTCGTACAAGAATGGAGACAGTAGAGGTTGCTTAGAGGAGAACACTTGAAGAAGGAGATGTCAGCGCAACAGAGGAAACTTCTGAGGAAGAAGAAGAAGCAGAAGATGAAGCAGCTAAAATGCTAAATTTTTTTATTAAGGCAACTGGAAGACCAAAGGTGGATGTACCTTTGTATGATGGAAATCTCAATGTGAAAGAGTTAATGGATTGGATCAGTTCATTAGACAATTTCTTTGAATTTGAAGAAGTAGAAGACAAAAGGAAAGTGAAGTTTACATCTACCAGACTAAAGTGTCATGCAACTATCTGGTGGGAGGAGTTAAAGTTATCTAGACAGAGAAAAGGAAAGCCCAAAATCAAGAGATGGGATAAAATGGTAAGCAAATTAAAAAGTAAGTTCATGCCCAAGGATTACCAGTTAAATCTTTTTAAAAAATTACAGAATTTGAAACAAAAAGGGATGACAGTGAAAGAATATACAAAGGAGTGTTATAAGCTAAATATCAGAGTTGGACATGTAGAGGATGATGTTGAGAAAGTAGCCAGGTATATAAATGGCTCGAGGTATGATATCCGGGATGAGATCAGTCTATTAAATCTGAAGATAATTGAAGATGCTTACCAGGCATCCTTAAAGGTAGAAGAGAAGATACAGAGGAAGAAAAGTCAGAGGAATCGAGGAAAAAGTTCAGTAAGAGGAAGAGGAAAATTCAAACCCAGATTTCAACATTCCCAAAATGAAGTAGGAGGTTCGAGTAGCAGATCACCAAAGAGAGGAGACTCTGGTTGAGGAAGGTTTGTACCCAGAGGTAGAGGCTGAGGAAGAGATATTCAGTGCTTTACATGTGGTGAATGGGGACATGGGTCACGAGACTGTCCTCATAATAAGTCAACAACCCAGAGAAATGTGAATGTTGCTAAAACAAAGGAAGAAATTCCTCAAATTGTAGGTAAAGAGGAACCACCCGAAGTAGGAGAATCCTTGTTATTGAAAAGGTTATTGTTTAAAGTAGAAAAAGAAGCAAAAGAGCCAGATCAAAGGAAGAATCTATTCAGGACTATATGCAAGTCAAAGGGAAAATTTATCAAAATGGTAATTAACAGTGGAAGCACTGATAAACTTGTTACTACAGAGATGGTGGTCAAGTTGGGATTGGTAAAAACAGTACACCCTACTCCTTATAAGGTATCATGGCTACAAAAAGGACATCAGATTATTGTGACAGAAAAATGTAAGGTAGAGATCCAGATTGGTACTTACAAGTATGTTATATTATGTGATGTAATGCCGATGGATGTATGTCATATATTGTTGGGAAGACCTTGGTAGTTTGATCGGAAAGCCATACATGATGGCAGAAGAAATAACTATACTCCAGAGAAGGATGGAAACAAACACACACTGTTGCCATTGAAGGATGAAGTTGAGAAAGAAGCACCTGGAAACGATGTTATGCTGATGAGTGGGAAAGAACTATTGCAAGAAGTCGAGAAGGATGAGGAGATGCATTTTGCTGTTGTAGGAAGAACCAAGGTAATTATAACTTCCACAAATTTAGAAGATTTATTTGAAGAAATCTGAAATATGTTGAATGATTTTGCTGATATTATTGTGGATGAGTTTCCAAATGCATTACCTCCAATCAGGAGTATTAGTCATCACATTGATCTAATACCTGGAGCAAGTTTGTCAAATAAAGCAGCATATAGGTTAACTCCTCAAGAAAATGTAGAAGTTGGAAGACAAGTGCAGGAGTTGATGGATAAGGGGTTGATAAGAGAGTGCCTTAGTCCATGTGTTGTACCAACAATAATCAGTCCAAAGAAAGGAGGTGAATGGCGCATGTGCACAGATTCCAGAGCCATAAACAAAATCACCATCAGGTATCGTTTTCCTTTACCACGCATGGATGATTTAATGGATTTCTTGAGTGGATCAAAATATTTTACTAAGATGGATTTGAAGAGTGGTTATCATCAGATAAAGATTATAGAAGGGGATGAGTGGAAGACTGCCTTCAAAACACACAGTAGTTTGTATGAATGGTTAGTGATGTCTTTTGGGCTCGCTAATGCACCCAACACATTCATGAGATTAATGAATGAATTCTTAAAGGAATATGCAAGAAAGTTTGTAATTGTTTATTTTGATGATATTCTAATTTTCAGTCGAAGTAAAGAAGAGCATATGGAGCACCTTAAATTGGTTCTAAAAACTTTGCAGAAAGAGAAGCTGCTAATAAATTTGAAGAAATGCAGTTTTATGAAGGAAGAGCTAGTCTATTTTGGATTTGTAGTTTCTAAAGAAGGCTTGAAAATGGATCCGGAAAGAGTCCAAGAAATTTTGAATTGGCCAACTCCAAGAAACATATTTGAGGTAAGAAGCTTTTACGGTCTTGCAAGTTTTTATAGAAAATTTATTAGAATATTTAGTTAGATTTGTGCACGCATTATTGAAACAATCAAGGAAAATAATCATCCACTCAAGTGGACATAAGTAGCAGACCAAAACTTTAAGTTGATGAAGAAGAAAATGACAGAAAAATCAGTTTTAGCTTTGCCATATTTTGAAAAAAATTTCTAAGTTGAAACTGATGCTAGTGGAGTTGCAATTGGAGCAGTTTTAAGTCAATAAAAGAGGCCAATAATATACTTCAGTGAGAAACTGAATGAAGCTAAGAAGAATTACACATCTTATGACAAAGATTTTTATGCTACTGTGCAAGCCTTGAAAAAATGGAGACATTATTTGTTACCAAAAGAGTTTGAATTATATTATGATAACCATGCATTACAGTTTATAAAAAACCAGCCAAAATTGAACCAGAAACATGCCAAATGGGTAGAATTTTTGCAGAGTTTTACTTTTGTGATTAAGTATACAAGCGGTAAGTTGAACAAAGTTGATGATGCTTTGAGTAGAGTGAATTTAATCATGCAAGAATTAAAATTTGGTGTTGTAGTATTTGAAGAAATGGTTGACATGTATAAAGAAGATGCAGAATTTAAGGAAATTTATGCAGTTGTGAAAAACCCAGAAGTTCATAATAGAAGCCAGTGGTTGGATTATCTTATCCAAGGAGGTTTTCTATTAAAAAGTAATAAACTATGTATTCCCAAATGTTATATGAGGGAAAACATCATTAAGGAGAAACACAGTGGAGGATTATTTGGACATTTTGGATAAGACCAAACTTTTTCTTAGGTAAATGTTTTTTATTACTGGCCAAAGATGCAAATTGATGTTAAGGGATTTGTTGAGAAATGCAGGATTTGTCAGCATGCTAAGGGAAAAATTCAAAATATAGGATTTTATCAGCCATTACTAATACCAAACCGACCATGGGATGCAATTAGTATGGATTTTGTTTTAGGTTTTACAAAAAATAAAAGAGGAAATGATTCCATTTATGTTGTGATGGATAGGTTTCTAAAATGGTTCATTTCATTGCATGCAAGAAAACTAGTGATGCAAAACATATTGCTAATCTGTTTTTTTCAGAAGTTCTAAGGTTATATGGATTGACTATAAGTATTTGTGTCTGATAGGGATACCAAGTTTGTTGGGCATTTCTGGAAAACTCTATGGAAGAAACTAGGTACCAACCTTAGTTTCAGTTCAACTTATCACCCTCAAATGGAAGGACAGATCGAGGTAGTGAATAAAAGCTTGGGAAATTTTAGGAGATTAGTGTATAAAAATCCTAAGAAGTGGGATTTAGCACTTTCTCAGGCTGAGTTTTCTTATAATGATACTCCCAATCAAAGTACTGGGATGAGTCCATTCCATATTTTTTTTGGGATGAATCCAAGAGGTGTGTATGAACTCATAAATATAGGAAAAAAAGAGATAAGGAGTGCAACGGCTGAAGAGTTTGCAGAATATATGTAAAAACTATAGGAAGATGTCAAAGGTAGATTGTAGGAAAGCAGTGGAAAATACAAACAAAGAGTTGATATGAAGAGGAAAGAAAAATAATTCCAAGTGGGTGATCTAGTCATCGTGTACCTGAGAAAAGAAAGGTTTCCTGTTAGGACTTACAACAAATTAAAGATGAAAAATATAGGACCATGTAAAATTTTGAGGAAATTTTCTTCAAATGTATATGAGATTGAATTGCCAGCAAGAATTGGAATATCGCCCATATTTAATGTTGCAAATTTGTACCTATACAAAGGAATGGAGGAATAGCTACAAGAAGACTCTACAGAAGAGGAAGACCAGATTTTGAATTGGAAGGAACAGATGCCAAAGACAAAAAAGAAAGAAGTGGAAGCCATTTTGGAGAAAAGAGAAGCAAATAAGACCAAAGGAAAAACTTACCATCAATATCTAGTCAAATGGAAAGGACACCATGTGGAAGATGCCAGTTGGATGACAACATCAGAGTTACAGAAGTTTAGTACATATCCTGAAGCATTGATGGATCAATATTTTCTTCCTCGAGAGTCTGATGCAGGAGCATCTGGACTTAGGTAGCAATGTGATTGTATGTTCACATGTTGTGGCTAACATGAGGTGGATAAAAATTGGTCATTAATGTTTTACTTAGTTTTAAATGAGAGAAGTTAGTCTATTTGGGTTTGCTAAATTAATTAGGAATACAATAGAAAATGGTTTCTCCTTGCGAGGAGATTGAGCCAAGTAGGATAAGAACTTAGAAATAGGGTAGCATTTGTTTGTTAGGAGTGGTTCAATAGAAATCTATTTTAGGCGATAAGGACCACTTTATATATATATATATATATATATATATATATATATATATATATGAGATAGGTGTGAGAGAGAGAAGAGTGTGAAGAAGAGTGAGATAAGCGTGAAATAGGTGTGTGAGAGGCGAGAGCATAAAAAATTGTAATAACCAGTCGATCAAGGGCTTGACTCTGTAAGTTCATTTATTATATATTTTCAAGTGTTTTGTGATTGATCGGGATCTGTGTTCAAAAATATTTGTTTAAAACTCTATTGAATCACATATATATTAGTTATAAAGTAGGAGGATAATCAAATTCCAGGCGTGACGAGGGCCATAGATTTGAACTCGATCAATGGGAGGGATCTCATCACAGTTGAAAAATAGCACACATCGCATAGAACCAAGTTTACTGTTAAAGAGTCACAAGTTAAATTGTTTAACCTGTGATGCGAACTAAAGAGGTGGAGAGATAACGAGGATCGTCGGATCGAGGACCAAACCAATGGTGGAGATCGTAGTGCACGGGAAGTGACTTAGAAATTTGCAAGATTTAGAAGACAAGTGTTAAGGTGTTGCAAAGTAAGCTAATTTGTTTATGGTGCGGAAAAGGGGAGGACATGTGTTGGCTCAGCGTAACTTCGCAGTTCACAAGGATTAAAGTTTAAGTGTTAAAGTTAAACTATAAATTGTGCATTTTGTGATCACCGGTGAGTGGTCAGGCTTATCATGGGACCCTCTGATAAGAATTCCGTGTATGTATATTGTTCTGGGTTATATGTGTTTGTTTAAGATAACGATGTTGATCGTGCACGTATGTATGTTTAAAAAGCTCCAAAGTTAAAAAAAAATTCCATTTCGGGTAATAAAGTTGTGTGGAGTGTAAACAATATAGTTTGCACACGTATTCTGAAATTTCTATAGCTAGTTTGTATCATGACCAAACCAAATTCCAAGTCAAACTAGTCAAAGGTGAGAGAAAAAAAGTCAAACTTCTACTCACAAGTCAAATTTGGTCAAAGACGAAGAAATTCAGCTTGTTATTACTTCTGGTCAACTAAGGTGAAAGGAGTCGAATTTCGGCTCTGTTGTTCCACAGAAGATAAAATAAAAAAGGACTATTTTAATTGCAGTCAAAGAGAGTCAAAACATAAAGTCAATGCTAAGAAAATCAACCCGAAAATTCAGTCAACTTCTTTAGTCAAATATGCCAGAATATTCACTCCAAAGGACAGTCAAAGACTTGGTCAATGCATCCCATAAATAGTCAAATTCAAGGTTTGTTGGTAAAACTTCAAATTTTTCTTCCTTCACACGTGTGAATACAAGATCAGATTCGCTTGAGATAAGTCGATTTGATGACGTCAAATGAGAAGGTCTCTTTGTCAATTTATGTGTCTTATCAAGTGGGTTTTGACCAAGGGTCAAACCCCTTCTCTTGTTGGGGCCAACCAGTCCAGTTTGGAACCTATATGAAGAATAAAATATCCATTTAATTCTTTTTATTTTGTTGACTTAAATACCGACCATAGCTACAATATTTAAAAACAGAGAAATCGGCTTTATCCTTTTCTTTCCAAATTAGCTATATTTTATATGACATGCGAAAGTAAAAATTAGAGAATATGATATTTTCTTTACAAATTAGCTATACTGTATATGACATGCGAAAGTAAAAATTAGAGAATATGATACTTTGTATAGGTTTTCATTATTCATTCCATATATCTTTTTTTTTGTTAACTAAGGATAGGAATTAATTTATATTACAAGGTGGGTGGGATGCGAAAAAATGATTTGCACATATGGTAGAGAGTTCCAATAGAGTTGTCTCAACCTGGAATTTTTTAATGACATGTCAAACTCATAACTTCAGCATTGTCAAAAAAAAAATAGGACTACATCTATGTTATTTTGCCTTTGGGCATTGTAAAAAAATTGAAAATTGGGAAAATAGAGTTTTCTATGTGGTGGTTTATCTGCTTGGATAGTCATCATTCACATAAAAAAGAAGAAGTTTGAAAGGAATTTTTCCTATGGCCTCTAACAGATCTATTGAAAAACATAAAAGATACAAGGAAAACAGGAGAATTGGGCTTGAGCCTTTGTCTGATAGTTTGCATCCTCATCCAAGGAGATAGGTTTCTAGAGATCTTCACCTCTTTGGTGCTATTATCCATCTTCCTCTTCCTCATATGAAACTATGTTAGAAACTTATAAGTTCTTTTAGTAGAAAATAATACTTTCCCTTTAATTGGTGGTGCTCCTCTTTCCTTTCCTACAAATCTGGGTTGTTTCTCTCCTCCACTAAGTCTAAGTGACATTCAATTAATTCATTGGTGTTACAATATTGGTATAGAGTGAAAAATATTGATTATAAGAACTCTATATCCAAGGAAAGAAGGTAGGAAATAGTTCAAATCAATCTACGTTGTTTAACTTTGCTACTTTTTGAAGGGAAGTGTAAAATATGCTATGTTTGGTAAAGGTTATAACCAATGATGGACCAATATAATGGTCAACAAAAAATGAGGATATGCAATGGGTTACTCAACATCACACTATCAACCACATTTTGAATATCAACCATTGACCATATTATGATCATTTTGTCATCAATCATATTTTGAATGTAGGTCATCAATGATGCTTTGAACATCAACCATTGAATTGCTTGAACATTTACCATTGGAGAAATTTTGAATATTGACCCATCAACAGTCTTTTGAGCATAAACCAATTGATATTATTTCAAACATAAGTTTAAATTAGATGTCATCGAGTCTAAAAAAAGTCCAGCAAGCCTCCTTCAAACATTGAGGTTAACTTGGATGCTGACTAGTGAAAACCAAGGAAGTTAGGGCATCATACCATTTTGGACATCAATCCATTGCCATCTTTTAAAACATTGGGACATTAACCACCATCACATTAATGATCCATCAACCCCTTTTGAAACATTTTCCATTGACCACTTTCTAACCACCATAAAACATAAGAGGACAGATCTTTCTTTTGTACCATCAGAGCATGTATGATAGAAGAGAAATGACATGGTGGGTCTTGAAGAGTTCCTTGAGATACTTACATCATCCCGTTTGGAATTGGAGGTCGAAGAGTTTAGAATATCTAAACATTGGAAGAATAAGTCTTAGCATTAGACTGATTCCTCTTCAAATACTTTAGGCCTAGTTTCCTTAATTAGACTGGATACTCTCTCTTCTGAAAATCTAAATTCATGCATTCAATATCATTGTTAACGTTTATTGAATTTTGAAAAAAAACCAGAGTAATTTGAAACAATTCATCTTCTCTCATTTTTGAACCAAGGCCGTTGGGGAATTGTGAGGTAGCCACGCCTTCACATGGAGTAATTTAATTATTTTTATGGAGAGAAATCAACCTCTTAAAAACAATTGCTGAATTCCATAAGTACAATTTTTAATGTTAAGCCAATTCAAGCTAAGCATCCCAAATTCATAATTGTTTGCTTTGTAGCTCCCTAAAAGGATTCAATGTTGTCCATTGGTTGACATGTAGCTATGGATTCATTTGCAAAACTCTCATTTATAGCTCATAACAATGCCACATGAGTGTTGTAACTTCTGGTCTTTTTCAATGTTTTAATCACAGACCTTGTGAGATCACCTAGGTTCACTTCAGTAGCAAATCCATAAATCTAAAAGATGACTAATCTTGTGAATCTGCACCATTATCTCATTACCATGAACATCTAAATCATTATAAGTAACATATTTTAACCAACATATTAATTCAAACACTTGGTATGTAATTGTAAATCCCATCAAGCAATTCACATTCTTTACATGTTGTAACCCAATGTTATACACTAAAGTTTGGAATCAATTAGTCATGTCCCAAGATGCATCCCTTGGCCATTGGGGCACACAATCCAAAAATACTTGTATTAACCAACTATTAGGTTGAATATGAACATTAACAACTATATAACACAAAATTTATATGAAAACAAAAGAACCAAAATAACATCGCATATAAATAATAAAAATCAAATCAACACAATTTTTTGTTAAGGAGTGATTTAAGACCAAACTATAGGATTTAGCAATGAATCCCACCCCAAACCTAGCCCCTGATTCCTATGGAATAAATGAAATTCCTATTGGGCTCTAATGTAACTCAACCCAATATATTAATCTCATGACATATCTAATCTACTCATTATGAAGCATTCCAGGTCCTCATCCAACCATCAATTTCCATTGGAACTTTCTTCCACATACCTATGACACATAAGGAAGATCTTCCATTCTTTCACTCAATAGTTCCTTAAGGATATAATTTTCTTCTAGTGCTATTTATTGTAGGTGCAAGAGTCCAAATTTTTGTTTTCCTTCTAGGAATAACTTGGAGGAACACTAGGCTTACTTTTTCCATGTGAAATGATATTAAGGTTATAGGGTGAATTATGTTTGGTCAATGTGGAAATGGAAAACAACAACTTAAGTAGCTTGCAGGGATGAAAATACTTCAGTTGGAGTGGATGAATAGGAATCTAATCTTGAAATTACAAGCTCTATGATTTGATTCCTTTCTACCAATACCACTTCCAATGTTGGTTGGTGGTTCATAACTTGACATGGATATTTCACTGGATAGTTTGTCACAATAATTGTACTAAAATATATTAGAAAATATGAAATCTACACTATTAGGGTTAGTTTCTACTTAGATTTTGTATTTGTTAGTTACTATTTTTTGTATACACATGAAAATTATAACTAGTCAGAAAATAGAAAACAATTAGAACAATCACCCACAAACCACAATAACACAAGATACAACCTAGAAAACCTTTTTAGGAGATAAAACCTATCTGGGAGGTGAGGTTGCTCCATCTCTCTTTCTTTAAATGGAAATGGATGCAAGTACAAAGAAGTTTGGCTTGTGGCCTTTGGGTTTATACAATGTACAAACCCTCTATTTTATCTTTCCTTAACTACTCTTGGCTACTTTTTTCATATATACAACAAAATCCACTCAAATATAATGGATCCCTTTTCCTCCTAGTGGTATGGTTATAAAACAACTTTATAGCCCACTAGTTCTTAAATTTGACTCCTTCAACTCTTAATTAGATTTATAATATGGAATCTTCATGAGTATTATTTATCATGATCACATGGTTAGCCCATTTTTCATGAATAATGGGTGCTAATGTGGCATCCTATAAAATCATGGTGGTCAAAATAGGAAGGTCAACTCCTGTGTGGCATAACTTTTGCATACACTTTGATTGAGGCGATTATTGCATTGTTGGAAAGGTATCTATGTGTAGAATAGAAATAGGGGGTTTCAAACTTAAGCAAGAAATTTTTACCCAAAAAAAATTAATTTGATTCCTTAAACTACTTTTGGAAGGTTCCAGACCCATATTTTCCAAATTGGGACCCACCGGTAAAATGGTCTTGTGAGTTGATTCCTACAATTTTTCTAATATAAAAGCATAAATATGGATGAAAAATATTTTAATTATCCAATATGGATCACGCCTACTCATTTTTTTAGAGGCTTTTTTTCCCTAAAAGATTATACCAAATAAGGTGAGGAAATTTTCCCTTCACCTTTTCTTGGGTGCACCATTTAGCTTTATGTTTCTGCTGCAACAAACACCCTCCAAATTTTTCCCTACAATTAAATTTTGGAACCTCCTTGTGATATTATGATATTTTGTTTCAAGTTGTTTATAGCCACTTCATGGTTAGTTGATATTTTTCTAAAGACTCAAAGTGTTGAAACCACTTGCGTACACATGCTTAAGCGCAACCCTCCCTAGAAAGCATAACAATCAATGTCGAACTTTGAATAAATACATTGCGTAGCCCTTGAAAATATTTTCTATGTAGTATTTGGAGATAATTCCTGGAAAACCCTTAGATATAGTGACTACACAATTCCTAGTGGTAGTAACTGCACAACTCTTGATGATAATGACTGTGCAGTTACTAGTGGTAGTAACTGCACAACTCTTGATGATAGTGACTGAGAAATCCTTGATGGTAGTGATTGTGTAGTTCATAAAGAAAATTCCCGTGTATCCTTTGCTAAAATTCAGTGCACATTTCCAGTTGACAGTAAGAATGTAATTCTCCAATTCAAAATTTTCACACCTCTTAATGGAAATCACCTCACTCTTGTCTGCTCTCCTTATATAAAGAGTAACTCAGATCTATTTTCACAATCATCATTCGATTTCAAGATCTATGCACTTTGGAGCATAAGGATAATTATCTCACTCTTAGTTGCAAATGTAGTATCATTTGGGTGAATTCTCTCAACTTTTTCTTTTTCACATTTTTGTGTCATTTTAACTTTTGTGATTGTTGTTTTTTCTTGATTTCACTTTCGTGAGTGTCACTTTTGTTTTCTTTTTCTTTTGGATGCATTTATTTCTCTTTATTTAGCTTTTGCAAGTGTCATTTTCACTTATTTTTACTCTCAAACGTGTCATTTTTTCTTGCTTTTATTCTTACATGTGTCACTTGTGTTTTCTTTGTGATTGCATGTGTCAATTTCACTCATTTTCACGTGCCTTAGGAGAAATTTCAAGAGGAATATCTAGCACACTCTATGGCAATAGTTGATTCTATTTATCCCTAGAACATGTGGTGGACAAATTCTTAGGGCATAACACATCATTTGGATGAATTGCGACACATGTGCCATAAAGGTTCATATAAGTGTCACATTTAGAGACAAGTGTCATTTTATTGTCATTTCACTATATGCTTGTTGATTTTGGGTATTGCATATCTCCTTGTCATGTGGATGATCATTTATAAGTGTGTGATAATGTTCTAGTCATGTTATGTTCTTTCACTGTTACTTTCTTGTCTCACTAATACCACACTTAGTCATTTTCAAAGTTCTCACTGTCCTTGAGACTTGTTTGACTAAATATTGACCTTTCGGCCTCCTTCAAATGTGAACCACACAATCCTAAGCCATAATGAAGCACCCTCTAACTCATGGAACTGCGCACTATGCAGTCCTAGAGGACACTCTCCCTCAACTACACACTACACAAACTTAGTGTGAAATAACTCATATTTTATAGTTACACTTTCCTAATGCAAAGTCTTGATCAGTCTTTCCTTACTTTACACACTGCACAATCAAATTGAATAATGGAGCCTCTTTATGAATATTACAGTGCCCAATTGCCCAATATTCTGAGCCTCCTCCTCAATTACTGTGCATTATGAAGTTACAATGCAAAAAAATACCTCCCTTGTCTCCCTAACTTTCTCAACTGTGAAATCCCTTGTCCTAGATTACCTCAACTGTGTGTTGTGCAATTTTAGTGGATAGTTGGGCCACCTCTGGATCACTATGGTGCTCAACTGTGTAATCCCAAGAGTCATTAGAGGAAATTTTATCCTAAAAGTTCTCATGATTTTTCAACATAATTTCCATTTCATAATATGTAAGCCAATCAAAATCCTTTAAATTTAAAAAGAGGTACATGTAAATATTTTAGTGGGAAAAGAAGAAAAACTGCCTTTTTTAATTGTATTTTTGGCTTATCTCCTTATAGGTTTACTCACATTTCAAGTGTAGACATTCGTTGGATGCAGAATTAACTTTTGTATCTAATGCGTACCCATCATGCATACTTTTGATAAGACCCACACTGATAAAAAATCAAGATACATCAAAAAAGTGTGTTCAACAGGTTTTTTTGATGTATCTTGAATTTTTATCAGTGCGGGTCTTCTTAAAAGTATGCATGATGGGTACGCATTGGATGAGGAATTTAATTCCACATCCAATGAGTGTCTACACTTGAAATTTGATTAAACCTATAAGGAGATAAGCTAAAATAAAATTAAAAAAGTAGTTTTCTTCTTTTCCCTTCGAAATTCACAACAATTGTTTTATTATTTTAACTATTATTTTATTATTTTTCCTTAGAAGGCCACTTTTAGGCTGAAATTTCCTCTAATGCTTCTTCTCGGTCACTACACACTGCACAGTTACAATGCCTAGTTTTTCCTCCCTACCTCTTGAACTTGCCCACTGCGCAGTCCCTGAATTTTCCTCTCCTTAGCCACTGTGCATTGTGCATTTAAAGTGACTAGATCATCACCCTTAGCCTCCTATCTCTATGCACTACAACCCATAGACTTCCCTCCCAGTTATTTTCCACCATCTCATCACATGAAGTCTCACATGAGCAAAGGTAGAATAGGTGATTCTAGGACTAATGTTGGCTTGTCAGGAGTGAATTTCATTTGTAGGTAACATCACCCTATCATGGCATGATTATGATCAAGGAGGTCAACAAGAGAGGTTACAAAAAGGATACCTGTGGAGACAAGTAAAAAAGACACTATCATGAAATAATAGTGGAACCTTGGACAATGACAGATAGATGGATACTGAGATGACATGAAGAATCTAGTACTATAATCATATCCCATTAGTGTTGGAAATGTTGTCATTGATGGAAAAGGAAGTGGCAAGGAAGGAGCATCTGAACAACAACAAGGAAAAGAGAGCAAGCAAGGCAGATAAGGAACTGAGGCAGCAGACAACGCAGAGACAGTGAATAGAAGTAGAGTGCATAATTGAAGCAGAATTGTCTAGAGACAGAGTAGGAGAAAAATGCCATCAAATAGAAAAGAATAAGTGAATGTTCTAGTAAATGGTAATTCACCATTGAAGGAATTAATAGTTGCGGAGATATGATGGTTTTTGTTTGCAGAATCAAGAACTTGAATGTACAGTTAGAAGCGGAACTGTGACAGGATAGAACTACGAACATGCAATGGAAGGTTGATATATTATAGCAGAATTGAAGACAGAATGACATTGAATTGTTTTGAGTTGATGTTTGTGAGGAAATCCCATCGGAAGAGAACTACATTTGTTCGTTGATTATTGGAAATCATGCCGAAGATAGACTAGAGTTAACTAAGTAAGAAGGATAGCGCAAACCCAGACTAACCCTTTGGAATCATGAATGGAACTTGGAAGGAAAGAGGTATAACGTAACAAAAGGAAGGCGACAGAACCTTGCGTGGAAGAGAAGAACCATGACTGAGTGAACAGTGAAGGCGGTTTATGGTTTTCATCGCACCGTCTATGCGGAGCAAGCGATATTTCCTGGTTGAGGAGCGATTCCATAGAGTGCTCGACACGCGTCCCTATATGACTTCACAAAACCGCTTGTCACTACGCGCCATCACGCGTTATAGTTCGACCCAGGATGCCCAACGATATTGTTGTGCGCCGTTGATCTGGAGGGAAGCCATCGGACGGTGGTCGTATGAAGAAGATGCACGAAGATTAACCAAAGTACGGCGGGCCATCGCACGTTAATTGTCAGCATTGGAGGTTGAGCGATATGCATATATGCCGTTGATCTGGAAGCTTGCCATCTAACGGTGATCGAACGATGGAATTGCGCGAGGTTTACTCATGGTACCATGCGCGTATTTGATTGGCTATTGACTATATATATGGGCCCAGGGTCAAAGGTTTTTCATAAGGTTAAAAGAGTTGGATATTTCTCTAAAGTACGAAGGGTTGTAACTTTAATCCTAAAGTTCAGTTCAAAGTTGTAAATATATTTATTTATCAATTTCTTCAAATTGATAAATAAATTAAAAAGAAATAAAAAAGGCATGTAGGGTAAACTAAAGGAAATACTGTTGAAGGGATACCATTAGCAGTTTGGTGGTTTTTACTCATGGTTTTAATAAAGGCAAAACTATATAAGGAGAAGAGAAATAGAGTACGGGGTGTGCATGCGTAAGGGTGGTGGATGGATAAATTTCTTTAAGGAATATCTGCATGGGCGAACTCTATTCTTAACTGATAAATCTGAATCTACGATGCACCCATGGATTTAATGATCTGATGATGATGAATCTCTGGTTTGAATGATAGACGAAATCATGAAGATCTGGTGTGAGTATATTGAATGAATAAATCTGGTGGCCTACAAGGTATGTTGTGTGGAAATTGGTGGATCCAGCATGAAAATTGATGAAACGTGGTCCGCAGTGGTGCTGAGGGTCGAAGCCTTCAGTGAGGGGGTTGTAGCTCTCTTCCAGTGGTAGCTGGTAAACGAGAACAGGGGGTTGTAGCTCCCTTCCAAGAAAGGTTGGTAAACGAGAGAAGGTTGTAGCCTTCTGCAGGTGGGTGCTTGCGTGCTGCTATAAGTCTGCGCCAGCATAAATTGTAAGAAGTTTTCTTTATAATAAATTTTGAAGACTAAGATAGCAGCAGCGGTGGTTTTCTCCAAAATTGGGTTTCCACCTTAAAAAATTGGTGTTCATATGTGTGACTTATGTTTGATGGTTTGTTCTGTTATTTTTGTTCATACTTACTGCCTACTAAACATCTGATGAATGAATGATGCAATGATCTAAGTAAAGACATAATAAGATCTCTAGACATACATGTTGGATTCTGTAAAATAGTATATGTTTTTAAGAGAAAGAAAAAGTAAAATTTTACAGCCCTAAATACTGATTCACCCCCCCTCTCAGTATTTTTCCCAACAATTGGTATCAGAGCAGGTCCTTCTGAAAAAGCTTAGCCGCTAGAAGGAATATCAAGCAAGATGAGTAATCAAGATGGAACAACATCTATCAAGCCTCCACTCTTTAACGGAAACAATTTAATCTTCTGGAAAACAAGGATGAGATCCTATCTTCAGTCTCTGGGAGCAGATGTATGGGCAATTTTTGAAGGAGGATATCAATATCCAGCTGCAGTACCAACAGATTCGACGGAAAGAAAGAATTATGAAACCAATGCAAAGGCGGTCAATGCTCTATTAGGAAGTCTAACTGAATCAGAATTTGTCAAATTCATGCAGCTGAATACAACAAAGGAAATATGGGACAAAATCATTCTAAGTTATGAAGGTGATGCAAAGGTAAAAAGTGCTAAACTCCAAACTCTCAGAATTCAATATGAGAATCTAAAAATGAATAATGAGGAGAGCATTGCCAATTTCTTTTTACGTCTTGATGATATTGTAAATCGTATGAGAAATCTGGGAGAAACAATAACCGAATCTACTTTGGTTGAGAAAGTTTTAAGATCACTAACAACAAAATTTGAGTCAAAAGTTTCTGCTCTTGAAGAAAAGCAGGATCTTCAAAATCTTATTGTGGTGCAACTTCATGGCATACTAACTACATATGAAATGAGAAGAGGAGGACCATCTGAAGTCAAAGAAGTAGTCTTTAGAACTTCTACAAAGGGGAAGGAAGTAGAAAAAACAGAAGGATCAGGATATATCTGAGAAGAAGAAGAGATAAACTTTGTAAAGAAACTTTAACTTGGCACAGGACGATTCAGAGGTAAGCTTTCTTTCAAATGTTTTGATTGTGGAAGAGTTGGTCATTATGCTGCTAAGTGTCCTCATAAAGAAACACATAAAAATGGGAAGGAAGTAGTAAGAAGGAATAAGAATCGTTATAGCACTAGAAAAAGTTACTATACTCATGAAGACAGTGATGGGTTATCTGATAGTGAGGAAGAATGTGAACAAGATCTTAGACTTCTCATGGCATTTGAAAAAGAATCTAGTGAAGAAAAGGATACTTTTGTGGATGCTCTAGAAGACAATGATTTTCTTGATGAAAACAATCAACTCAAAATTTGCTTAGAAGAGAGTAAAATAATCATAGAAACTCTGAAAAATCAGCTTGAAGAAAAAGAGAAACACAATGAGAAATTAGAGTGTGAAGTAGTAAGTCTAAGAAAAGAACTTGAGAAAGTAAAGACTCTAAATCTTAGATTTTCTAAAGGATCTGAAACCTTAGATGAGATTATCAAGGTACAACGTTCTCCCCTTATAAAGACAGGTCTTGGATATATCAGAGAATCTTCTCAGGCTTCAGCACCAAATTATCTAAAAGCAGCTACTGCTGGTTTACAACATGCTGCCACTTAGCAAGGGAATAAAGAATCTTTGCAGGTAAAGCATGATCATATCAATTTAAAGAACACTAACCTTCAAAGAAACACCAATCAACAGGTAAATTCAAGAAGGAGATTTTATGATCATAGAAATTTCTTCTTCAATGGACAATGTTTCTCATGTCACAATTTTGGTCATAAAGCTGTTCAATGTGTAGCATATAAAACCATCATGAAAAGAGAAGCAAGAAAGAAAAGGATTGATATTGAAACAAAGAAGAATACCTATAACAACTTTTCTCCTCTTCAAAATGAAGTTGAATGTGCTTATTGCAATAAATTTGGCCATGAAGAATCTGAATGTAGGAGCAAGGTTCAGCCAAAAGAACATGTTCCTTCAAGCTCCAAAGTATGGAAAAAGAAGGAATTACAGGTTGAAAATTGTGGCATAGCATTATTTGCAGAAGATGAAGAAAACCAATGGTACATTGATAGTGGATGCTCAAGACACATGACAGGTGATAAAGACAAACTTCTTGCATATAGTTCTCTAGAAAAGGAGAAGAATGTTACATTTGGAAATGATACTCCTGCGGTCATTAAAGGAAAAGGGTCTGTTTTCCTAAAAGATAAGGTGAAAGCTAATGAAGTCATGTATGTGGATGGATTAAATCATAACTTGTTAAGTGTAAGTCAAATGTGTGATCAAGGAACTGAAGTTGTCTTTAGTTCAAAAGAATGTGTGGTACGTGATCTTGATACAGGTAAAAAAATTATAAAAGGAAAAAGAACTCCAAGCAACTTGTATGTATTGAAGAACTGCAAAGAACAATGTTACTTGAGTAAATCTTCAGAAAACTGGCTATGGCATAGAAGGTTGGGGCATCTGAGCTTCTCTCAGATCAACAAATCAAGCAGACTTAAAGTTGTCCGTGATCTTCCCAATATTACTCTACCCGAAAATATCATATGCAAGTCTTGCCAATTTGGTAAGCAAACCAGAGTACAGTTTAATGCCAAGGAAGGATCATCAAGTAAGCCTCTTGAACTCATTCATACTGACATATGTGGACCTGTGAGGAAAAAGTCACCACGTGGTGAACAATACTATATCTTATTTATTGATGATTTCTCTAGAATGTGTTGGATTGGGTTGATTAAACACAAAGATGAAGTATTTGAGAAATTTCAGATCTTCAAAGCACTGGTTGAAAATGAATTAGATCTAAAAATAAAGTTTCTTAGATCTGATTGAGGAGGAGAATATACATCCAATGAATTCCTTGAATTTTGTGAACAACATGGCATAAAAAGACAATTTTTTGTAGCTGGCACTCCACAAGAGAATGGCATAGCAGAAAGAATGAACAGAACAGTTCAACAAATGGCTAGAGCCATGCTTGATGATTTTGGAACACCTGACACATTTTGGGGAGAAGCGATACATACAACAGTAAATATTCTTAACAAGGCACATGTTCATGTAAATAGTGATAAAACTCCATATGAACTCTGGTATGGTAATTCTCCCACTGTAAAACATTTTAGAATTTTTGGAAGCAAATGTTTTATCAAAAATAATGATGAAAAACTTGGCAAGTTTGAACCCAGAGCAGATGAAGGAATATTTCTTGGTTACTCCTCTAGGAGTAGGGCATATAAATGTTACAATAAAAGACTTTGGAAGATTGTTGAATGTATAGATGTTGTTATTGATGAGTCTCCAGTAGCTCCAAAAGAAGAAAAACAAACAACAATTGAAGACGATGATGATGACATATATCCTTCTACATCAAATAGTAATGATACAAATAGTGAACCCAATGAAGAACCCGAAGATGATTTGTCTGAAAAGGCTCCATCCAAATATGTTCAAAAGAATCATCCAGAATCTCAAATTTTGAGAGAAAAGGGATTAGGTGTACAAACAAGAAGGACTCTTGTGGGATCTTCTAGCAATCTGGCATTTCTGTCCACTATTAAACCTCAAAATGTCAGTCAAGCTAGCAAAGATGAATGTTGGATTCAAGCCATGAATGAAGAACTTGATCAAATTGAATAGAATCACAAGTGGGAATTAGTACCAAGACCTCATGAAAAAAATGTCATTGGAACTAAATGGATATTCAAAAACAAGTTAAATGAGAATGGGGATATTATAAGAAATAAAGCTAGACTTGTTTGCAAGGGGTATGCTCAACAAGAAGGTATAGACTTTGAAGAAACTTTTGCTCCTGTAGCCAGACTTGAGGCCATAAGAATGTTTCTTGCTTTTTCAAGCTTCCAACAAATCAAATTTTATCAAATGGATGTTAAATCTGCTTTTCTCAATGGTGATCTAGAAGAAGAAGTTTATATAGAACAACCAGAAGGATTCATTTTGGGAAATGATGAAAAACTTGTTTGTAGACTTAAAAAAACTCTATATGGTCTCAAACAAGCTCCAAGGGCATGGTACTATCATCTTGACAAATATCTTCATCAACAAGGATTTTCAAAAGGGTCTGCTGATAGCAACTTATACACAAAAACTGAAAATGACAAACTATTGATTGTGGTTGTATATGTTGATGATATCATTTTTGGAATTAATGAAGAGTCTATGAGCTAGAAATTTTCTTCTAATATGCAGCAAGAATTCAAAATGTCTTTACTTGGGGAACTAACATTCTTTCTTGGCTTGCAAGCACAACAAGCAACAAATGGCATATTCTTATCACAAGCAAAATACCTCAAGCAAATCCTGCAGAAGTATGGCATGGAAGATTGCAAACCTGTAAGTACACCAATGATAACCGGATGTAATCTCAGTTCTAATGATGATTCCCCCACGGTGAATCAACCAGAATACAGATCTATGATAGGAAGTCTAGTTTATCTCACTGGGACAAGACCAGATATCATGCATGCAGTTGGGATTGTTGGACGATTCCAAGCTAATCCAAAAGAGTCTCACCTTCAGGCTGTGAAAAGAATATTCAAATATATACAAGGAACTCAAGAATTTGGACTATGGTATCCAAAGAATGCCGATCTTACTCTTCATGCATACACTGATGCAGATTGGGCTGGAAGTGTTGATGATTGGAAAAGCACTAGTGGTGGTGCATTCTATATGGGGCCTCAGTTAGTATCTTGGTTTAGCAAGAAGCAAAGCTCTATTTCCTTATCTACAACAGAAGTAGAATATGTGGCTGCCGCATCATGTTGCACTCAACTTCTCTGGATGATGAAAACTTTACAAGACTTTCAAATCAAATGTTCACCTCCTATCTCCATTATGTGTGACAATACAAGTGCCATCAGTATCTCAAATAATCTTGTTATGCATTCCAAGACCAAGCACATTCCCATCAAACATCACTTCTTCGTGAACAAGTGCTTGAACAAAAAGTGAAATTGGAGTATGTTCCCTCAAAATAACAAGTTGTTGATATATTTACCAAACCTCTACCCAGGGAAGCGTTCAAATATCTCAGATAGAAACTGGGAGTAGTCTCTGCCATGCAGAAGATCAGATCTACTTAAATACAAAAGATTAAATTGGCTGTGAGGTGCTGTTAGGCATCTCTGAATGCACATGATAAGGGGGAGCATTGGTCATATGAAAAGGATGCATTGTTGGTCATATTATGTTTGAAGATGCAGCATGATCTCAGGGGGAGCATGATATTGTCGGTTCAAAGGATCTTGATCAACTCTTTGCCATTGATGTCAAAGGGGGAGGAAAAGAAAAAAAGGGCTTCTATAAGACAAACAGAGGAAGAGTATTGCCATCAATGCCAAAGGGGGAGATTGTTGGAAATGTTGTCATTGATGGCAAAGGAAGTGGCCAAGAAGGAGCATCTGAACAGAAACAAGGCAAAGAGAGGAAGCAAGGCAGATAAGGAACTGAGGTAGCAGACAACGCAGAGATAGTGAATAGAAGTAGAGTGCATAATTGAAGCAGAATTTTCCAGAGACAGAGTAGGAGAAAAAGGCCATCAAATAGAAAAGAATAAGTGAATGTTCTAGTAAATGGTAATTCACCATTGAAGGAATTAATGGTTGCGGAGATATGATGGTTTTTCTTTGCAGAATCAAGAACTTGAATGTACAGTTAGAAGCGGAACTGTGACAGGATAGAACTCCGAACATGCAATGGAAGGTTGATATATTATAGCAGAATTGAAGATAGAATGACATTGAATTGTTTCAAGTTGATGTTTGTGAGGAAATCCCGTCGGAAGAGAACTACATTTGTTCGTTGATTATTGGAAATCCTGCCGAAGATAGACTAGAGTTAACTAAGTAAGAAGGATAGCGCAAACCCAGACTAACCCTTTGGAATCATGAACGGAACCTGGAAGGAAAGAGGTAGAACGTAACAAAAGGAAGGCGACAGAACCCTGCGTGGAAGAGCGGAACTGTGACCGAGTGAATAGTGAAGGCGGTTTATGGTTTTCATCGCACCATCTATGCGGAGCAAGAGATATTTCCTGGTTGAGGAGCGATTCCATAGAGTGCTCGACACGCGTCCCTATATGACTTCACAAAACCGCTTGTCACTACGCGCCATCACGCGTTATAGTTCGACCCAGGATGCCCAACGATATTATTGTGCGCCGTTGATCTGGAGGGAAGCCATCAGACGGTGGTCGTATGAGGAAGATGCATGAAGATTAACCAAAGTACGACGGGCCATCGCACGTTAATGGTCAGCATTGGAGGTCGAGCGATATGCATATATGCCATTGATCTGGAAGCTTGCCATCTAACGGTGATCAGACGCTGGACTTGCACGAGGTTTACTCATGGTACCATGCGCGTATTTGATTGGCTATTGACTATATATATGGGCCCGGGGTCAAAGGTTTTTCATAAGGTTAAAAGAGTTGGATATTTCTCTAAAGTACGAAGGGTTGTAACATTAATCCTAAAGTTCAGTTCAAAGTTGTAAATATATTTATTTATCAATTTCTTCAAATTGATAAATAAATTAAAAAGAAATAAAAGAGGCATGTAGGGTAAACTAAAGGAAATACTGTCGAAGTTATACCATCAGCAGTTTGGTGGTTTTGACTCATGGTTTTACTAAAGGAAAAACTATATAAGGAGAAGAGAAATAAAGTACGGGGTGTGCATGCGTAAGGGTGGTGGATGGATAAATTTCTCTAAGGAATATCTTCATGGGCGAACTCTGTTCTTAACTGATAAATCTGAATCTACGATGCACCCATGGATTTAATGATCTGACGATGATGAATCTCTGGTTTGAACGACAGACAAAATCATGAAGATTTGGTGTGAGTATACTGAAAGAATAAATCTGGTGGCCTGCAAGGTATGTCGTGTGGAAATTGGTGGATCCAACATGAAAATTGATGAAACGTGGTCTGCAGTGGTGCTGAGGGTCGAAGCCTTCAGTGAGGGGGTTGTAGCTCTCTTCCAGTGGTAGTTGGTAAACGAGAATAGGGGGTTGTAACTCCCTTCCAAGAAAGGCTGGTAAATGAGAGAAGGTTGTAGCCTTTTGCAGGTGGGTGCCTGCGTGCTGGTATAAGTCTGTGCCAACATAAATTGTAAGAAGTTTTCTTTATAATAAATTTTGAAGACTGAGATAGCAGCAACGGTGGTTTTCTCCCAAATTGGGTTTCCACCTTAAAAAATTGGTGTTCATATGTGTGACTTATGTTTGATGGTTTGTTCTGTTATTTCTGTTCATACTTACTGGCTACTAAACATCTGATGAATGAATGATGCAATGATCTAAGTAAAGACATAATAAGATCTCTGGACATACATGTTGGATTCTGTAGAATAGTATATATTTTTAAGAGAAAGAAAAAGTAAAAGTTTACAGCCCTAAATACTGATTCACCCCCCCTCTCATTATTTTTCCCAACAATTAGAGAACTTTTAAGGTCTAAAATGGGTCTCCTAAGAAAAATGTACAACCAAAATAAACTTTATAAGAACAAACATGATTCAATATGATGAGGTTAACCATGGGGAATGATTCACTATTTTAGGGATAAAAAAGTAAAAAAATTAAAAAATAATAAAATAATAAAACTACTTTTTCAACTTATCTCCCTAAGGTTTTACTAAAATTTCGATCGAGAGTACTCGTTGGATGCAAAATTTGATTCCTCATCCAAGGAGTACCCATGTTGCATACTTTCTATGGACCGTGCTACACGAAAAATGAGAAATACATGAAAAAGTGTGATTGCAATCACATTTTTCATGTATTTCTCATTTTTTGTGTAGCAGGGTCCATAGAAAGTATGCAACATGGGTACTCCTTGGAAGAGGAATCAAATTTTTCATCCAATGAGTGTTCTTGCTCAAAATTTGAGTAATCCCATAGGAAGATAAGTTGAAAATAAAGTTGAAAACATAGTTTTTTCTTTTTTCCCTCTAAAATTTTATGATGTAATCTAATCTTATTTTATTATTTCCACCATCATTTTATAATTTCCTTAGGAGGCCCATTTTATACCTCAAAATTCTCCTAATGTTTGGAGGATGAAGATGAAGCCCCTTTTAGATCAATCATGAAGAGTTGAAGACACCAACAAGGAGAAAAACTTTGCCATTATTCACTATGAATTCTTATGTTATCTTCGTCAAGTCATTGCTTCTCAAAGTTACAACACAAAAGTCATATGTGCTCACTGTATTTTTTCCACATTATTTGTGGAATGTAATTATGTAATTTCCAAAAAAATAGATAATTTAAAATATGTGGAAACCTAATGGTCCCACATGGAATGCGAAAAGTCACTAGAAAGTCCTAGTCATATAGAAGCTAAAGGTCACATAGGAATGTGAAAAGTCACATTGTAGCCCAAGAGTTATGAGGGAGGTCAAGTGTCACATGGGGAGGTGAAGAGTCACCTCATTTGTTATATATACACCCTCATAGCTAAAAAAAAAGGACTTTCCACCTTGGATTTTCTAGTTTGGCATAGGAGAGATGATCATTCTTTGGAGGAGCAAGTTGTGGCTTAATGTTCCACTATTGGGGTTAGTGTTTCATGGTTGTAATCATGTATCTTGGGACTTTCACTTCATATATGAAGCTCTTGGAGTTGATGCACTTTCATGCATATTTCATGAATGATTGTAAGACTATGAATGATTGTAAGACTATTCTTTCATGGTTGTAATCATGTATCTTGGGACTTTCACTTCATATATGAAGCTCTTGGAGTTGGTGCACTTTCGTGCATATTTCATGAATTATTGTAAGACTATTCTTATGCTAACACATACTAATGAAAATGAAATATTTCGTTGGCTTTGATTTGCATCTTATTGGATGTGTGTTGTTACTTGATTTTATGATTGTTGCTACCTTGTGAACTACTTTGAATTTTAATAAGAAATTATTCCCATGCTCTTGTGTGTCTCTTTTAGGATTTTAATATTAATTTTCTTCTAGAGTATCACTCTCTCTTTTCCCTTCCGTTAAAGTACCTTATATACATTACAATTATATTCCTCATTGTGCCAACTTTCTTGTTTCAAAGGTTGTTTCATAATCTCTTATGTTGATAATTGCAGCCAAGGAAATTATAATCTCATGGGCACACACCTTCCATGACCCAAGAAGTGTCCTGGGTGGCGATGGATGTTCAAATAATACCACAAATCATAACATGCATGATAATCTAAAATTGTTGCAGGATGATATGAGTATGCAAAATTTAAATTTTGAAGCAGATTCAACCACAACCAAAGTCTCCCCTCCTGAGTCTTTTCATAATTCGTTACCTTTAGCACACTATTTATTGTACCCTAATGTGTTTGATGAGTCCATTATACCAACGTTTAATCTAAATCCTTTAGATCCTTATTTTGCTGACATTGATCACAACCTAGTACAAGATGGTGTGGTTTCACAATCAGATGATGAAGAGATTGAATCCATTGTTTATGATTTGTTTAATAAAAAATATTTCATAAGTTAGGAGGAATATGTTACAAAATTAAGTGTTCAAGGGAGATTTCAAATTGATGTATTCAAATTCTCTATCCATCAAGAGTATTATATGATAAATGTTAAACCCAATCAAATCAGTGGCATTAATAATGTTTTCATTGAAACATTTGAAAATAGTCATATGTACCTACCTATTTACCTTTTTAATCCACCCAAATTTGATGATCCACCACATGAAAGTTCAAGGAATTGTTAGGGAGTGATGGAACTTTAGCTCCCTCTGATGGTTATGTCAAGTTCTCACAATCCTAATGAGGTCCTCGAAATAGATTGGATCCATATCTCAAAAGATTCGAGACGTTTTCAAGTTAATCTTCCTAATCCTCAAGATATTTATTTTGATCATATAAAATATTCTTATTTGGTTAACCCTTATTCATGTGAATCCCTTCTATTAGACCCAAGGATCAAGTGCATATCTTCAAGGATCCCCATAGCTTCAAAACCTGTCACTTTTATTTCCAAGACAAATATCACCAACTACAAGATTTCTACAAGTTGAATCTTTCCATGAGTGATATAATTCTTATATTTCTAGTGTATGTTAGGAATTAATTAATTTTTTGGCACAATTGATCATTGTGAGTCTAAGTCAATGCTTGAAGCATTTGGTGAACCCAGTCCCTCAAGCTGATATCAATATTGGATCTGATTTGACTCACATTTTTATCTTTGGTTAGCATGGTTTTACTATCATTTGTATCTAAAATGGTTTTCAAATTTTCCTTTACCACCATTTAGCGCTAATTATTTTTATTTTCATATTTTTGTTCTAGTTTATAATCTTATACAGAGTAATGTTATCCTACATTGGAAAAGAGGAAATGATCATTTCTAAGCATCATCACAGAGAGAGGAATATTATTTGATTTAAAGTGCTTGTGAAATATCTAATCTTAACACAACCTTATATTTAAATAATGGAACATCTCATACATCAAACGTTAGATTTGAACGACATACTAGCCTTAAAAACCATCATCTCATTAATTATTTTCTCATAAACTTATCTGGTGACAATTTTTGGTTCATATTTGATTCATCTCCACTTTGGGGTTAGGGAGCTTCAACGTTTGTTGATGGTTATGTAAGGTCTTAACAGTCTTGATGAATTGTCTGAGCGAGATCATCTTATGTTTTCTTTTGCTAATATTCCTCATAAGAAGGATTTGATAATTAAAGACTTATATTTTCAAACATTTTAATTTGAGTAGTGTTATGATCCGATTGTTTATTGGTTGGAGGAATCATATATGATGAGTTCAACTTCAAATAAAAAGTTCCAACACTATCTTGAACTTAACATGTGTGGATGTATATTTGAGAGGTGTTTCCAAGGTATTCATATTCATCATCTGTGTTATTACGACAAGCTTGCAGGTTGGATAGAGCGAGATTCTGAAGAGTACCTTTATGCTTATAGCATTTACCTTCATTCTTATGTACAGGTAATTCAGATACGCATCTTTGTCTCTGCAAATTTTTTTATATGGGTTTTAGTTGTTCATTTGTTTCAGTTTATTGGTCGGGAACAAATTGAATGGCTACATTGGAAATTTCACTTTTCTTAGCCTTGACCTTCTAGCAAATTAGATTAGGAGTAGTCCTAGTTGCATTTAGCTTCCCCCTTTGAATTGCATTGAACTTGAATTTTGTTCCTCATCTAGTCCTCGCGTTTGATTTTTTTCATATTTGTTGTCTTGCATGTTATTTTTCATTTCAATCTTACATTTTTTCTCTTTTCCTACTTTTCCTTTTCTTGGTGTGTTATGTCTTTTCTTTCACCTTTCATTTAATAAAACCGTGCATGAAAATTGCTTTGTATGGCCCAAAGATAACAATGTGGCAAAGCTATGAAAGGGCTTTGTGACACACATAGCCAGTTGGTTAACTTTTGGTCCCTCTTATTTTCTTGGGTTTGATATATTTAAGGTCTGTGATGCCTGTATCTATTTTAGAATATTCAGTCCTTGATTTGGTATGGTAATTAAAATGTGTTTTTCTTGTCGATCCAATCGAGTAGAGAAGCGAAAGGATAAAACTAAGAGTGGGTATATTAATTTTAGATATATATAATAGTCTCTGAAGGAATAACCTATCTTGCTCTCAATAACTCGAGATCAATCTTCATCCTTGGCGACATAAATGTCGATAAAATTCCAATTAGCATACTAAAAATAAAATAAATGGTTTAAGAATAGAAATGATTCCTGCACATAGAGGTGAAGCAAGAAACTTCTTTGGGGTACTAAACATGCTCGCTGGCAGAGCAAAAATTCTTGTGTTCATGTAGTGACATCATTGGGGTATTGAACATGATTGCTGACATCAGAGCAACACTAGAGATGGAACTAAGAATATGATCATTCTAAACATGCGAATACATACTATCCTTATCATAGATAAAAAAATTATATATCATAAGCCTCGTAAATGTGTTTATCCAAGAAATGGGATAAGGGAGACTATAATTGTAACTAGGATAAATGGGAAAGCTGAAATGGTCCACACGGTGGATTAATACTTCATGAAAGACTAGATTCTATGTATAATGGTAGGCATGAAAAGAGAAGTTGGAGTTCTTCCAATGTGTCACCAAGTGTCTTCATTGCAACAAACACCTTCCAAAATTTTTCCTACACATGAATTTTGGAGCCCCCTTGTGATTTTATGATAGGTTGTTTTAGGTTGTTCATAGTCACTTCAAAATCAATTGATATTTTGATAAATAATCTAAGTGTTGAAACCACTTGTTGGAATTATTATGTAATATGTTGTCCTTGATGGAAACCTACTCGACGAGTTTCCTTTTTGATAACAACCTATTTGTTAAAGATGTAAAAATGATGTATCTACAAGTCAGTTTAGATGTGACAGAGAAAGGAATTCCAGTAAGTGACAGAGAAATGATAAAGGTAATATTTCACAATGGATACGCAGGTTTGATGAAGGAAACCCGCGTATACTCACAGCTTTGATGAAGGCAACCCATGTATACATCCATAAATAATGTATATGTAGTTTTGGTGAAGAGAAGTCATGTATACATGTAGGTACGAAGAAGCCAAGTTGCGTATGTACTTACACACTTAGTTTATGATACCATGGGTCCTTACCATGGTTTTAGCCTGCAGTACTGAGCATTGTGTTGTCTATTTGATTCGGTCCAAGAGTACCATCGACACTTGTGTGGTTTTGGCTCATGGTATTGGTTAAGGATCACACTATATCAGGAGAAGAAGATCATAGTGTTAAGGGGTGAATATCAATAGTATTGAATGAATACTTCACTCCAAAGTATATCTACATGGAATTGGTTAGAGTTTATTGATAGATCTGAAATAATGATGCACCTATGGATACGATGATGGATCAGGATCTTTAGACCTGAAATGACTATGTATTTGTATGATCTATTTGTGATATATTTAGATATGTGGTCTGACACATGTTTGATGAAGTGAATGGTATTATTTGAGCTCATTAATTGTTCTGAAGAGTTACACAATCCTGTAATGCTAGCATATCTATACATAGGTTTGTCACAGTAAAAGCACGTATATATGCAGGTTCGTTTCAACAAAAGTGCGTATGGAATCTAGGACTTTTCTGAAGAATGATGAAGGAAATGTTTGAATAGATTTACTGTGTTTCTGTTGTCTGTGAATGATGTCTTCATATATATATGAGTTGTTTGAGTATTGATTATGCTGCTAGTTGATTGTGATTAAAGATTAACAATTGGTTGGTTGATTGATGATTTAGTGAATGATTTGATACAATTATGAGTTTCATTTTGACGTATGTTATTTGAGCTTAAATGAGTGGAGTGGTTTCATTTTGAAAATTTGATTAAAAGAGGCTTACAAGTTGTGTTGTGTTGAAGTCGTTGGATCCAGTGTGAAAATTGATGAAACATAGTTCATGGTGGTGCTAAGGGTTGAAGCCTTCAGTGAGGTGGTTGTAGCTCCCTTCTAGTGGTTGCTGGTAAACGAGATCAGGGGGTAATAGCTCCCTTCTACGAGTGTCTGGTAAATGAGAGTAGGGGGTCATACCTCCCTTCTAGTGGTAGTCGGTAAACGATATCAGGGGGTTGCAGCTCCTTTCCAGTAGAAGCTAGAGAAATAGAGAAGCTTGCATCCTTTTGTAGGTGGGTGCCTACGTGCTAGTATGAGTTTGCGCAAGTACAAGATTGTAAGTAGTTTTATTTATAATAAATATAGAATACATAGATGACAACAACGATGGTTTTCTCCCGACTTGGGTTTCCACCTTAAATATTGGTTTTCATGTGTGATCCCCTTGTGTGATGATTTATTTTGTTATTAATGCACATTTTTAATGCTTAAATGTTTGATGCAGAATTGATAAACTGGGCTAAGTAATGTTTCTGAATATTTATCTGAACATTATGTTATTTGGGTATACGCAAGTTTCATTTAAGATAAACACATACATACGATAGTTGGACTAGTCAAAGTCACGTATAGAAATCAGTAAAACAAATGTAAATGATTGTGATTCTTGTAAATACTGATTCACCGCACCCCCCCTCTCAGTATTTTTCCTTCTATATAAGCTTGATCACTTGAAGGAGATCCATCACAATGGGAAGGATGCAAAAAAAGAAGGATACTCAAAGTTAGAAGATATCTTAGATAACGTGTGCAACATAAAATGAAGAAGATAAAACATGTATTGATTGTTATTCTTGTGATCCACTTACTTGCGCATGCTATGTTGTAGATAGTGAATACAAAAGTGAAAGTAATGTTATGGATCTAGAAGCAAAAATTGCTAATCTCAAGAATGAATTTTAAGATCAATAAATTATATTTAATGAAAGGGAATGTATCTTCAAAGGTATGATTTCTAGATTGAATGAACAGTTACAAGAAAGAAATTCAATTGAGAAAATAAAAAAAGAACAGATATACTAGTGGAAAAAGCTGTAGGATGAAGTAACCAATCAAAGTGAAGGACTTGAAACGTAAATAATCTCTCTCAAAGGAGATTTGGAAAAATAAAATAAGAGGAATGAAGAACTTATACAAACATTTGAAGAACAAGAAAATGGGTTGAAAGAAGATATCCTAAAATTGAATAAGGAAGTAGAAGAAGGAAGAAGGGTCGAATAAAGTATGAAGAAGCAGTGCCAAACATTGGAGGTTGAGGTAAACATTTTAAAAGGTAAATTCAAAGAAAAAGATAAAATACTTGAGGTTTCAAGATAGTACTAAGATTCTAGATAATATTATTAGTAGTCAAAGGTGTCCTTCTATTAAATTTGGTCTTGGTTTTCATGAAACTGTTAAAGGAGAACCTAGTTCACATGACAGTTTTAAATATTCAAAGGATATCAATGCAATACCTAAAGTGTTTAAAGAGACAAAAGGTCAATCGATAATCATGAATTCTCAAAGGAAATGATTAAATCCTAACTATAGAATTTTCAATCGATTCTCTCCTTTGATCAATAATGTTTAATTATTTGTATGTCATAATTATGGACATGTTGCAACCAATTGCAGAAGCATATTTTTCAAGTCATAGAAAGATAGACACTACACAGAAATACCTTTAGCTCCCAGGTACTCATGTTTCTTTAAGGGATATTGTTTTTCATGCAAAAATTTTGGCCATAAAGTGGTTGATTGCAATAGAAGAAATACTAGACAAACATATTATGATTTCTCTGCTTCCTTTTCTGGTCATATAAGATGTTATGCTTGTAACAAGTTTGGGAATGTAGAAAAAGAATTTAGGAATAGACCAATGAATCATCAAAGTCAAATGGAAGACAAACAAATGATAGCGTAAGATCAAAGAAAGTTGGATTCACCAACATTCATGTTAACAAGAAGAAAGAAGAAGAGGTAAGATGTGGTCTTTCTCTCCGTGCAATTAAAAATAAAGATGAATGGTACATCAACAATGGATGTTCTCATCCGCCCGCTGGATGCGGCTGCAGATGGAAATTAATGAGCTGAGGGCTCGCGCGCAGCCTCCAACGCTGCCCACACGCCGTGCCCACATGGCTCATGGCACTATGCCCGCTGGAGCTATTAATTCGCCTCGAACGGACCAGAGAGGCAGTTATTGCATCATCGTTCTTGGATATATGGGGCTGGTTTTATGGAATGTCTGCAGTATGGATGGAATGTCGAACAGTGAGAGCCATGGCGGACCTCTGAACCCGCTTGATGATGTTTGTTCGCTCGATTGCGCCAACTCCAGCTGCAAAACGCAGACTGGACGCCGCTGCAGCATCTTCGCCTGTCTGGAGATCGTCCCGGGTGTTCATTTCTCCAACAGTCCCTTCTGCGGAGCTTCGGCCTCAACTGGAGCTACAGCAGAATTTGCTGCAGGTAATCCGGCTCTCTCTGGCCTCAATTTGCATTCCTCGGACAATTACTCCACAAGCAATTGTTTTGCTGGTTATATCGTTTCTCCGTCTGGTTATATTGCTTCTCCGTCGGGTTTTATTGCTTCTCCGTCTGGTTATTTTGCTTCCTCAACTGGTTACACTGCTTCTCAGTCTAGTTGGCCTAACCCTGGTACCCTCCTCACTACTCCCCATTCTCGGCCCTCCCTTCTTGGCGGGCCTCGTGAGAGCCACCCCTTGTTAGCCATGCCACGCCTCAGGCAGCGCATGCGCTGCAGAAGAGGCACTTGTCGAGGTCTGGCCATGGAAAATCCACCCTCCCCGCTTTCTGAGCTCAGCTTGTCCTCTGAGGATGATGCTCACACGCCCCCGCCTGCCTCTCGAGGTGGTGGAGCCAGAGGAAGATGCCGGGGTCGACGTGCGGTGAATTCTGCTTCTACAGGCAGAGGGAGGGGTCGTGTTCGCGCCAGGAGTTCTGGTGACTTCCAAGGTCAGCCACCTCTAGCCTCTGAGCCTTCTGGCCCTCCTAGAACTCTGGATCCTACCAGTCAGCCTCCTTCTGACTTCCCTACCCCTCCCAGTCAGCCCAAACCCCGGGAAAGTCACATTCGAGGTGCCACCATCCGTCAAACTACTCAAAATGCCGAACTCCGTTTTCACTGCACCTCCTTCGACTCCATCATCACCGCCCTCATCTCTGTCTCGCTCCGTGAGGAAATTCCGCCTTATGCCACCCCTTCCCTCCCCTCTGACCATCGCCTCTCTCCCCCTCCACCCACGGAGTTGCATTCTGGAGCTGACAACAAAGATTTGCAGACTGATAGCCAAGCAGGAAAGGAGGACAGTAGCGAGGAGAATGAATATGCATGCAGGATTGAAGAGGAACCAATTTCTTCTGAGCACGAGGGCTAAATCCCCTGGCTCATTCACTTCTGGTCTTTTTGAGTTTTGCTGTTTCAATTGCTCCACCGATGAGCAGTATGTTGTTTCTAGTTTTTCCAGTACTGTTTACATTTTATGTATAATCCTCGGGCCGGTTTCCCTTCTAAGGGCGGCACAGCATCTTCTGCTTAATGGGTTGGTTTCCCACTCTGGGCAACCCAAAACAATCAAGAACAGTGATGTTAATCAGTCCCAGCTCGCTGGCTCACACAGCAGCAACATGGGTAGTTTTGTAACAGTACTTTTATAAATTAATAGATTAGTCTGATTTAGAAAAAAAAACAATGGATGTTCTCATCAAATTACTAGTGATAAGAGTAAGATGAAATCTCTCAAGAAACATCAATATGGCAAGGTTATTCTTTCAAATGATGCTCCAGAAAAAGTTTTGGGAAAAGGTAGAACCATAATTAACAAAAATATAAGGGCAGTTGATACCTTATTAGTTAAAGGCCTAAAAAAAAACATATTAAGTGTATGCCAAATGGAAGATAAAGGAAATCTAATTGTGTTCACATCAACCAAATACAAGATTATGGACGAAGAAATTGGAGAAGTCGTAGCAAGGGGATAAAGAAATGCTGATAAATTATATGTGTTTAAAGATATGACCTCTCGTAGATATGAGGAGGATTAGGATTCAGAATGAAAGAAGACAATTCCCATTGCAATCCATCATTCTTTAAAGAATAATGTTATCATCAGCTGCAATGTATAAATTATGGTTTGGTAATTCTGATTATTTGTATTTCTGACAGTGCATCTGATGTGACAACAGAATACAGGTATAGGTGGTACAAGTTCAAGGGGAGATGGAAATGGAGTTGTGAAATTTTCAGTATTTCACTTTCTGTATGCAGGTTTCATGAACTAAAGCCATGTATACACGTGAGTTCCACCGGACACAACTGCGTATGTTTTTATCTGATAAGAAAAACAATGAGAGAGACTCAAGAACAATTTCTGATATGCTGCTGACAGTTGTAATTTTCTTGATCTGATGTTGATGGTTACATTTGCTGACATTGATATTAAGTTTGATTATCTGATTGATGAAGATGATTTTATGAATGAGTTGTTGTGGTGATCAAGATCACAGCTCCAGGGGGAGCATTAGCCTTGCTGAGAATAATGCATTGTTGGCATTATGTTGGTTGCTGAATTATGATCTCTCCATTGAGGTCCTTTGGTCTTGATTATAAAAAGTCATATCTGTAATCTGATGTAAGGGCATGTTGAGACCTGTGATGTAAATATTGTCATATTCAGTCAAATATGGACTTGTTCAAATATGCAAAAACCCACTTGGTTGGGTAGTTTAGAAAAATATGTAATTCCTCTTGGTTGGATCATTGATGTAAGTATGGGTCCTTAGTGGTAGGAAAGGTCATATTCAGTTGAGTTATAGAGTCATGTACTTCAATGAAAAATCTGTCTGAAGATTTAGTAAGTGCTTAGGGGTAGCATGGTCAATATAGTGCACATCAAATCTACATATCTCTTCTTTTTATAAGGAAAGATAAACCTTGTTTTGGTATTGATCCGCCCTTTGCCCTTGATGTCAAAGGGGGAAAGTAACTTGGTGTTTGAATAATGTTTATGATTGATGTATCTATCATTTATGGTGATCAAACACCAACATGGTTTCCATCAAGTCCAAAGGGGGAGATTTTTGGCATTATGATGTAATATGTTGTCCTTGATGGCAACATACTCGATGAGTTTCCTTTTTGATAGAAACTTATTTGTTAAATATGTAAAAATGATGTATCTACATGTTAGTTCAGATGTGACAGAGAAAGGAAGAGAAATGATAAAGGTAATATTTCACAATGTATATGCAAGTTTGATGAAGGAAACCTGTGTATAATCGCAGGTTTGATGAAGGAAACCCATGTATACATCCATAATTAACGTATATGGAGTTTTGGTGAAGAGAAGTTGCATATACACGTGGGTATGAAGAAGCCAAGCTGCGCATGTACTTATGCACTTAGTTTATGATACTAGGGGTCCTTACCATGGTTTTAGCCCACAGTATTGAGCGTTGTGTCATCTATTTGATTCCATCCAAGAATACCATTGAAACCTGTGTGGTTTTGGCTCATAGTATTGGTTAAGGCTCAAAATATATAAGGAGAAGAAGATCATAATGTTAATGGGTGCATATGAATGAGTATTGAATGAATAATTCAATCTGAAGTATATCTACATGGAATGGGTTATAGTTTATTGATAGATCTGAAATAATGATTGACCTATGGATACAATGATGGATCAGGATCTCTAGGCCTGAAATGACTATGTATTTGCATGATTTGTTTGTGAGATGTTTAGATCTATGGTCTAACACATGTTTGATGAAGTGAAGGGTATGATTTGAGCTGATTAATGTTAACAGATCTATAAACAAGTTTGTCACTGTAAAAGAACGTGTATACATAGGTTCGTTTCAGAAAAAGTGCATATGGAATCTAGGGTTTTGATGAAGAATGCTGCAAGGAATTTCTGATCAGTTTTATTAAGTTTCTATTGTCTATCAATGGCATCTTCATAAGGATCTGGGTTTTTTGAGTATTGATTATGCTGCTAGTTGGTTGTGAATAAAGATCAATGATTGGTTTGTTAATTGATGATTCAATGAATGATTTGATATATTTATGAGTTTCAGTTTGATGTATCTTCTTTGGGCTTAAATGAGTGGAGTGGGTCTAGTCTAAAAATATGATGAAAAGAGGCCTACATGTTGTTTTGTGTTGAATTTGTTGGATCCAATGTGAAAATCGATGAAACGTGGTCTACAGTGGTGATGAGGGTTGAAGCCTTCACCGAGGGGGTCATAGCTCCCTTCTAGTGGTTGCAGGTAAATGAGATCAGGGGGTAGTAGATCCCTTCTAGGAGTGGATGGTAAACGAGAGTAGGGAGTCGTAGCTCCCTTCCAGTGGTATATGGTAAATGAGATCAGGGGGTTGGAGCTCTCTTCCAGTAGAAGTTGGAGAACGAGAGAAGGTTGCAGCCTTCGACACTTGGGTGCCTGCGTGCTAGTATGAGTCTGCGCTAGTACAAGATGCTGAGCAGTTTTATTTATAATAAATATTGAAGACGAAGATGAAAACATCGGTGGTTTTCTCCCGACTTGGGTTTCCACATTAAATATCAGTGTTCATGTGTGATCCCCTTGTGTGATGATTTATTCTGTTATTACTGCACATGTTTACTACTTAAATTTCTAATGCATAATTGATAAACTGTGCTAAGTAATGTTTCTGAATATTTATCTGAACATTATGTTATTTGGTATACATAAGTTTCATTTAAGATAGCTGCATACATACGCTAGTTGGATTAGCAAATTTGGGTATAGAAATCAGTAAAATAAAAGTAAAATATTGTGATTCTTGTAAATACTTATTCACACCCCCCCTCCCCCCCACTCTCTTAGTATTTTTCCCAACACCACTTACTTACACATGCTTGGATTTTGATGCATTCTTAAGCACACCCCTTCCTACCAATCCTAACAGTGAATTTATATCTTTGAAGACATGCATTTCACAACTCGTGAAGATAGTGCTTGCGCAATATTTGGAGAAAGTTCCTGCATAGTCCCTAGATACAATGACAATGTAGTGCCTAGTGGTAGTAACTGTGCAACTCTTGATGATAATGACTGTGCAATTCTTGGTGGTATTTACTGCACAGTTCATAAATACAGGGAATGAAGAGACTTTGTTGATAGTTAGCGTGCATTTCCAGTTGATAGTGAGAATGCATTTCTCCAAGTTAGTGCTGTCACACCTCTTAATGGAAACCACCTCACTCTTGTTTGCTCTCATTATATAAAGAATATAAATCATATCTCTTTTCATAGTCATAATTTTATTTCAAGCTCTATGCACTTTGGATAATAAGGAGCATTATCTCTCTCAAATGCAAATGTATTTCCATTCGAGTGAGTTCTCTCAACTGTCGCTTTTGAGCACTTTCGTGCCACTTTCACTTTTATGACTGTAATTTTTTCTTTCTTTCACTTTCGCAAGTGTCACTTATGTTTTCTTTTTCTTTAACATATGTCTCTTTCACTTTATTTAGCTTTTGCAAGTGTCGTTTTCACTTATTTTTACACTCATAAGTTTCGCTTTTTCCTGTTTTTATTCTTACATGCATCTCTTGTGTTTTATTTGTGATTACATGTGTCACTTTCACTCATTTTCATGCATCTTAAGAGCACTTTCTAGAGAAATCTACATCACAATCTCTATTACTAGTCGATGGTATTTATCCTTAGAACATGTGTTGGATACATTCTTATGGAATAACACATCGTTTGGTTGCACTGTGACACTTATGTCATAAAGTTTCATATCAAGTGTCACAATTGGATACAAGTGTCATTCTAATATCATTTAACTCTATGCTTGTTGATTTTGGGTACTACATATCTCCTTTTCATGTGGTTGATTGTTTATAAGTGTGAGATCATGTTCAATTCATTTTATATCCTTTATCTCTTACATTCTTGTCTAACTAATCTAACACTTAGTCATTTTCAGAGTTCTCACTGTCCTCGAGACTTCCTAATCAAAGATTTACTTTTCTGCCTCCTGCGACTATGCACTGCACAATATTAAACCATAGTTAAGCAACCTTTTCCTTTTAGAACTACACACTACACAATCCTAGAGGATAGTATCCCTCAACTGTGAATTGTGAAATCATGGTTGTCAGTCGCTCAGATGTGTGTTAGATATGCTAGTTACACTTTCCAAATGTGCAGTCTTGATCAATCTTTCCTTGCTCTACGCACTATGTAACCACAATGGATAGTGGAGCTTATTTTTGACTCTTATAGTGAAGTCTTATGAGCCTCCTCCTCAATCACTAAACATTGTGTAGTTACAATGCCCAAACATGTATCCCTTGTCTCCCTAACTTGCTAAACTGTGCAATCCCTTGTCCCCCCTTATCTCAATTGTGACATTGCACAGTTCTAGTGGAAAATTGGGCCACCTTTTGGCCACTACAATGCTTAACTACACAATCCTAGAAGTCATTAGGGAATTTATTAGGTCTAAAATGGGCCTCCTAAGGAAATTATAAAATAATAGTGGAAATAATAAAATAAGATTAGATTATATCACCAAATTTTAGAGGGAAAAATGAAAAACTATTTTTTCAACTCTCATTTCCAACTTATCTTATGAGTTTACTCAAATTTCGATTGGAAAAACTCATTGGATGTAGAATTTGATTCCTCATACAAGGATTACCCATGTTGCATGCTTACATGAAAAACATGTTTGCAATCACATTTTTTCATGTATTTCTCATTTTTTGTGTAGGAGGGTCCATTGAAAGTATGAAACATTGGTACTTGTTGGATGCAGAATAGAACTTTACATCCAAAGAGTAATCCCACTCAAAATTTGAGTAAAAACTTAGACAGATAAGTTTAAAATAAGAGTTATAAAAATAGTTTTATTATTTTATTATTTTTTAATATTTTTTCTTTTTTACTCCAAAAATTGTGAATTATCCGCCATGGTTGACATCATCATCTTGAATCCTATTAGTTCTTACATATTTTATTTTGGTTTTACATTTTTCTTAGGAGGCCCATTTTAGACCTCACAATTTCTCTAATGCTTCTTCTCAGTCACTACACACTACACAATTATAATGCCCAATATTGCCTTCTGAACTTTTTCATTGCATAATACTTGCACTACAATAAAAAGCACATTGGTGAGGGTCATGCTTGTGACGGACCTTTAAGGTCTGTCACCAATGTCACATATGGTGATGGTCATTAAAAAACTGTCACTGTAAGTGTATATAGTGATGGTCCTTTATGGTCCATCACCAAAGACATTTTCAATGACACTTTTGGTGAGGGTCGTCAAAGGCCCATCACTAATTCTCTCTTTGGTGACACTTCTAGTGATGAACTTTTAATGACCCTCACCAATGCTCTTTTTGTTACTTTTGGTGACGGTCAAAAAATGTTCGTCATCATTGATCACCAAAAATCGTCACTGTAAGTGTATATAGTGATGGTCCTTTATGGTCCGTCACCAAATACATTTCACTTTTGGTGAGGGTCATTAAAGGGCCATCACTAATTCTCTCTTTGGTGACACTTCTAGTGACGAACTTTTAATGACCCTCACCAATGCTCTTTTTGTTACTTTTGGTGACGATCAAAAAATGTCCGTCATCATTGATCATTCCAATGAGTTTTTGATGACGCTATTTTCCTGTTAATATATTTTTTGTCAAAAGATAACAATTTAATACCATTATTGTGGAGAAATTTTTATAATATGTCCAAGGCCATAGTGGTTAGGGTTAGTCAATTTTTTAAGAAGTAATAAGCGTGTATCGTTTCCCTCAAGTAATGACTAGTCGAATAGAGATTTCCTATGAGTCAACACATGATTCATATCTATTAATTTTATTATCTATAAACTTCCATTTAGATAAAGTTCCACTATTGTGTGTAGGAAATATATTATTTAATACATAATCGAGCTCTGACAATTCTATTAATGAGAAAGACCTAACAATCCTCAACAATATGGGCACACCTTAAATTAATGCTTTGGCACACACTAACATTTCTTAGCACCCCACATGTCTTGGAACATCTTCGTACCTATAGCATCTTGTGATGACACTGACGCCCAAGCACATGGTTTCATGTGCTAGCACAACATGGAACTCTCCTAGCATGTGTTGGCATGCTGCATATAGTCCCTAGCATGCCCTGGAACACCTTGGTTGAATGCATTGACATACATTAACACTTGCACACAATTCCACTTGGAATGTATTGGGACCTATTATTAGTGTGCCTAGCATGCCCCTTTTCAAAAAGATAAAGTCCTGACTTATTAACCCTCTTATTGGTTCTTCCTTTTGTTGCCTTGTGATGGCAGTGTGGGTGCAGGTGTTAAGGAGAGCCTTTCAAACTTGCTTACAATTTTTTCTAACTCCGGAGGAGTTTGATCTTGTTCCTTATGATTGGTTTCATTCATCAAATTTATGAAATTTGATAAATGAAATGGATATTAAAAGATCCTCTTTAAACAATACCAATCTTTTGTAAACAATATTACAAATCTTTTGGAATCATTCAACTCACTTCAAGCTAATGTTAAGACCCTTCGGAAGTAAATATTTTTACTTTTCAAACAGTGCTTTAAGCCTTCCGAAACATAACATTAGAATGCATTTTAAATCCACCTTTTAGACCCTCTCGGAAATATATTTCCGAACTCTCAGCTCTTAGTAAAATTCTACTAAACTAACATTAAGACCTTCAGAAATATTAAAATTTAGAACCCTTTGGAATCAAACTTTAAACACCTTCGCAATGGTTCCAGACTTCAAACATCTTAATAAAATTCTATTGGAATAAACATTGGTTCCATACCTTTGTGTTATCCCTCATGAACTCTTAATGCGAATACCGTAGGATCTCCAGCGCCCAAAATCGAATGACAATCGCGTTCAAACGACCACAGAAATTTATCAACCAAAAGTTATGTGAAATGGGTGGTATTTCACCTGTGATGTGTCATTTTATGATTGGATCTCATTCCAAATGAATAAAACTGCTCACCATGCAAAAGCAGTGCAACAACAGTGTAAGTGGTTTCTCCAAAACCACTTAACCTCAAAGCTTTGGTTTAAATCGCGCTTAAACACGATTTTTCGCCTTTTCTTCATTCAACTTCAATTCCGCATAAAAATATTCTTTCACTGTATAAATAAATAAACAGAGACCTATGATCACTTCCGATCTTCAAGTAAAACGCCGAATCTCTTCAAATTCTTGATTCCGATCACAAACAAAGAAAACCAGAACTTATTCGAATTCTCCTAGTATTTTATACAGAGGTTAATACACTCAATTATACAAATAGAACATGAATTTAAATGGATTTTAGAAAGGGGATGAACCTCCGGGAAATTTCCAAGTAACACAAATAAATAAACTCTGTAATTTTATTCAAAACAGACATCAAATTCTCACAATCAATTCTTCTACGACCAACTCCGAATTCCTCTATTCCAGAGGTTACATTTTATAGTTTTGTTACAATGCAACTAACCTCCTTCTAAGGATCGAATTATTCTAGTTTAAAAAAAACTCCTAATTACAACATATCTTCCTAGATTTCATCAATTAAACCTAAATAAGCTCAAACAAATCAAAATTGTTCAACCTCCCCTAAATACTAGTTCAAGCCTATCTATTACAGAATAGATTTAAACAAATTCTTGAGGGATCCAACCCTCGTAGAAAAAATTACTTTCACCCATCAGTAAATGAATTTTTTGAACCTATCTAGCCACAACATGTGAAAAATATTTCACATTGTTGGCTAAACTCCAATGCCCCTGCATCACCTTGACACATATTGATAGACCCTGGCACCCTGCGCCACATCCTTAGCACCTAGCATGTATTGGCATATATTTGCACTATTAATTGGCACATGATATAATTAGCACACCCTAGAACCCCCAAGCACACTTTGGGAATTATTAAAATGCCTTGATATTCCCTAGCATGCCTTACCAATGCTTAGCATACCTTGTCACTCCCTCCTTGGCATGCCAACTAACATTGACCATTAACATTAGTCTCTGGCAATACACGTTCCTTGTATTCATTAACTTCCATGAATTTTTACCCAATGCTCCCTTAATTTTTTTTCCTAGTGCTCCTTAACATTCATCAACATGCATTATCACTCTCTAGCACACCTTAGCACTCTTCAACATTCCCTTCCACTTCATAACGTGTATAACACTAGTCCCTGACACATATTGGTGCTTGGCACGTGTTGGCGCTTGGAAAGCCTTAGCATGTATGGAATATGTTGAGATGCCTTGGTATCATTTAGCATGGTTTAATATTAAATTTATTTGTGATGATCAATTGTTAGAAATTAGATGAGAAGCAACAAAGGAATACTTGGCACTTAGAATGCACTAAGACTTTGCAATTGGCACCTATTTCCGCCTAGTGTTAGTGTGCCTAGCATGCCCCTCTTGGAAAAGGTAAATTGATGAATTATTAACCCTCTTATGTGTTCATTTCCTTGTAGTTTAAATTTTTTCTCCCTTTTGTTGTCTTGACAGTCCATGACACGCATTGACACACCCTTGCACATCTTGGCATGCCTTATCACTTGGCACATCTTAGCATGTTTGACATGTATTCGCACTATCTGGCACATCAAGGGGGTGAAGAGAGATGTAGTTCTAAATTAGGTCGAGTACAAGGGCCGAGTAAGGGTTGCTAAAGGGAGGTCATGATCATCCTCCAAGATCAAGATCATCATGTGAGGGTTCAGAAGAATGTTGCATACCTTAATGGTCGGTTTGCGCTAGGAAGTAGGATGGCATATTGTTGGTTCTCTTTTGGCAGATCAAGCTTAAGAGAGGTTTCTCATGAGAATCTGGGCATGTGATTTCAATGGTGTCTTTGTGTGAAGGCCACATCAAATTTTGAAATGTTGAAATTTGAAACAAGAAACAGTGAGATTGGAAACTAGAAAAGAAAAAAAAAAAATGCACCCACACTGGTGAGGAATTTTGATGCACCGGGAGTGAGGAATGTGGGGCATCTAATTTATTTTTACCTTAAATAAATTGGACAATAAATTGTAATTTCATCTCATAACAATTTGTGTCAGTTAATTAAGTCATGATGACCGAGTTAGCTCAAGAAATTCAAGTTTAGGGTCTAATATGAGGCATCTAGAGGGATTCTAATATTTTTGGGGTCCAGTTGCAGTTGATGCATTAGTGGGGTGCAAGTGTAATTAACTCAATTAAATGAGTTAAAATCAGTTTAACTAGTTCTAACTGAGTGATGAGCTAGTGAGAGGTCCAATGAATTAAATTAGATTTAATTCAAAATGAGTGATCAATCAGATAACTGATAATTCACTATTAATAGTTGCATGCATGTCAGTTTCGAGGAATACCCAGTTGAGACAGAGGTTAAAGGGAACATAACTATCAGTTTTATTCAGAGAAAGTTTCCCATTTGCAATTTTAAACCATTGGGATGCCATGATGGATTACGCAATCAAGGAAGACTGATTTTCATAATTAATAAGGAGTTAATTCCCTAGGAATTGCATGAGCAAGGCAGGCTGAAGTAAGGATGAGAATTGGCTAAGTACTAGACCGAGTTTGCCTAGATCAACGAGAGACAATTGACAGAGTGCTAGAGAATCTCATGAGAGATTAAGCATTGTATTATTTCATGATTCCTTGACTTAATACACAATAGAGATAGAGGGGTTTTGATTAGTTTCTTTCCCCAAATACATCATGTTGTTGTGCGATTGATAATTTATTTCTCTTACTTATATGTGATTATGCGATCGTGTTTTGTTTCCGTAAATTGTAGGAAGGATTCAGTATCTTGTTTTAGTAGATTACAAGATCATATTGAATCTCGTTGGTTAGATTTTCTACATGGTATCAGAGCAGGAATTTTTTGGGCGACGAGTTTGTAGAGAATATTTGAATATTTTGGTGTAAAATTTTCGAAAACAAATAGAATATTTGGATTCCTTGCGAAAATCTACCCAAATGGAAAAATAATTGGTCAAATCGGAGCTCGGATGAGGGAGATATCATCGATTTAAAATCAACTCTTTTTTAGAAACTTTTTGTAACTTCGGGACAATTACACTGTGCGTGAGTCAAGAACCTATATGCACTTGAGGTACCAGATGCATGGAAAGCTTTAAGGAGAAAGGCAGAAGTTAGAGACTCGGTGGTTTAGAGGGAGCATAAATTACCTCTCAACATGCATCCTCATGAGAAGCAGTCTCAGAAGGTTGTGGAGTAGCTGCCACAATTGGAGAAGCAGAGAGGAGACCGAGTGGAAGCGTCCACTCAAGCATAGACCTCCATGAGGGGGAAATTTCGAGCCAGATGGGAAGAGGGAGCAACCATACCTCGAGGTGTAAGGTGGGGTTATGTGTAGACATAATCCCAAGATAAGAAATTTGGGCAAGGTCCATTGAGATGGCATGTCTCATGGATCGAACCTGGCTACGAGGAGCCCACAGTACAATAGTAGTAGGAAGGATCAGTTAGATTGATGTAGTTAGATGTCAGCAAGACATAAATCATAGTGACAGATGTCAAATACTGGAGCACAAATAGAGTTAGAAATAGTTCAAAGGGCACGGATGCAGATGTCAGGAGCAGTGCAGAGAATCCATTACTAGATAGGTGCAGTAGCTAGCAGCAGTTAGAAGACTCTGATGATAGATGCATTATACTAATTCAATTGTTCAGAGGCTATTCAGTTTCAAGATTTGCAGGTGCAAACAACATTAGAGAAGTGTAGCATGCAGAACATTCCAAAGGTACCAGATGGGGATAGATTGAATTCCTTTCTTGTTGAGAGGGAGTGTTGAATTTTGCAACAAGAAATACTGAAATTGGCGACTAGAAAGGACAAAAAAAAATGCACCCACACTGGTGAGGAATTTTGATGTACCAGGAGTGAGGAATGTGAGGCGTCTAATTTATTTTTCCCTTAAATAAATTGGACAATAAATTGTAATTTCGTCTCATAACAACTTGTGTCAGTTAACCAAGTCATGATGATTGAGTTAGCTCAAGAAATTCGATTTAAGGTGATCGAGGTGGATATTGGTGGCCACCCACCTATTCCACTTGGGCCCTCGCCATTGTCTCTTTTTGTTTTTTAGTTTCCTTAATTATGGCACAATTTATTATTTTTGTCAGTTTTTCGGGTCCTGAACTTTTGAAGTCGTTTTGAGGCCCCAAACGATGTTTTTTGGGCAAGAAAGGTTTGGCAATTTCATAGAAATCATATTAGAAATTGTAGTCCTCGGAGCGATCTTTCTAATGAGGTATCATGTGCGTCAAATGAAGAACATATGACCAAGTTACGACCCTGGGAAGTTGGCTACCCAAATAACCCCAATGGGGCCCATAAACTCTTGGTGTTACATCTCCTCAGGACAAGGTTTTGGTTGTTTAGGGATTTATCTTATTTTAAATAATAAAAAGACCCTTGATCCTTATTGTAACACAGTTCAGAGGAACATAACTATCAGTTGTATTTATAGAAAATTTCCCATGTGCAATTATAAAGTCATTGGGATGCCATGATTGATTGCGCAATCAAGGAAGGTTGATTTTCCTAATTAATATGGAGATAATTCTATAGGAATTGCATGAGCAAGGCAGGTTGAAGGAAGGCTAAGAATTGGCTAAGTACTAGACCGATTTTTCCTAGATTAGTAGGAGACAATTGGCAGAGTGCTGGAGAATCTCAAGAGATATTAAGCATTGCGTTGTTTCATGATTCCTTGACTTAATAAAAAATAGAGATAGAGGGTTTTGAGCAGTTTCTTCCCCAGATACATCTTGTGTTGTGTGATTGTGTGATTGTGTTTTGTTTCCACAAATTGTAGGAAGGATTCAGTATCTTGTTTTAGTACATGATTATAAGATCGGATTGAATCCTGTTGGTTAGATTTTCTACATGAAATAGAAGAGAGGGTTGATACCATCTTGCCTTGTGGTGGTTAGTAGGCCGCAAGGTCTGTGATAAAGACCAACATAAATGGAGGAGGGCTTGCACTGTAATATAGAGCCATAGCAGAAGTCGACGCAGGCATAATATTGACTAAGTTAACCCTAGTTTGAGGGTCGACATTGAGATCTGAAGTTCATGTCAAGATTCAGTCAAAGAAATTCCCAGAATCTATGGATCCATATGAGCTAGGTCGATTCTCTTATGGAGGCAAGAGTCGTGTTTTTTCTATGTGTGGATAGGGTTTGTTCTACAACAATTATAAGTACATAAATATAATGCCCTAGTTAGGACAATTTCCTAGCATGTTTAGTTCATAAGGTATGACCTTAATACTGTGACAAATTTGCGTAGAAGAAGATGGGCTGTGACCCTTAGAGCGAGGTTTATTTCTGCAATAAAGACCGCAGATCTGGAAGATGGTTTGCAGATTCAGTATGTGTGGAGACAACAGATTCAAAGGAGGGTGGAACCTGAGCAGAAGATTGAGCATGCAGAAGAAATGTGCCGTATGAAGAATGGATTAACATGCAGAGGAGTTGATTTTGGTGGACTTTCCATAGAGTTTTAGACAAAGATTTGAAGAAACCTATAAAAAATTAGTAAATGGACTGTTAGTGGCTGATTTGTGACCATAGTTCAGTCATCTACAGATTGTTAGAAGTATGATAAGAGGAGTAGTTCATATTTTTTCATATATTGGACAACAAAGATAAAATTGTCGATACACAAGAATAATGATCTTGAGAGGTCTCAAACCATTGTTAGGTGGCAGATTTGAAAAGCCCTATATGAAGACAATATTTTGGGCCCTAGATCATTAAAAATAATTGACTGTGGTTGGGCAGATTTATGGTAGGCCAAGTACAATTGGAGGGTTGTTAGGTTACTGTCAAAGAAGAGCCCCGACTCTTGTTCTGGTGAAGGACAACAAAATTGGTAGAAGGGAAGGTGTATAGGGCCTAAGGATTTCTATACTTTGAAGGACTAAAGTAACAGTCAAGTGGGCCAACCAACTAGCCCTAGTTCACTATATTGTAGAGGATTGATTCAGTGAGAAGAAGGGAAACCTTCATAGCCCTGGATTCTCATCTTGGAGCTGTAGTATGGAAAAAGTGGGCATACCAAAGAGTTGTTCAAAAATGGAATTGTGAACAACTTGTTACCACTCAAACTAGTAGTGGATCTAAAAGGGGTTCCTAAGAGGGAAACTACTAGGACAAGGGAAACGATGGAGGCTTAGCCCATTCTCACCACAGCTAAGCTCCTTTCTCTTCACAGAATTTCACTAATGGGTGGAGTCCTGGTAGTTTAGGAAGTCACTTGTAGAGTATAAGTCAATGAATAGGTGGGAAGTGACCCTCGAAACCCTTTCCCTAAGATAAAATAAAGAGTGGGAATTGCTTTCCTTTTAAGCAAGGGAATTATCTTCCAGGAAGAGAGGAGGGGGATTGAAGGGTTGAGGGAGAAGAATAAGACTTATGAAGGAAGTTCTCAATCCCTAAAATCCTTTGGGAACTTGGATTCCCAAATGGTCCTTGATGAAAGGCCTTTGACACCAAATGGGACCACACGGGGCCAAGTGGACCTAGCTCAGGTTTGGGGATGGAATTTAGCAACCAATGATGTTCCTATCCTGTACAAGGTGATGGGAAAGGATCAGAAAAGTGTTTTTACTTCGATAGGTAAAATTGATCCTACTAGGTTCTATCCTTGGGAACAACTAGGAAAAACTTGATCCTAGAGCTAGGGCTTGAGGTATCCGGAGATTCCATCATCAGAATTGGCCCAAGTTCTGAGGAGAGTGAGGGCACCCAGCAACGTAGCTACCTCTAGGAGATAAAAGTTTTCCTCTAGCTATATTCCTATGAAATTGTTGCCCTATGTGACCTAATGGGGCTAGACCTAGGGAATGTGAAAATTTCTTAATCTAAGAAACCCTAATGTAGTATCTTGATTTACTTCTCCTACTTGAATTAAGTTACAAGTTAATTTCTGAAATTTTCAATAACTTAGCAAAGTAATAGTAAATACAACTGGAAACCTACACATACAGATCAAATACTGCTCCTACTGCCCCTATTGCTCTAGCTGACTGGAATGCTTAAGCAGAAAAAACATAGGTAAGAAAGAAGGCACTGGCCAAAGGAAATGCATAACAGTCAAAAAAATTGAAGAAATGAAATGAAAATAGATCAATGTCCACAAATAACTGAAATAGCTCAATGGGACTAGAGAGTAAAAGCTTTGACAACATCAGTAAGTGCTTATAGAATAAGCTAAGAGAACAGAGGAGACTAATTCATGAGGTTAAAATGTTGTATAATTGTTGGCACAGGAAAACTGTAGAATTGTTAGAGTAAATCTCTGCAGGTACCATTAGTTGGTGATCATCGATAATCATTTCATTTCATCAAATACCCCGATGAATGGGCCTTACAAGCTATTTGCGTAGACCAACACATTAAAAATCCAGTGCCTCCTCATAAAATCCCCTCCTTGTATAATCGACCATCATTACAGACGTTTACACCACATTTGGTTTAGACATTTAGTAGGTAGGTAGGGTGCCCCTATCTCCCATCTCCATATAGAGTAATTTGGTCACATATTCTTTCTTCTATGATATTGGTTCCTCTCTCTTAAGTCCTATCTCTTGTCCTTCTTCTCTCTCCCTTTCTCTCCTACCTCACTCTCTCTCTCTCTCTCTCTACCCTCCAATCCTCTCATTATATCCCTCCCTCTATCCTTCTTTCTGCCCCCCTTCCATCTAATTTGTGTCACTATCTCCCTCTCTTACCCTTCTCTACCTCTCTCACTCCTCTCCCTCTCTCTCTCTCTCCATTCCTTCTCTCCCCTCTCCTTCAGTTTATCTCCAGGTCTCCCTTGCGACTCCCCTTGTCTCACCACCTCTATCAATCTATGTCTTTATTATTCCTTCTCATATATATTTAGAGTTAATATATATCATGACATGTTGGGACCTACAATTGGGTTAATTCCACCTTGTTGGCAAGGTTAAAATTGTTAATCTTAGATAGACAAAATGTAGATCAAATATTTCATCAAAAAGGGGGAACCATACCCTATCTTCCAGGCTATGACTATTAGTCGCTTGGCCTCTTCTTGCTCTCACATGAATGTAGTCTTGCTTGACTGGTACAGAAGAAGGTTTCGCATTATCAACTATTTGTTTGGGACAACTTTTAGTTGTTTCAACACTACTACATTCTTCAAGCTTATCCTTTAAACCATATTAGTATTTTGTACTCTCTTCAACTTTGTAGTGCTTTCCATTCCTCTCAGTCACATATGTTTCCTTGGTCTGTTAAGGGACAAGGTCGACAACATTAGGATATTTTTGCAATAAACAAGGGTATTTCCAGGACAAAATCAGGTGGAGCAAGAGTATAAGAGGCAAATTTCTCATGAACGTGGGACACTTGAACTTAAGATTTTTTGGAGTAGTCATGAGGTGCAGTATGGTTATCAAGACTTCATTAGATGGCCATTCTCCGGACTTAAATTGTGTGACAACACTGTGGCTAAGTTTGAAATTGGAGATTGAACATAAATTTGGTTTGATTACAATAGACAATTTCATCAATAAATGTAAAGCAATGGCTAAAAAATACTATAAATTAATAAATAAAGAAGACATGGCAAAAAGCAACAATACTTACAAAATTGTTACATTGAGATGCAAAGAATAAGCAACTATTGTGCACAAACAAAGACCAATGAAACTATCATCTCAACCCCTAACCCCTTAAACACTAATTCCCAAACCCTAACCCATTTAACCCCATAAGCCTCTAAACCCCTAACCCATTTAACCCCTAAACCATAAACCTTTAAACCCTTAACCCCTAACCCCTAAACCCTTAACCGCTAACCCATTTAACCCCTTGAACCCCTAGTAAACCCCTAACCCATTTAACCCCCTAAACCCTAAACCTATAAACCCTTAACCCCTAACCCCTTAAACCCTAAACCTTTAAATTCTTAACCCTAACCCCTTAAACCCTAATTCCTGACCCCTAACCCATATAACCCCCTAAAACCTAACCCCATTAGCCCCTAACTTCTAAGCCCTAAAATCATTAACTGCTAAATCCCCTAACCCCCTAAACCCCTAACCCATTTAACCCCCTAAACCCTAAACCTATAGCCCCTTAACCCCTAACCCACTAAACCCTAATTCCCAACCCCTAACCCATTTAACCCCCTAAACCATAAACTTATAAATGCATAATATTAACCCCTTAACCTCTAAATGAATAATATTCCCTTAACCCCTAACCCATTTAACAACTAACTCATTATTCCCCTAACCCATAAATGCTCCTAAATCCCCTAACCCCTAAGCCCTCAATCCCTAACCCCTTAACCCCTAAGCCCCCAATCCCTAACCCCTTAACCACTATCTCATTATTCCCCTAACCTCTAAACCCTAAACGTCTAACCCCTAAGCCCCTATTCCCCTAAGCCCTAAGCCCCTAATCCTTAATCCCTTAACCACTAACTAATTATTCCCCTAACCCTTATAATAATCCTTAAAACCCGTTGGGATTAGCCATTCCAAACAAGAGCAACAGGTTTATTTGGGACCTATGATTGGGTTAATTCCCCCTTGTTGGCAAGGTGGAATACCATGAGCAAAACCATGGGTTGCAAAAACCTCTCCTAAATTTACTATTTTATCTCAATTTTATTTTAATAATTAATTAATTAATTTCTTTAAAAACTTTTCTGGATAAATCACATAAAATTTTTAAGCTACATGCCTTTCAAACCACTCATTGTGTGGTTCACCATCAATGTTTTTAAAATAAATTTATTAGAATGAAATTGAATTGATTTTTGAAGCTTCCTTTTAAATCATTGTTGACATTACAAAGAATCACGGAGTGCGCTCAACATCCACAAGAAAAACAATCGGTATGATATTAAAATGATATTTGTAGGCATAATATTAAAAATGATGTTTGGAAAAATGTTGGGAGGGAGTATTCATTTTTCTTTTAAATTTTAGACCTCCAGTTAAAATAACATTTCTCCCGCCCAAAACATGTGTTTTTGTTATCTCCCGCTGGCTTAGTAAAAAATTCCCTTTTCTTTGGATTGAACCTTATACTTAATGTGGATCTACTTCAACCATATTTTCCACCTCTCATAGGAACCTCATGTTCCTACTTTGGCACACATGTCTCACTAGGAGACATATTCAACAAAACTTTCCCCACTTGACGAAGGGACTTAACACAAAATGGACCACTTATTCATAAGGGGGGACAATTGATTCAATAGAATACTAGCGACCACCCACTTGTTACATTGATTCAAAATTATTCCACGTCTTGGTAGTTATATTATAATGTTTTAGGTCTCAAACTTCTGGTGCCTTTTTTGGGCATTTCCCTTGCATTTTTGGCATTTTTCATAGGCTAAAGACACATAGTATGGATTGTATTGGTGCAACAAATTTCCTAAATGGAGTTTGCATGCAAACGTTGTAGCCCCATGAAGTTGATATATCAATTAGCCTCTTTGGGCCCACGTTATTTTTGGCACACCATTTCCTAGGGCTAGGGTTTTGGATTTTAGAGTTTTTGGATCTTAGGACATCATACTTTATGTTCAAAGGTAGTTTTGACATTTTGTAATGTTTTCTTTTGATTAAGATTAGTTGACACATCTCTCTTCATAAAGAAGCTACCTCCATTCCGCTTAGTGTGTATCATTTTGCAATTTATAGTTATTTTCTATTTCATCCATTAATAGAATTTGGATTTTGTTCTACTACTCTACACTTTGCAATATCTTTTCTATGTTTACATTTATGTTTTTTCATAATAAAATTCCCTTCTAACCTCAGGTCTATCTATGGATTTTTTTTAGTAGAAGCTTCTACCTTTGGATGACCATGGGTCCTAATATTTGAATATTGGAGCAAACTGTCAACTTTTTTATGGTTAAGAACATGTGCTTCCTCGTAAGATTTCATAGGTTCAAATTTAAAGGGGTAGAGTATGTACACCTTTGTAGAGTTTAACGGACTCAAGTCCTTTGTCCTACAAACAATGAGATCACAATAAGGTAAGATCACAATAAGGGTCCTACAAACAATTAAGGTCTCACTAAGGTCTTAAAAATATATTATTACTACTATATTACAAATATTAGCTCTATTTACACTAGATTAACCTCAATAGCGATTTTTTTAATGAGAAAAAAAATATGCTTAAAAAATATAGAGTAATGCTCTAACATTTTTAAGTAATAAAATTTTACAACTTGTATTTATTTTTAATATGACAAAACATACTTCAAAAAATTATAACATTTGAACTTTGGTGGGTGTGTTAACCATTTGAACTTTGGTGGCTTATCAATTGGAGGGAAAGCTAAGGCACGAGCACAGGGTTCCGGGAGATTTGAGGGTTCAGCAGTTTTGGCCATTAAACATTTTTGCGAAAACAAAGCTTTCAGAGATTCCGTGCAATGATGGTTTCTGGGGACCTTTAAACAGGAAGAAAGAAGGGACTTAGGCTGCCATAAGTGTGAATTTAGGCATTCTTCTGCGCTTCATCGTGTTCTCAACTATCTCCATTTACTGAAATGCGGACTCGTTCATCTGAGATTTTGGGGATAGTGATTGTAATAATTTTGACTGGTGTTTTGTTTTGATCTTCTGTTATATTTTGGAACTTAGATTTCCATGTTAGATGTTGGAAGTTCCTTCAAACTAGGGTTGGGATGCCAAAAGCAGCAATGTTACGTGACCAACCGGTGAGGTGCTTTAGATTGTGGTTGGAATTCTAGTACCTATTATTTTTTCTTTTGAATTTTATCCAGAAGTTGTAATATGATTATAGGAACCAGGGCTATATTACATATGGCAAGAACCATTACTGAAGTTTCAGAGTGTGCTTCTAAGTTTTTTTATTATGTAATGCTTCGTATGCAGGTTCTCTGCTCGAATGGAAGCTCAACATGGAAGGACGAAGGCACTGCTATTTTCTCTGTTAGCTGTGATAAACAAGCTAAAATGTGGCCATTGCTGACTAGGGGCCAGCCAGTGACTGTGGCTATGCATGATGCACCTATTAAGGAAATTGCATGGATTCCAACAATGAACTTACTTGCAACTGGAAGCTACGACAAGACACTTAAGTATGTATATGATGGTTTTCTTTGATTCCGTCTCTCTTTGCTTATTTATGTTATGAGGTTTCTTGTAAATGTTAGTGGAGTTGTGACCTTATGAATTTTAAACCCATTTGAGCACAATGCCAAAAATTTAATATCTTTTAGGCTTTGAGAGAAATAGAAACTTCTCATCTGGCCAATTTTTTTATAAAATTATATGAAATTATTTTTATAAAATTATATGAGATAAAGGGAAAAAAAATTTATTAGATTAACCCAGGTCCTAGCTTAACTACTCAACATTCTTCGCTTACTGCCATAGCCTCGTACCTATGCAAACCTTGTTAGAAATAGAGACACCTTCCTTTTAATTTGGATCAGCATTGTATTATGAAAATCTTCATATAAATTGTGTTGTCCCTGGTGATAAATTTTAATTCTTGGATCTCCTGCTTGCAGTTGTCTATCACTCTCTCCTTTTATTCTATGCACTACTCCACAGGTACAGGACCAAAGGTTGATTGGAACATCGACAACTTGAAGTTATTTAAGACTACATCAACCTCTCGTCCAAAATTGAAGAAAATTTTGAAAGCTTCCTCAACCTTTTCCTCTAAGGCTCTAGCCCTGTCGAGACATTTACAAGCTTCATAAAAACATATTATTTTCTCCAAGTCATGGAGTTGAGGAATGTCTACCCCCTCACCAGGATACTGTATTTTCCATTGAATGATGTCATCTAACATATTTAGAATATTATCCAATTCTTCCTTGACAGGCACCATCCTCTTTATATAATCATCAAACTTAGGATTTTTATCTTTGATGCCCTGAATGCCCCTGTAGAATTATTTCTGAACCGTACTCAGCTCCTCTTGGATCTCAAGTGATTTCCCTTTGAACTCTTTAATTGAGTCTAGTTCACCTTGCTGCTAGAATTATAGCTCTGTAATTCTTTTCTTAGCACCACTGACTTCCAACTAAGCAACATAGACCTTTCTCTTCAGCATGGCAACATTATCACCTGTTTCTTGGGCCATGGTAATACTGGCACCTGCAGTCATCTCTGGATCAGCTGTTGTTTCATGAATGAGAACCTCCTCAGTAAAAATTGCTCTCCCAACCTTATCATTTTGGAAACTCTCCTGCTGACTTAGTTCTTCTTGTATTCAGAATTGAATTTTTTCAATACTACAACTGGGTCAGCCATGGTCATGGGGAAAAATTTCTCCTCCGTTTCTTCAATATTAAATGGTTCAACTGGAAATTGAGGAGTGGGGTTTATCTTCAGAGATGATGGAATGCCAAGGTGTTCAATCCTTTTATCTTTCCACATATCTTATTCCTTCTTCTTTTGGAGTTCCTAATCTATTTTCCTCTGAAGCTCATCTCTTTTCCTTTGTTTTTCCTGCTGCTTGATTCTTTGTTCATTTTCCAAAGCCAATTGTTTCACCAGGTCATCTTGTTCTGCTTTCCTTCTCGGATATTCTGCCTCCTTCGCTGCTTGCTCTTCTTCAATCCTCCTCTTGAGTCTGTCTTCTTCTTTCTCCAATGCTTCCTTCATCTCTTTCACCTGTTCTAACACCCTCTGGAGCATTTCAACTTCTTCCTGGAGGTTGAAAATAGGTGAAGCATGGGTCTGTTCGGCCTTCTTTTGAGGTCCTTGATTTAGCTTTTCTTTAACCTCAATGGATAAATAAGTCTCTTGAATATTTCCTCATTAGTATCCCTCTCATAAGTATAAGACCACATCTGGTTGACAGCAACACAGTGACTAATAACCAAATCTTCAGGATTATGTTTCCTGAATCTTATCTCTCCAAAATGATATGATTCAATTTCACTGGCCTCTTTCATGGCTTGGTTGGTGCGATCAAATACATAGTATCTGATCCTAATAGGAAACTTAGGCCATATTGACCACTTTTCCCTCTTAAGAGTACTTGTCACTCGATGAGAAAATGTATGATATAATATTTCCAACAGAACCACTATGTCTGGAGCATATAAAGGTAGTAGACAAGGAGGTCTCGACGCACCATCTCCATTACACCATTACACCATACACCATGGGGCTCACAAGAGGAGAGATGAAAAAAAACAATACACCATCAATCTACTCTTAGGAGATATGAAAACAATGCACCATCAATCTCCTCTTAGGAGAGATTAACATAGTACACCATCAATCTCCTCTGAAGAGATATGAAAATAGTACACCATCAATCTCCTCTTAGGGAGAGATGAAATTTGTACACAATTAATCTCTTCTTAGGGAGAGATGAAATTTGTACACCGTCAATATCCTCTCAAGGAGAGATGAAATTTGTACCTCATGATTGCAAGCCTTAGAACCAGATTCCCTGACCACATAGGTCTTACGGTAACCCGATGATGGTATCAAACCAATGCTCCCTCTCAAAGGGATCCTTAGCCATTCTAGGATTCTTACATAATCTTCAACCTACTCAAAATAAGAAAGGTAGCCATGGTGGATTTCAATACTTCTTTTATTAGTAACATCTAGCTATTCGTCCAACTTTAACCAAAGCTTTGAACAAAAGCGAACACCAAAAACCTATCAATGCTATTTCTCTGCTCAACAACATATTCTTGCAACTTTTTCTTCATCAAGGAAGTAGCCATGGGCTCAAAACCCATCATGGCACATTCTCAACAAGTATTTTATCAGGCTCATGTAACACTTTTAATCAACTCCCTCTTACACTAAAGAGGTTCTCATCCTTTATGAGAAATATATCATCAACATGGAGATAATTTCACAAATTCGTCTTAAGTTGATCAACTTATTCCTTCAAGACTTCACCCTCATCAAAACGAAAAGTAGTACATGGTGAGCCCTTGGGGGGAGGTGGGGTGAGAATGGGGGGGTTGTCAGCATGGAGAGAGAAAGAAAGAAGCGCATGGTCAGCTAAGGGGATGGGGGAAACAAAAAAGTGATGAATGAGGGGGAGGAGGTTCTGGCTAGAGAGGACATAATCAACAACAATTGCTCCTCTACCATGAGGCCTACATGTGAAAAAGCGAGAGTTTGGAAAACACGATAGCCCATTAAGAATCCACAGCTCCTAAAATTCGTCCAAGTATAAAAGATGTCGACCATAGGCGGTAAGGGGCCCCAACGCATCATCAGACATCTTGTGAAACACCACTGACTCTTGATCGATATCTTGGATGCAGTACACGTCCTCAAACCGATTGTGAAGAGGTATCTGGAGGGCTCTAGTGTGGGAGTTGAAGTCACCTAGAAGAATAACCTCCCCAACTACTAAATACTAGGCTATGTCGACATACAAATCGACAAAGGGGTCCTTGTTAGGTCCATTATGAATGGCATATGATGAAGAAGTAGGAGGGAAGTAACAAACAACAATGTAAATGTCCCTGGGGAGACGAGAGACCCCTCGAACCCATAGTATTAAAAACCGAAACCGGTGGACCTAATGAACCGGTAACCGGACCGGAACCAATATAGCTGGTACTGGTTAGGTCTAAACGAACCAGTTTTTAAAAAAATACATTAAATAATTTTTTTTTAATAAAAAAACTATTTTTAAGATTTGCAACCATGATTCCAAGCCAATAGAGACAAAATATGCAAATTTTTCTCATTTATATACCATGTAAAGGTGAATATATCAAAATGGCATTATGGCACCGAGTGAAATACATATCATCGAAAAAATACATAAGCAATGAGGCTCCAAATGACCCATAAAGTCCAAAAACAATGCTACAATCTATGAGCATTGAGGCCATTGGCCTACATAGTACATTGACAATCTACTACAAATCTACATATATGATATTACTAAATTCTAATTAATGATCAAAATTATCACTTGAAGGTTGAAACTTCTAATCATGATCAAAGTTCAAACTCAGTTGGTTGAACTTGAGTCTCCCGACTCTCGACTGCCAAACTTTGCAACTGCTCCAGTCACAAAATTCTCTATTGGTTCAGTGACTTGAGTCTCAAAATTCTGAAGGTATTCTACCCTAATATGCCCTATTACTTCATTTGGTGCTCCACATGGCTTTACATGGCCTCCTATCCCAACCAAGTGTTGCTTGAACTTATAAATACCCCCTCCTACAATAGATTTTTGGCAATATTTGCAAATCATTTTGCTATCGATCATATCACAATGAGCCCATGCAGTATCCTTGCATTTTGGAGGCATGATGGCTACTACTTAGCTCAAGTAGAAAGCTTCAAACTCTATGTTGTTCCACTACTCCAGCGAAAACTCAACACTCTCCAAGCTCTCAATCAAACACACAAAATCTCCAAATGAGATGGTGTGAGACAAATGAGAGGCTGCCCCTGCTTATAAAGGATCGGAGAGGGTCTCCAAAATAGCTCCAACTCCAAATCCAAGCCTCCAAGATCACTGCTCCAACAAACACTCAACACTCTCCAAGCTCTCAATCAAACTCACAAACTGCAAATGAGATGGTGTGAGACAAAGGAGAGGCTGCCGTTGCTTATAAAGGATTGGGGAGGGTGTTTTTGGAGGGAAAAAACCTTCCCCTTCCATCCAAATCAGCCCTAAACATCCTTGTTGGCCGTCCATGGGTCCCTATAGCAACTCAGGTGCTGACTGATCGGTTAAGGACGGAATCGTCTGGTCAGCACCAGTTAACCAGATTTTCAGGCTATATGCAGTTGCTGACCGGGTTTTTCAACCAGTTTGGACTGGCCAATGGTTTGACCGGTTTTCAGTTTGAACCAACCGATTTTTAACACTATGCTCAAACCTGAACCCACATTAACGTCGTAAACTCATCCGCAACCACCAAAGAAATCCTACTCTGAAAGGAATCTCTAATGAAGTAATCAACTCCCCCAGAACCTTTGATACCACTAGAACCCCTCGTCTCCTGCCCACAAGTTGAGAACTTATGGTAACCTGTAATGTCTAGGAGAGGTCAAACATGGCTCTCATGTGTCTCGGTGATGAATAAGATATCCGACAGTCATAGAGAATCATATAATAGACCTGGCGATGCCCAAAATGACCCATTCCCATTCCAACAATTGACAAAAATGGATGCCCTTTGTTGCCTCCCCCAATGAGCCAGTAAGTTGGAGGACCCAGAATGGGGCTTCCATCCAGGTGGAAAAGTGTCCCGAATCACTACATTGAGATTCCTGATAACTACCCATTTCCCTGCCTGATGTGTTGCTATAACCAACTCCCTAGAGCGTTTGAGCTCAGCAACTTATGTTTTAGTGAGATCTTCATCAATGAAGATCTTACTAGGAAGTGAGAATAGCTTTCTCTTAGCTCTAAGAGCTTGAAAGTGATCAACCGCTGACCTGAACCGGAGAAAGAGAGTGGAATCGTACCCAAGCCAAGCTCTATCAAGGGTCACATCTTGAAGATCTAGTTTTTCATTGAGGAACAGGGTCCCAACCACCATGGGGTCTGAGGATGTGAGAGGCAAAGGAAGCCCTCTCACTTTGAGGTTTAAATTCTCGCGCTTGTCTAGTGCGTTCTTCCATGAGTTTAGTTTGTACCACCTCCTCAACTGTGGCTGGAGGGGGAGTGAGGGGGGTATCCCTCCCTCTATAAACCTATGGCCATGAGCTGATGCATGTTTCTGTTTCTTGTTTAAAGGCTGCTTGCTGAGCTTTTATCTCCTCCTGTTTGTTTTTCAGATCGAGAAGTTCAGCGTGTAGATTGTCATTAGAGGGGTGCTGGTGAGCTGCTTGCTCCTTGTTGTCCCTCAACAACTGCTTCAGTGAACCATTCTCGCCTTCCATTACAACTACTCTGTTCCTGAGTTCATCGACCTCTCTTATTAGTGCCTGGTTAGAGGATTCAAGGGTTTCCAATCTCCTGAATAGTTCCTGAAAATCTTTGTTGTCGCGTCGAAATCCATAATCGGGCAAGGGTGACGGTTCTGAAAAGATTTGAAAGAAGTCTTTGACACCTATGTCTATGTCGGTAGGAGGTGCTGACGGTGTCATCACCTACGGTTGATCCTGAGAAAGAAGCATGGAATCTTCTAAGAGCCGCTATTGTGAATTATTGTGGAAGCCCAATTACAGGCACCTAAAAATTTTTCAACTTCTCTATGCTAAACTTGGCCGCGAGTGGATCAAGATGTGGCCCACATGAGAAATCGTTGAATAGGAAGGAAGGCCAAATCCGATATCCAGTACTACTTTTGTAGAGCAGAAAATGCAGCAAATAATATGATCTTATCGGGAGCTATAAGTGTCCATATTCGCCACAGTGCAGATATCAAAGTGACATCCCGACTTTCATCTTCAACAACGTCTCCTTCTTTCCACCAGCTTCCACCTGGTAAAAATAGGCATCAATTCACCTTTCAAAATATCTACTTTAATGGCTTGTTCTCGCCATAATGTTGTGTGCAATGGGGCCTCAAAAAAACAAAGGAACACTCAAACAACTTCAAGATTTGGGTTGATTTCTGAATTTACTGATTTTTTCCACATGTTTATACAACAGGGAGAGTTGACAACACACCATGTTTTACAAGTTCAGAAATCATGAACAAATCCAAAACAAGCACTGCCTTTCTTCAGATGGGCAACTCATAAACCAAAATTCCTACACCACACAAAGGCGTACAATTCTATGCTAGAAATCCTCATCCTACTCATATGCCATAGGAAAAAGTGAACCACTCATCCTATGCATATCTCATCACTCGTAGGGGAAGGTGAACCACTCACCCTACACACATGTGTCCGCAATCGTAGGGCAAGGTGAACTCCTCACCCTACACACATGTCAACCACCATGGGGTATCACAGGGGAAGGTGAATTAGTCACCCTATGGTCGCTCATGGCTCAATACGTACCCCAAGTCCCCAGGAGCTCCTAGAGCTCAATCTTCAATCAAGGATCACTTCATGTAGGGAATAGTGCCAGAATGCTTTTTGAAAACCAAGACTAGTTCTTGATGAGTGCATTGATGACTGGTACGTCAATAGGAGCCTCATTTCTCCACCCAAAAACATATATATGTATATATGAAGGCACACAACTTACTAACAAGCTTCAACAGACATACTGACTTACAACTCGACATTCGAGCAACATATATCTTAGCAGCACTGAGCAATCCTTGGACTACTACATTTTAGGATTCCAAATCTTGGTAAAGAAAATACTTAACTGCTCTTACTCCCTCTTACTCAGGGAGACCATAATCCTAAGCTTGTCTTCCCATCGTTGATTCTACAATATTTCATATGATTAGAATTTCCCCCAAAGTATCCATCTGGAAATTTGCTTAGCATGAGATCCATTTAAATTTGAAGATAATTTATTAATGCAATCGAGCATGGTATGATTCTGGAAGTTCACTTCAAAAAATAGAAATTTCTTTTGCTATACTTGTGGGGAGGGATAAGGCATACCTTTACTCAAAATGTAATCATTAGTATCTTATTTAATTTCTTTAAATCTCAAAGGTAGCTTTAAAAGAGCTTCATCATCAGTAACCAACAGTTCATGAGAGGATCATATCATGGACCTATCCTTATAGTAAATCAGGGAATCTTCCAATCTTACTCAAAAGTCTGGGCTTTTGCTTTTATTCCAATCTGGCTGATATGTATTCTTTATGTTGTCTTTAACATAATGATTCAATTAATTATCTGGGCTATACTATAGCTGTACCAACATCTGAGTACTGTATTGAATATAAGTATTCAGTATAAGATCTACATCCTGTTAATCTTATATGGTAAAACATCCTTGGACTTGTCACCGTCAGAAAAGTTTTAGTATGAAGATTCTCAGCAAGACATATTTTTAATGAGGCGTGGTATGCTGATTACAACTATAGTATATACCTCATCTAGTGAAGGGTCTCAGTATAAGATCTGCATCATATTAATCTTATATGGTAAAACATCCTTGGATTTGTCACCATCAGACAAGTTTTAGTATGAATATTCTCAGCAGGACATGTTTTTAATGAGGCATGGTATGCTGATTACAACTATAGTATATACCTCATCTAGTGAAGGGTCTCGGTGAGCTGATTCATACATACCCTTATTTTAGTTATCATTCTGGGTATGTTTAACCTTGTTAAAGTTTTTATTTAGATCTTTGTTAAGCCTATGGTTAGGGCTTGTCTTTAGTAAAGGAGTTAGGGTATGCAAACTCCTTAACAAAGGCTTCGTATTGTGTCTTTTACCATGGTTGAGTAGCAAGCCTGTGCATCACTACAATCTTGGATTGCAGATCAAAGTGTCATCAACATTTAAAGAAAGAAACCTACAATAATGTAAGACATTTCATCTTGGAACAAGTAGTTTTTCCAGCAAAGGTATTCATCATTAGTCCAATACTAGAGGTGACGTTGTGATTTGTGTGATGTGATAGTGGTGTAACTTGAAGATATGGTTTTTTCATACAATGTGGCTGATCTGTATTATTTATGTTGTCTTTAACACATTATTCAATTAATTATCCAGGCTATACTATAGTTGTACCAACATCTGAGTACTGTATTGAATATATGGATTCAGTATAAGATTTGCATCCTATTAATCTTATATAGTAAAACATCCTTGGACTTGTCACCATCAAACAAGTTTTAGTATGAACATTCTTAGCAAGACATATTTTAAATGAGGCATGGTATGCTGATTTCAACTATAGTATATACCTCATCTCGTGAAAGGTCTTGGTGAGCTGATTCATACATACCCTTATTTTAGTTATCATACCTTAACCTATAACCATAACTTCAACATATTGTATTTCTTTCGATTCAGTCAAACTATGAACAATATCCGCAGAATAGATTCTGATCTCCTGACGTAGAATTTCGATAAATTATCCTTAGTACATCTCAAAATATCCTCAGATGTCATACTGTAACTTAGGATGGCACATATTACGATAATTAAATCACCTGTAAATTTAGTAATATGTAGAGTAGCTCTTGGACTACTTAGATCAAGATCATCAAATAATTGATGTAGTCCTTTTAAATCTGATGATCCTAAAACCTACCTTAGCCAAGAATAATATAAGTTACCTCTTTACTGCAATCCTGGTTAGAAAGCCTTAGAACGGTGCCATAACATGTCTTCTTAGATTCGTTAGAGATATTATTTGGATAAGAGTCTCAACTCAACTTGGATAGGTGACACAACAATCATTAACAGAGATCTTAACAAAGAACTGTACCTGATAATAGATGAGGGTCTGCAAAATTTCTAATACCCTCTTGAAGGACATCTTCACTGAGACACATAAATCCTTTCTTTGTTGAGGCTTGATCAAACCAAGGCACCAGCTCCCTCTTGGTCAGATGATCCTTCTCACTGCATAAGATATGGAGTTTTACAGAGGATATCGGTCTCTATATCTCAGATCTACACTGTATAAAAAAGTATAGGTTTATACCAACTCAGCTCCATGTGCAATATGTTGTAATAGGATTGTTCTCATTGTATGATTTCACACAAGAATGAATCCTCTGAGAATATTTCAACGCATGCTCTCGGCCTTATTACCAATCAACACATTTAGGACCTTTTCTTCAAGGAGCAGCAATAAGATCGGCCTATACAACCACCCTTGATAGGTTGGTTTCTTTAGAAGATAGGGATAGGATATATATATGAGACCAAGTCATAGCTGCTCAAATTTTCTACCACATAAATGTATTAGCAGTGGCTTCTTCTTCTAACGGTTCTTCATGAATGAGCACTTCAAGAGTGCTATAGCCCTTGTCCAAGATGCCAAATTCAAAAGGAGCTGCATTTTCTTTTACTGATAGATCAAAAAATTTCAAAAGGTTACAATTCTGCTATTCCTGTTATGTCCTTCTTGCTTTAGAATCTTTCTTGAGATAGGACTTTGATTTGCTCAAAAAAAGACTCATTGATTAGGGCCTTCAGTTATTCCAGAAGTAGATTTGTATAGTCTCAGGAAATCACCCTCGTTAAACACTTCAGAGAGGCTGATCTGTGGTCCTTGGTAGCTTCATCACTTTCTTCTTTCGAGGCTTTTCATTTATATTATTGCAATTACCTCAGAGAATTGTGATAGGACCCCACAATATAGGGCACATTTCTTCAACAGATAGGGACAACATACATATCAATATCTTCATAGGATCAACATCATTCTGTTTCTAAAATGATATCTCAATCAAACCTTAAATGTAAGAGATAAAAATTTGAAATGAAGGGATGAAAAAGTAATCAAACCTTTGTTCTAAGGAAGACCGAGTGATGTCTAAATCATCATCAGCAGATCCATTTCAAGAGTACAGAACACTGGTTGAAATGGTGCTTCAACTACAACTAGTTGGAGAGGACTTGTTGCTAACTTCTATTGTCCTATGAAAAAATGGCATGGCTAGCATTCTCTGCCAAATCTGTGCACATTTGTCAATATAGTTAGCCAATCGTAGCCACCCCTAAGGATCTTATGTACAATTTTATTTGCTATGTGATGTTCTCTCTCAAAACTAGATGGATCTCATTGGTCAAGCTTTTTTCTTCATTCAGGCTAACAGATCCAAAACAAAACCATTGTGATTTATCCATCCCAAAAATTTCTCTATGAAGCAGTATCTTGAATATTCTAACCTCAAGGACCTTTTCTTGTGCTCGGGAAGGTGTCTGGGTCTAGTCACATTCTTAAGGTAGTAGATGATATTTGTATGCCAGTTGATGTAACTGCATTAACCAAGTTGATTCCAAGAGTTTCATCATTGCCCTTGGTCAAAAGCTTTGTTAATCTCTGACCCTTACTATTTTTTGTGGGTCTTATCTCTAAATCATATTCTCGAATATTAGCAACCCACTTACTCCTTGATCCCAAGCAAACATGTTGTAACAAGATTTCCTTCACTGTTGGATGAGGAACAAATGCTATAATCTTTGAAAACCCAATGTAGGTTCTAAAATGCTTTAGTGATTTTACCAAAGCATAGGCCTATTTCTCCATGATGGCATAGTTCAATTTTGCATCCCTTAGCATTTTGCTCACAAATGCAATTGGCAGTTCATTTCCCTGTTCATTATTTTGAAGCAAAACTCCTGCAATAGTATAATTAGAAGCAAAAGAAAAAACAAGAAAATCTTTTTCAAAGTTAGGGCTCACCAAAATTGGAGAATTGACTATAACATTTTTGACATTATGGAATGTTGTATGGCTTGCATCATCCCATATAAAAACTGCATCTTTCTTTATCAACTCTTTAAGGGGTTTTGTGATCTTTGCTACATTCAGAATGAATCTTCAGATGAAGTTTACTTTTCCAAAGAAAAACTGCAACTCTTTCTAATTTCTTGTCATGTATTTTAACGTCCTTGTATATTTTGATCAAAGACCCAATCTTCTCATTCTCTTTCGAAGTGATTACTTTTCCAATCTTGATCAAGATTGGATTTATCTTTATCCCTACATTGGTATCTTCATACTCATTTGTTTTTATTGTCTCAATTCTATCTGTAAATGCATTGTCTCTGTTGAAGCTTGCTCAAGATTGGATTTGTCTCTATCCCTACATTGGTATCTTCATACTCATTTCGTTTTATTTTCTCAATTATACCTGTAAACATGTTGTCTCTGTTGAAGCTTGCTTCCAAAGGAACCATACCTAAATGGATTTTTTTGGTTGGTCATTTTTCTATTGAATCATCTTCCCTCATGTCAATCTCATAAATTTCAAATTCTTTTGTGTTGTCGAGGAACCCAACTATTTCTACATCACCTTCAAAAACTTACCAATGCTTGATGTTGTCTGGAATTGAAGGTGTGTAAATCGTCTCAATTCAGCCACCTTGGTATAGCTTTGGACAAGGTTTAATAAGGTGGTTGAAACTACTAAAGCATCGGATTTTTCAGTCATAGCCTTGGGCACCACTTCTAATACCAAGATACCAAATTTTTCTATGGAAATTGGTACTGCCTGTCCATATCTTTTCAATGTTTCATTTTTCCAAGCATGCAACCCTTTAACTTGGCATACAATGAGGTCAAAACCACCTATTACTTCTAAAATTTTATTTCCTATATCTCTAGATGTAGTTATACCAAGAAAAAGTGCCTCATACTTGGCAATGTTGTTAGTAGCTTCGAATTCCAATCTATAGCTAAATAAATCAATACCTTATCAAGAGAGGTTAGGATTATACTTGCCCCATTACCTTGTTTTGAACTTTCAAAATCGAAGATCATCTTCCAAATTCTTCCCGCGTTTGTCCTGGGTGCTAGCGCTGCTGCAAATATAGTGTATGATCCCATGCTTTCCTCCAAACAAGTGAAATAGTTCTCAAGTTTCCTTGGGCTTCAACAGGGTTTTCACTGAAAGGTTCTTTGTACAATATAATTGTCTCAAAAAAATGAGTTAGGATGGTAGTATACGAGAAATTCATTTGTATGTGTCCATATTTGATGTCCATTTTCTTGACAACATCATTCCTGTGTTGCATGAATGTCAAACACTACTATGTCTATAATGATGGAGACATTAGGGTAAGCTGTTGGATGGACTTGGAGATTCTTGATCAAACCCACTGAAGGAATCTCTCGGGAATCAAATTCACATACATTTTGATAGGGTCTTGAAGTCTTCAAATCCATTTTCTTTGGAACTTCAAGTGCCATTACATTCATGGCGTCTTCAGAGTCTAGCTTACAGTTGTGCAAAATCCAAACTGTTACCAGCAATGAAATGAAGAAGGGCTCATGTAAAGGGTTCATATTTGATCTTCAATAGGTTGACGCGAGGATAATATGAGGATCCTCTTTCTCATATAATTTCGATCTTTGAGATTTTGTAACTTCAAATCATAATGTCTATCCAATTTGTTCTTGCTGTTGGAAACTTCACAAGTTCAACCAAAGGCATTGGAACGTTCAAAATTGTTGTCTAGCATGAAATACCATAATCTGAACTTTTCAAAATTGATGTTTCTGTAGTACTCTGAATTCTCTTAGGAACTTCACTTTGACTTTTCTCAGGAGGAGGAGATGGTTCTTCTTGACCTTAATTGGATGTGCCCTTTTTCCTCCTGCTATAAAATTATAAATCACAGATTCCCTATACCCTCACAGTCCTTATGAAGAGATATAATGTTGCTACATATTCTAGTGTCATAGAGATGGGCCTTATCATCATAATAAATTCTGTCATGAAGTAGAATCCCTCAGGTTTTCACACAGGATTCCACTAAACTCTGATTCTTGATGATTCAAAAAGTTTTGTATGTCTTTGTATAGTTCTGATCACAAATATACATGTTCTACTTGTCATAGAGATGCTCAAAATTTTCACAAATGTAAATTTTGTAAATTTTGTCCTTGGTTCTAGCTCTGTTGCAAGTACAGTGTATGATCCTATGCTTTCCTCCAAACAAGTGAAATAGTTCTCAAGTTTCCTTGGGCTTCACAAGTTTTTCATTGAAAGGTTCTTTGTACAATATAGTTGTCTCAACAAAAGGAGTCAGGATGGTAGTATATGAGAAATTCATTTGTATGTGTCCATATTTGATGTCCATTTGCATGACAACATCATTCCCTTGTTGCACGAATGTCCAAGACTACTATTTCTATAATGATGAAGACATTAGGGTAAGCTATTGGATGGAATTGGAGGTTCTTGATCAAACCCACTGAAGGAATATCTCAGGAATCAAATTCACATACATTTCGATAGGGTCTTGAAGTCTTCAAATCCATTTTCTTTGGAACTTCAAGTGCCATTACATTCATGGCGTCTTCAGAGTCTAGCTTACAGTTGTGCAAAATCCAAACTGTTACCACCAATGAAATGAAGAGGGCTCATGCAAAGGGTTCATATTTGATCTTGAATAGGTTGACGTGAGGATAATATGAGGATCCTCTTTCCCATATAATTTCGATCTTTGAGATTTTGTAACTTCAAATCATAATGTCTATCCAATTTGTTTCTTGCATGTTGGAAACTTCACAAGTTCAACCAAAGGCATTGGAACATTCACAATTGTTGTCTAGCATGAAATACCATAATATGAAGTTTACAAAGTTGATGTTTCTGTAGTACTCTAAATTCTCTTAGGAAATTCACTTTGACTTTTCTCAGGAGTAGGAGATGGTTCTTGTTGACCTTAATTGGATGTGCCCTTTTTCCTCCTGCTATAAAATTATAAATCATAGATTCCCTATACCCTCACAGTCCTTATGAAGAGATATAATGCTGCTACATATTCTAGTGTCATAGAGATGGGCCTTATATCATCATAATAAATTATTTCACAAAGTAGCATCCCTCAGGTTTTCGCACAGGATGCCACTAAACTCTGATTCTTGATGATTCAAAAATTTTTGTATGTCTTTGTATGGTTCAGATCACAAATATACATGTTCTACTCGTCATAGAGATGCTCAGAATTTTCACAAATGTAAATTCTGTCATTAAGTGCAGCGTCATACTTGGAATTGATCAGAATCTTGGCTTTTATTCACAATGATGATTTTGGTCCCTTCTATAGACTATGTACCTTAGTCTTTTGGTCCTGTAGCATAGAGTAGATCGCAAACTTTTGATTCATTTTGCACAAAGGTATAGAGATGCTCAGTCCTTTATGTCACAGATAAGACTTGTTTTGCATGTCTTTAAGTTCATCATTTGTACATTTAAATGCCTCAGAGACGATCCACATGGTTTTGGTTTCTTTTAACTTCATATCACAATACACTTCTATCCTTCGTCTCACAGTGCCAAATATTTTCATTGATTACGAAGATGATGGTATTTTTAGATGTTAAATATGGATAGTCTCCCAAATGAGTCGAGCTGCCTTATATAGTGTTAGATAGACCTTGTATCATTTCTTGTTGGTGTCATCATTGATGCCTTGAATATTCAAATATTTGTTGCTATAGTAAGCTTCAGATACCTCATAGAAGTGTCACAGAACCATTTTGTGTTGATCAAAGAACAATACCTCAGATATTCATTTTTTCCCAAACAAACTTGCTTCAATCATTATGGAAATTCTGGACTTGTTCATACTCTCAGACTAGCCTTTGAACTCAGCAGTAATAGATTTCAGCTACAGTATTTTGGTTACTCAAACTATACAAATATCATGAATACACTTGGTCTTTTTGATTCAGAAAGGAGCACACAGTCATGCTCAGATTGCCACTGAAAGTATTGTCACAATAGGTTGTCTTCTTTTAACTGATTTCATATAAGCCATTTGATTTTTCTTTGAGTACTTTGTAGATTATAAAGATAATGAATTGTATGCTTATCATAGGAGAAGGTGCCTCTGAAATTCACATTAGTACAGGAAACTTACTTCATAAATCAACATAGAGACTCAAATATGTCCTATGCCAAATATTTTGTCGAAAACAAAGATATGAATTTCATCCTTGATTTACAAATATAATGCCATAGAGTCTTTGCATGTATTATAGGTATCTTTTTCTAGCCCTTAAGTATTTCGGTCCTTCCTTTATTGATGAGCTTGGTTCACAGGAATATTGATGTCTTTCTTCAACTTGAATTACAGAGGTACTGTGCCTCTTTCAATTCGTATTTTAAGGAAAGGATGTCACAGAATTTGTATGATAATTTGCTTAAGGTGCCACAGGGATAAGCAAATAAGCCAACGAACTGTTATCTTCAATCTACCTTTCCTTCAACCTAGCTCCGATACCATGTTGAGAAATCAAGATGCTTGTATATTAGGGTAGATTTCTCTTAACTTGATAATTAATTGTGAATATTTGTTGGCTTCTTATTACTTATGTTATCTTAGCTATCTCATGAAAATTTTTGAAGGAATGCTTGAATCAGCTTATGAATTGTCCCTGAGTGATCTAGTGCAGCAGAAGGCTGGCATGCAGAAGAGATCAAATGAGGAAGTGAAAACAGAAAAACATAAAGCAAAGGAGAGGATTTTAGGAAAGCATGACAAGAGGAAGATAAGTGGGAGCTATATAAATGGGTCAAGTAAGAGTAAGGGAGAAAATACTAAATTGTTTCTTCTCAATATATTTATTCCCAGAAGCTTGACACACTGAATTCATTCTACCTCTAGGTCAATACCCACAAGTTCTCAGGTGAAGAGCCATGATTCAGAGAAAGGATCAGGGAATACATATCCTGTTGCAAACCTGTATAAGATAAAGACGTCCTATTCTCCTTCTGGTTCTTCAATTGGCTTCTCCAAGGTGTCTCCTAAACCATTTTCTGCCCAGGATGGTCAGTCTTATCAGGTTCTCCCAGCTTCTACCATACATACTGGTTATAATTTTTTCCTTTGGAAATTGAGCATGAGTCGATGCTCATTCTGTTGCGGGTACACTTTCTTCTCCAAGACTATTTTCCAGGTGCTTCTTCCGTGTTTCTCTTCACACAACTTCTGAATTTTCAATTTTTGACCATTGAATAGATTTTATCTTAATTATGAACTAGAAAACCCCAGGGTTCAAGCTTAACTCCATGCTTAATAACCACCCATGGCTTAAGAAGTCCACACCAGTCACTTAGAAATTCTGAACATCACAATCTATCTACTTACAATTTCACTTATAACATCCCCAGTGCCTTGAGATGCTATATTTTACTCTTAAAATGTGGGAACAAAAGATTATAACTTAACGGGGAGGTAGCACCTTCATTAAGAACTGATTATTTTATTAAACCTATCTTTAAGGAGTGGAAAGATGGAACCTTAAAAAATTTTCTTTAGATGTTTCTTCCCACGTCATTCTTGTTGTCGAGTGTGAACTTCATCCATGCTTTTTGTTGAAGTTTTATTAGACTTTATATCTTTATGATCATGTTTTATCCATGTCGGTTGACATCAGAACAATTTTTTGCATGCAAGTAAACTTTGACAAAGCAACCCCTGAGTCATCTTGAAGTCAAAGTCTTTCTACATATACATCAAAAAATGTTAGGACATACTAGTGAAAAGTTGGAAACTACTAATTAACTATTGTCTGTTTTCTTTTCATTTATTTTTTTTTTCCACGAGAATAAATAATTAACTACTGTCATTTTTCTTTCTATTTCTTTCTTTTTCCTTTTTTTTTTCATTATTAGGAGAATTTCTTTCTTTTTCCTTTATTTTTTATTTTTTGGGTATTAGGAGAATTCCTAAACTTATTGCCTGTCCCTGAGGAGGCCCAGGGTCATGTCTGAGGGACTGACCCTATAATCCTGAACCTAATGCATTATGCAACTGCCCACAGACATGCTAGGTGTGTTAACTAAGTTTCAAACCTAGGTGGGGCCTCAATATTGCTCAGCAAAAACTTTCTTCCTTGGACTAATCTAGGGGAGGTCCAGGATCAACCTTTGTGGCTGCCTTATCACACCAAGAGTATATCCAGAAATCTGTAAGCCAGATATAAGCCAGATATACCAGATATTATGATTTAGCAAGAGCAGAGACTCTAGGAAATGGGTAGTCTACTCCTTGAGGTGAGATCATAGCAGGCCATATACTCAATGGGATTTGAACCGCTTTCTCGTTAGTTTCACCCAGTGAGGCCATATACTCAATGGGATTTGAACCGCAATCTCATTACTTTCACCCAGTGAAACTTACTGTTAAACCACATATCACTGTATAATTAACTATTCTCTATTACTCGAAACATTCTAAAACTTTAAAGTCCCTGGCTAATTGGATTTCTCTAACACTGAGCCACTTGCCCTTTCATGAGGTGAGTTAACTGAGTTTCGAACCTGGGCAGGGCTTCAATTTTGGTCAGCAAATACTTTCCAATGCAAGTCATCCACCGTTTGGCCTAGCACAATAGGCTAATTAACAATTTTCTGTTACTTGAAACATTTTCGAAACTTTTAAGTCCTTGGTTGGTTGGATTACTCAAACACTGAGCCACTTCGCCCATGCAAACACTTTCTAATGTAGGTCATCCACTGTTTGGTCTAGCACAATAGGCTAATTAACAATGTCTATTACTTGAAACATTTCCGAAACTTTTAAGTCCTTGGCTGGTGGGATTTCTCTAACACTGAGCCACTTGCCCCTTCATGAGGGACGCCCTTAAGGGTTCAACATAGATGTGTGTATTCCTATTTCCAACACCCTCATTAGGCCACACTTTGGCTAAGGTCCCCTGGCTAACCTCAAGAAAAACTAGCTCTATCCCTGCTTTGAAAATTATACATACTAATATTTACCCCAGATTTTCCCTTGGCAAGTGTGCTGCTGTACTACTGAGCTACATGCCCCTTAATTGTGGGCATCATTAATGGTTCGACCTAGATGTACGGATTGCTATCTCCAACAAAGAAAACACCTAATTTGGAAGTAAAACATCAAAACTAAACGAAAGAGAATGTATAATGAACAAACTTTTTATGCCAACATTCTACCATATTCCAAAGTTGTCATGTTTGAATTCTAAGTAATTTATATAGATTTTAATCATTGCTTTATGTTTAATTGAGTATAATTGCAACCCAATTTGTTTCATATTTAATCATCCTTGAATTAGGTGTGCTCATGCTCCTAAGTCATGACTTTTGGACCTGTGTGTGGAAGTTCTTGTTGCTCTGTTTCTAAAGGTTTTGAAAGTGGTCATTTCAAAAGTCATCCCCATTTCCAAACGTTGTCCTTATCCTCTTTCAGGAAACTAAGACTTCAAAATATTGTGCTCTTTGGTTGAATCGAAAATTTTATTTGCATATGAAAGACTGGGAATCCAAAAGGAAAAAGTGGTTCCATTTAAAGATATGGCAACCTAAATTATCCAAATTCTTTTTATTACACTCCATCCATCTATTTTGTTGCAGCATTCCTAGTCCTTTAGGATTCAATTATAACCCTATAAAATCAAGATGGCCATCCATATTCAAACGCTTCTGCTTTTCTTTGCGTTATCTTCTAATAAGGATTTTTATTTCCAAGTAATTCAACTACCAAAGGTAGTACATGCAAGTAGAGAAGTAATTCAACTACAATTTATTATCCTACATAGTAAATGCTTTGATAGATTATAACAAAAGTCTTACCAATATAATAACATTGATTGTTGTATGTGGACATTTTTTTCAGGATGGTCCATTACATAATCAAGATGAGGAGCTGGATCATGCAATTGCACTTTCTCTTTCTGAAGAACTAACCAAACCAGATGGTATATGATGGAAATTTCATTTTTTTATAGTTACTTTTAGTTTAATTATATCATTTAGCTCGATGATTTCATATATTCAACTAAAATTTTGTTGCTTAACGAGACTTTGTCATTTCCATGTTTTAGTGAAACTGTTTATGGTTTGATACTCTCATACAACCTTTATCAAGTTACATTCACCCTCATTAGAAAAAACAAGAGAATTTTTCTTGTCATGACTATCTTTCTTTGTCATTGTTTACTTAAGAAAGTCTTTTAGCTAAGAAACTAGTTTCAAGGTTATGGCATAGCTTGTCATAAAAATTGAACAGAAGTTATATCCAAAATGTTAACTTGTAAACTACTTAGCTGGTTTTAGGCTTTCCATTTAAAATCTACTTCAGTTTGAACTTTGAATGAGTTGTTCCATAGACTTGAATATTAAGAGATTTTGGTGTAAGGATTAAAAATTAGCCCTTAAGGCCTCTCAGTTATTCATTTATTTTATCTAAATATAGCATTTACTATTAAATTAAAACCAGTTGGCACAAATAAATCATAGATCAAGATCATACTTTATAGAGTGTCGTAGAACAAAAATAAGAGCAAGGACACTGAATTATTTCAGTTTTCCTGGTTCTTATTCCTTTGGTGTATCTTTGCACCTTCAGGGGAAATTGCTAGTTTAAAGTATAATTCTTTAAAGAGTGCTAGCTCAATGGAATAGCACCTGCTTTACAAGCAGGAGGTTGGTGGTTCGATTCCATCGTGCCCTGATATTCATATATAGGGAATGATGAAGATTAGTTTTTGGTGACAGATGCTCTTTTGACCATCACCAATGAGCTTATGGTGACATTTTTCAACCCTCACCAAAATATGAAATGGTGACAATCAATGAAGGCCACCATATATACACATCAATAGTGACGACCATTAAAGGTCCGTCACCATAAATCATTGTTGTTGATATGAAATGGTGAGGGTCAATGTTTGTCATTATAGTCATTATTCGTGATGGACCTTGATGTCACCAATGAGTTAATGGTGATGGTCAATGAACGTCACCATATATATGCACCAATAGTTACGGCCATGAAAGGTCCATCACAAAAAGTCGTTGCTATTCATATGAAATGGTGACGGTCACTGTCTGTCATTATAATCAATATTCGTGACGGACCTTGAATGTCACCACAACACATACTTTTGGCAATGCCACCTTTGGTGACGTTCAGTTTTTTGGTAACGGAGGCTATTGTCTGTCACCATTTCTCATATGAAATGGTGACGGTCACTATCCGTCACTATAAATAATTATTGGTGATGGACCTTGAATGTCACCACAACACCTATACTTTCGGCAACGCCACCTTTGGTGACGTTTAGTTTTTTGGTGATGGAATATATTGTACATCACCATTGCTCATATGAAATGGTGACGGTCACTATTCGTCACTATAAATCATTATTGGTGACTGACCTTGAATGTCACCACAACACCTATATTTTTGGTGACGCCACCTTTGGTGACGTTCAGTTTTTGGTGACGAAGGCTCTTTTGACCCTCACCAATGAGCTTATGGTGACCATTTTCGCCCCTCACCAATGTGCTTTTTTCTTGTAGTGTTGACTTGAATTCTCCTTAGCCACTATGCATTGCACAGTTGCAGTGCCCAAAAACTCACCCTTAACATCCTAGATCTGTGCACTACACAATACCCCGACTTCCCTCTCTGTTATTGTCCACTATCTCATCACAAGAAGCCTCACATGAGCGGAGGTAGAATAGTGATTATGGGACTGATGATGGCTTGTCAGGAGTGGATTTCATTTGCAGGTAAAATCACCCTATCATGGCATGATTTGTTCAATGAATTCAACAAGAGAGGTTACAAAAAGGACACCTATGGAGACCAGTCACAAAGACACTATCGTGAAAGAATAGAGGAACCTTGGACCAAGATAGAAGGATGAAGAATGGTATTACATGAAAGGTTCTATTATTATAATCAGATCATTTGGAGGATGAGTATGAAGCACCTTGCATATTAATCATGAAGAGTTGAAGACAACAACAAGGAGAACAACTTGGCCTTTATGGACTATAAAGTCTTATGTTATCGTCGCCAAGTCATGGCTTCTCAAAGTGTCATCAAAAAAATCATATGTGGTCAATTTATTTTTCCCACATTATTTGTGGAATGAAATTTTGTAATTTCAAAAAAAATAGAAAATGTAATTTTTCTGGAAAAGTGTCCCAGATGTAATGTGAAAAGTCACTAGAAATTCCTTAAGTCATATAGAAGCTCAAAGGTCACATAGGAACCTGAAAAGTCACATGGGAACCCAAGATCCATGAGGGAGGTGAAGATTCACATGGGGAGGTGAAGAGTCACCTCATTTGTTATATAAACACCCTCATAGATCAAACAAAAGGATTTTTCACCTTGGCTCTTCTAATTTGGAATAGGAGAGAAGATCATTATTTGGAGGAGCAAGTGGTGACTTAATGTTCCATTAATGGGGCTACTGTTGCATCGTTGTAATCATGTAACTTGGTACTTTCACTTCATATATGAATATTTTGGAGCTGACACACTTTCATGCATATATCATGAATTATTGTAAGACTATTCTTTTATTGTTTGCGGTGTATGTTTATGTTAACACATACTAATGAAAATGAACTATTTTGTTGGCTTTGGTATGTATCTTGTTGGATGTGCATTGTTACTTGATTTTATGATCGTTGTTATCTTATGAAATACTTTTCATGTTAATCAATTATTCTTCCCATGCTCTTGTTGTTGGGAAAAATACTGAGAGGGGGGGGTGAATCAGTATTTACTGCATATTCAAAAAATTTTACTTTTTCATGCTCTAAAACCCATACGCTACTTTGCTGAAGCCAACTAGCGTATGTACGCGGATATCCTTCATAAAACTCGCGTATTAACAGAGATTTAATTATGCCATTGATTCTTCACTTATATCATTCCATCATTCATTCATTAGATGTTCTATAAACAATAAACAAGTGCGTAAGAACATAATAAACCATCACACATAAGCATCACACATGAACACTAGGATTTTAGGTTGAAACCCAAGCCTGGAGAAAACACCGCCTCAGCTTTCTCACCCTTCAATATTTTATTATAGAGAAAACATTTTACAACATATGGCCGGTGCGACTACTACCAAGACGTTGTGTGCACCCACCGCGCCGTTTACCGTCCCTTCCTAAAAGAGAGCTACAACCCCCTCGACTCATTTACCGGGCCTTCTCCCCGGAAGGGAGCTACGACCGACTGATTTACTCACCTCTCCTCGGAAGGGAGCTCCAACCCCCGACTCCTGCCACTGCCCCTCTCCCCGGAAGGGGAGCCACGACCGATCTCGCTTACCAGCCTCACCTGGAAGGGAGCTACAACCCCCTGACTGAAGGCTACAACCCTCAGCACCACCTTGGACCACGTTTCATCAATTTTCACACTGGATCCAACAACTTCAATAGAACAACACTTGCATGCCACGTTTCATCATATTTTCAGACTGGACCCCTTCCATACTTTTAAGCACAGTCAAACATCAACAACAGATAGCTATAACACAGCAGAACAGAACAGACATCTCTTACCACAGACTTCAGCAAATAATAGTTTGCATATGCGATTTCCTTTCTCTGATGTCGCGTATATACGCGCTTACGTTCACATCAACCAGCGTATACTTGCATCCACCACCGCGCATACACGCTTTCTCTTCGGGCCGAAGCGCGTATATACGCGCGCTTTCCTTCCTGCGACGAACTAGCGTATAGATCTTCAACCATTTCGTAGCCGCATACTTCTTTAGATCAGATATTCATCATATTCAACCCTTTACTTCGTACGTATACCCGTTTCACTGCGATCTAATCACTCCATAAATAGATCTAGAAAATATAGATACATTTCAGATCTAGATTTCCTGCTTCATCATTTCTTCATAGGTGCCCCATAGATTCAGATCTATCATCAAACCTTTACCCTTTCCATACATATATACTTCATAGAGAAGTATTCATTCAAGTTCAGACATCTTGCTCCCACACTCATGATTTGCACAATGAATTTCTTCTCCTTATATAGGTTTATCTTTTTTTCAATACCACGGGCCACAATACCATGAGCCTTCAATACCACGGGCCCCTTTTTCAATACCATGAGCCAAAACAATACCATGAGCCTTCAATACCACAGGCCCCTTTTTCAATACCATGAGCCAAAACAATACCATGAGCCTTCAATACCACGGGCCCCTTTTTCAATACCATAAGCCAAAAACTACATTACTTCCGATGGTATTCCTGGACGGGGTCACATAGACGAATCATTACCCAATACAATGGGTCAATACCATGGTGGTTACCCCTGGTTTCCCACTTTATGAGCGCTTTTGCCCATACGCGACTTGGAACGTTCTTTCCCGCGTGCATACGCGACTTCCCCTAGACAGATCCGCATATGCCTTGAGACATACTCTTTTTCATCAGAGATCTGGCACATACTGAATTCCTTTCTTCATTGCCTTCTGTACTCACTGTAGATACATCATATCAAGACATATTCTATCGGCGTAACTTCATCCGCAAGTTGCCATTATCTTCATCAAGTAGGTTTCGCTCTTCAAGGATGCGCACTCAACATCATATTGCTTAACAAACATCATTTACCAAGTCCATCAAGTCAAGAATAACTTCCATGTGAATTGCCATCAAAGAAACACATGTCAACATGCGCATGTCTTCATCTTCATTCAAGTTGCCATCATGACCAACACTCGCATCATATTGCCAACAATCTCCTTCGACTTGATGGCAACCACGATGGTGTTTGGATTACCACAACAGATAGGTACATAAAGAATACAATGACACCATGTCACATTCCATTTTTTGACACCATTATTTTTCTTCATTCACACACCATGTCACTCTCCCCCTTTGACATCAAGGGCAAAGGGTGGATTAAAACCAACATACTCTCCCCCTTTTCTCTGCATGTGGAAGAAGCGTTCTGCAGATCTGATATATACTGAAGTGGCCAAGCTCCCCCTGAGTTCATGTTGAATCTTCAAACATGTTTTTCAATGAAGTACATGACTCTATGAACGTCCTATCACCAAAGACTCATACTCACATCAAATATCCAAACAAGTGGATTTACATATAAGACTTAAGTACCCAACCAAGTGGGTTTACACATTTCAACTCAGCTACCCAACCAAGTGGGTTTACAAAATTTTGACTCAGCTACCCAACCAAGTGGGTTTACAATTTTGACAAGTCCTTACATGACTGAATATTACAATTTTACATCATGGGTCTCAACAAGACCTTTTCAACAAGTTACAAATATGACCATTTAAGACCAACACCAGGAAGTCCTCAAGAAAGAGAACATATTTCAGAACCAACATAATGCCAACAATGCATTATACTCAGCAAAGCTAATGCTCCTCCTGAATCTGTGCATCCAAGCATCCTTTCCATATGACTAAGGCTCCCCCTTAGTTTGTGCATCTTAAACACTTTCACCAACAAATCATCAAGGCATCTTTATCAAAACATTAGAAATAAAATTATGAGAACCTAGTAACTTACCACTACCTACCAAATAGTATCGTAGATACTAAATCAAAGATCACAGTTTATGTCAAGAAAGTCAATTCCCAAAATGTAAATTTGTCGCCAGAACCGACATACGCGGTTTTGTGTGCATGAACTCACGTATATACGCGACTTTGTTTCGTGAAACCCGCGTATCCAATACCATCTTCTATATTTTAACCGTACCTGATCCTCTCGGAGAAAAAGATGTTGTTCACCTTCTTTCGAGATATTTGAAATGCTTCCCTGGACTACGTATAGATAGAACAGAGTGTAGTTGAGTCTTCAAGCGTCATCCAACCTGCCAGCATAAGCACATTAGTAACCAAGCTCTCAGATTCTTCGCATTCTTTGCAGCATCAATACAATCTTTCCAAGAGAGATTATCACAACAACACAACACCTCAAATATGTGTCAATCATCCATGTGGTCCAATATCATCAAGATCTTCAAGATTTAACATGAAGTAACATATGTAGGAAAAAGATCTCAATCATAGTAACAAACTCTGCATGATCTATTCTTATTTCTGAATCAAACGACATCCAACTCATCTATGTGTGAGCACAAAAGATACTTTTCAGCAAACAGGGCTCAAAAACTCATCATAATAAACCTTGTACCAAGTCATCAACGTTTAAGCATGAGTATCACAATAACCAAGGAATAAGCAGTCATAGTGCCAACAATGCAATCATTAGTATTCAACCTACTGCTCCCCCTGAACCAGAGCTCTTCCTTAACTTGTGAAACCTGAATACGTTCATCAGTAAGTCATCAGCAACAATCTCTGCATGAACTGCCCTTATCTCCGAATTATAAGACTTTCATCTCAGCAACGAATACTCTTCATCAAAAAACAAACAGGACTCATCCATAATATTCAGCATAAGACATCAAGTATCATATCATCATTATTTAGAATTGAGAAATTGAGTCAATAATACAGTTATTAACAGTCAGACTGATGCTCCCCCTGAACCTCTGCTCTTGATCTTCAGCTATCATATAAATTCTCTTATCATCAATGCATACGCGACTGTGTCTGCTGGAACTCGCGTATATACGCGACTTTTGTTAATAGAACCCGCGTATGGAAAGTGAAGCATAGATTTTTTTTTTTTTTTTTACATTCCTTCATCTCCCCCTGAACTTGTACTTCCTATACCTGTCTTCTTCATATCAGATGCTCTGTCAGAAATACATATAACCAGAATAATCAAATCAATCATGAGAGACATCATACATTGCTCCCCCTGTGACGATACATTACTATATCTCATAATGTATCCCACATCATTCCTGCAGTCAATCAGAGAAGTAAGCTTCAGAAGCGGATGACTGCAGTAGGGTCAAAATTCCCTACGTTTCTGATCGGTCCTCCATACTTTTCCATATTTTTTTGAACTTTCTATTTGTGTGCTGGAAGTTATCCAATTTCTCATATTTGTTCAACCTGCATTCTTTTTCTACATGTCCATACTTGTTACAAGAATAACATCTCATGTGTCCAGAGAAATAAGCATAAGAATCATAATGAGTATTTCTAATCTTCCTCCTTTTACAATCAGCTGCTTTATCTCCATACTTGTTACATGAAAAACAATATCCCTTGAAGAAACCAGAGTACCTTTCTATGTAGGAATTGTTTGATTGAGGCTGAAATGATCTGCTCCTGCAATTTGCTGCAACATGCCCATAATTATGACATTTAAAGCATTCAACATTATTGACTGATTTCCTTTTAGACTTCATCATTGTTGGTTGACCTTTTGTCTCTTTCAACACTTCAGGTTTTGCATTGACATCCTCTGAAGTTTTTGCACTTCCTTGTGAGCTAGATTCTCCTTTAATAGTTTCATGGAAACCAAGACCAAGTTTGATAGCAGGAGACCTTTGATTACTCAGAATATTGTCCAAAATATTAGTACTATCTTGAAACCTCAAAAGTTTAACCTTTTCTTCTAATTTACCTTTGAGAATGTTTACCTCAACCTCCAAGGCTTGATATTGCTTTGTCATGCTTTCTTCTTTCCTTCTTCCATCTTCTACTTGATGCTTCAGATTTAGAATCTCTTCTTTCAACCAATTTTCGTTTTCTTCACATGTTTGTTGCAGCTCTTCATTCTTCTTATTTTATTTTTCCAGATCTTCTTTGAGAGAGATGATTTCTGCTTCAAGGCCTTCCTTTTCAAATGGTTGTAGAGGTTCCTCATTCTTCTTACTTGATGCTTCAAGATCTGCTTTCAGAGAGATGATTTATGCTTCAAGTTTTTCACCTTGATTGGTTGCATAAGCGTACAACCCTTGATACTTGTCTATTTGTCCATTTAGTGTTTCTATCTTTTCATTCATCTTAGAGATCACATCCTGGTAGATAGATTCCTTCCTTTCAAATTGACACCAATCATTACTTTCATTATTTGCTTCTAGACTTTCACTCTTTTTAGATGATTTTTGCTGATCTTCAACTTTAATCTTGACAGCTTCTTCTAGATCCATACTGTTACTTTCACCTTTGCATATACAGGTAAGTGAAATACAAGAACAACGATCAATACCTGTTTCATCTCCTTCAATTTCTGCTATACATGATTTCTGAGGTATCTCCTTTCCTTGAGTAACCTTCTTCTTTTGCTTCTTTGCCATGAGCACTTGTAGAGCTTGGTCAGAATCTTCTTCATCTTCACTGGACACTTCATCATCATCTTCATTTGCATAATAAATCTTCCTCTTTTCAAATTGTTTTCCTTTACCATGTTTTTCTTTATAAGGACATTTAGCAGCATAGTGACCAACTTTTCCACACTCAAAACATTTGAAGGGAAGCTTACCTTTGAATCTTCCAGTACCTAGTTGGAGTTTTCTCACAAAATTTGCTTCTTCTTCTTTGGATATATAGCTAGTTTCTTTGACAACTTCCTTTTCCTTTCCTTTTGCGGACACCTTAAAAGCAGCTTCTCTGATTTGAGAAGGACCTCCTTGTCTCATTTCAAAAGCAGTCAAAATACCATGTAATTGAACAATAGTAAGAGTTTGCAGATCTTGCCTTTCTTCAATAGATGAAACTTTAGAGTCAAATCTTGAAGTCAAGGATCTTAAGAATTTTTCTACCAGAGTAGTATCAGTTATGGTTTCACCCAAATTTCTCATCCGATTTACAATATCATCTAGACGAAGAAAGAAACTGGCAACACTTTCATCACTATGCATCTTCAAATTTTTATATTCAATTCTAAGAGTTTGGAGTTTTGCACTTTTTACCTTTGTGTCTCCTTCATAGCTTAGAATGATTTTGTCCCATATTTCTTTTGCTGAATGTAGCTGCATCACTTTAGCAAATTCTGATTTAGACATGCTTCCTAACAAGACATTCACTGCTTTGGCACTGATTTCATACTTCTTCCTTTCTGCTGCATCAGTAGGAATACTTGCTGGGTATTGATAACCTTCTTCCACAATTGCCCATACATCTGCACCAAGACTTTGCAGATATGCTTTTGTTCATACCTTCCAGAATATCAGATTGCTTCCATTGAATAGAGGTGGCTTTAGAGACATTACTCCTTCAAGACTTCCCATTGCGACGGATCTCCTTCAAGCGATCAAGCTTCTGCAGAAGAACCTGCTCCGATACCAATTGTTGGGAAAAATACTGAGAGGGGGGGGTGAATCAGTATTTAGGACTTTATCAAACTTTTTACTTTTTCACTCTCTAAAACCCATACGCTACTTTGCTGAAGCCAACTAGTGTATACACGCGGATATTCTTCATAAAACTCGCGTATACACAGAGATCTAATTATGCCATTAATTCTTCACTTATATCATTCCATCATTCATTCATTAGATGTTCAATAAACAATAAACATGTGCAGTAAGAACAGAATAAACCATCACACATAAGCATCACACATGAACACTAGGATTTTAGGTGGAAACCCAAGTCGGGAGAAAACCACCGCTGCAGTTGCTCAGCCTTCAATATTTTATTATAGAGAAAACATCTTACAACATATGTGCTGGCGCAGACTCCTACCGGCACGCAGGCACCCACCTGTGCTCGTTTACCAGCCTCTCCTGGAAGGGAGCTCCAACCCCCTGACTCGTTTACCAGCCTCTCCTGGAAGGGAGCTACGACCCCCTGATCTCGTTTACCAGCCTCACCTGGAAGGGAGCTACGACCCCTTGATCTCGTTTACCAGCCTCACCTGGAAGGGAGCTACAACCCCCTGACTGAAGGCTACAACCCTCAGCACCTCTATGGACCACGTTTCATCAATTTTCACACTGGATCCAAAGCTTCCTTTAGAACACTACTTGCAGGCCACGTTTCATCATATTTTCAGACTGGACCCACTCCATACATTTAAGCACAGTCAAACATCAACAACAGATAGCTATAACACAGCAGAACAGATCAGACATCTCTTACCACAGACTTCAGCAAACCATAGTTTGCATACGCACTTTCCTTTCACTGATGTCGCGTATATACGCGCTTACGTTCACATCAACCAGCGTATACTTCAGAATTAATTTCACTGCGCATACGCGCTTTCTCTTCAGCGAAGCCGCGTATATACACGCTTCCTCTGCGACGAACTAGCGTATAGATCTTCAACCATTTCAGAGCTGCATACTTCTTTAGATCAGATATTCAGTTCAGATTCAACCCTTTACTTCAGACAGATGTTCGCCTCATCACAGATCTAATCACTCCATAAACAGATCTAGCAAATACAAATACATTTCATATCTAGATATCTCGCTTCATCATTTCTTCATAGGTGCTCCATAGATTCAGATCTATCATCAAACCTTTACCCTTTCCATACATATATACTTCATAGAGAAGTATTCATTCAAGTTCAGACATCTTGCTCCCACACTCATGATTTGCACAATGAATTTCTTCTCCTTATATAGGTTTATCTTTTTTCAATACCACGGGCCCCTTTTTCAATACCATGAGCCTTCAATACCACGGGCCCCTTTTTCAATACCATGAGCCAAAACAATCCCATGAGCCTTCAATACCACGGGCCCCTTTTTCAATACCATGAGCCAAAACAATACCATGAGCCTTCAATACCACGGGCCCCTTTTTCAATACCATGAGCCAAAAACTACATTACTTCCGATGGTATTCCTGGACGGGGTCACATAGACGAATCATTACCCAATACAATGGGTCAATACCATGGTGGTTACCCCTGGTTTCCCACTTTATGAGCGCTTTTGCCCATACGCGACTTGGAACGTTGTTTCTCGCGTGCATACGCGACTTCCCTTAGACAGATCCGCGTATGCCTTGAGACATACTCTTTTCATCATAGATCTAGCACATGCTGAATTCCTTTCTTCATTGCCTTCTGTACACACTGTAGATACATCATATCAAGACATATTCTATCAAGCACAACTTCATCCAGTAAGTTTCCATTATCTTCATCAAGTGGGTTGCCTTTCAAGGACAACACTCAACATCATATTGCTTAACAAACATCATTTACCAAGTCCATCAAGTCAAGAATAACTTCATCAGGTGAATTTCCATCAAAGACAACACATGTCAACAGTCGCATGTCTTCATCTTCATTCAGTGGGTTGCCATCAAGGACAACACTCTGCATCATATTGCCAACACTTGTGTGTCTCTTTTAGGATACTACTATTACTTTTCTTCTTGAGTCTCACTCTCTCTTTTCACTTTCGTGAAAATACATTATATACATTGCAATTGTATGCCTCACAATGTCAACTTACTTTTTTGTTTCAAAGGTTGTCACCATAATATCTTAAGTTCATAATTGCAGCCAAGACAAATCTCTATGAATAATGTAGGTTGGGCCTATTATCCAAATAGTGCTCCTACTCCAAACGGTGTGAGGTCTAGTTGGGACTTCATATCAACGAGACCCCCTTTGTTGCAAGTTGATATGAATATGCAAAATTTGAATTTTGAATCATATTCAACCACAACCAAAGTCTCCCCTCCCAAGTCTTCTCATATTTCCTCACCTTTAGCACACTATTCATTGTACACGAATGTGTTTAATGAGTCCGTTATACCAACATTTTATCTAAATCCTTTAGATCCTTATTATACTAAACTTGATCACAACCTGGTATAGGATGGTGTGGTTTCACAATCAGACGATGAAGAGATTCAATCCATTGTTTATGATTTTTCTAATAAAAAATATTTCATAAGTTAGGAGGAAGATGTTACAAATTTAAATGTTCAAGGGAGTTTTCTGATTGATGTATTCAAATTCTCTATCCATCAAGACTCTTATTTGATGAATATTAAATCTAATCAAATCAGTGGCATTAAAAATGTTTTCATTGAAACATATGATGACAATCGTATGATACCTACCTATTGACCTTTCTAAGCCACCCAAATTTGATAATGCACCACATTAAAGTTCAAGGACTTGTTATGGAGTGATGGAACTTTAACTCCCTCTAGTGGTTATGTCAAGTTATCACAATCCTGATGAGGTCCCCGAAATATATTGAATCCACATATTAAAGGATTCCAGATGTTTTCAAGTTAATATTCCTAATCCTAAAGATATATATTTTGACCAGATAAACGATTCTTGTTTGGTTAACCCTTATTCATGTGAATCCATCATATTAGACCCAAGGCATGAGTGCATATATTTCACGAATTCCCATAGATTCACAACTTGTCACTTTGATTGTCAAGACAAATATAACCAACTGCAATATTTCTACAAGTTGAATCTTTACATGAGTGATCAAATTCTTATATTTCTAGTGTATGTTATTAAATTAATTATTTTTTTGGCAGAATTGATCATCATGAGTCTATGTCAATGCTTGAATCATTTGGTGAACCCAATCCCTCAAGCTGATATCTATATTGGATATAATTTGACTCACATTTTTATCTTTGGTCAGCCTGGTTTTACTATCCTTTGTATCTTAAATGGTTTCAATTTTTTCTATACTACCAATCAATGCTAATTATTTCGATTTCATATTACTGGTCTAGTTTATAATCTTATACAAAGTAATTTTCTCATGCATTAGAAAATAGGCACTGATCATTTCCGAGCATAATCACAGAAAGAGGAATATTTTTCGATTTAAATGGTTGTGAAATCTCTAAATTAACACAAAATTATCTTTAAATAATGGATCATCTCATCATATCAAACATTATATTTGATCAACATAGTAGCCTTAACAACCATAATCTCCCTAATTATTTTCCCATAAACTTATTTAGTGACAATTTTTGGTTTATGTTTGATTAATCTCCACTTTGGGGTTGGGGGACTTCATGTTAGGTCTTCACAGTCTTGATGAAGTGTTTGAGTGATATCATCTTATGTTTTCTATGCCTAATCTTCCTCATAAGGAGGATTTGATAATTAAAGACTTATATTTGCAAAAGTTTCAATCTGACTATTTTATGATTAGACCGTCGATTAGTTGGAGGAATTATATCTCATGAGTTCAATACCTAATAAAAAGTTCCAACAATATCTTGAACTTAACACGTATGGATATATGTTTGGGAGGTGGTTTCAGGGTTATCATATTCATCATTTGTGTTATTATGGAAAGCTTGCAGGTTGGATAGAGCGAGATTTTAAAAAACACCTTTATGCTTATAGCCTTGACCTTCATTCTTATGTACAGATAATTCAGGTAAGAATCTTTCTCTCTATAAATTGTTTTATATGAGTTTTAGTTATTCATATGTTTCATTTTACTGGTCGAGAGAAAATTGAATGGTTACATTGGAAATTTCACTTTACTTAGCCTTGATCTTCTAGCCGATTAGATTAGGAGTAGGCCTAGTTGAATTTAGCTTCCCCCTTTGAAATGAATTGACCCTGAATTTTGATCCTCGTCTAGTCCTTTCACTTGATTTTTTTTCATATTTGTTGTCTTGCATGCTATTTTTCATTTCATTCTCACATTTTTCCTCTTTTTCTGTTTTTTCTTTTCTTTTTGTGTCATGTCATTTCTTTCGCGTTTCGTTTAAGAAAACCGTGCATAAAAATGTCTTTGTTTGGCTCAAAGATAACAAAGTGGCGAAGTTATGATCAACACTTGGTTAACTTCTAGTCCCTCTTCTTTTCTTGGGTTTGATATCTTTAAGGTCTATGGTGTATGAATGGAAAATACGATTCATTGAAATCAAAACTTTATAAGAAAAACCATGTTTCCCATATCTATTTTAGGATCTTCATTCCTTGATTTGGTATGGTAGTTGAATGGTTTTTATTGTCAATCCAATTGAGTAGAGAAGGGAAAGGAGAAAACTAAGAGTGGGCATATTAATTTTAGATATATATAATAGTCTCAGAAGGAATAACCTCTCTTGCTCTCAATAAGTCGAGATCCATCTTCCACCTTGGTGATATAAATGTCGATAAAATGCCAATTATCATACTGCAAATAAAATAAAGGGTGAAAGAAGAGAAATGATTCCTATGCATAGAGGTGAAGAAAGAAACTTTGCCAGGTTACTGAACACGCTCATTGGTAGAGAATAAATGCTTGCGTTCCTGTAGTGACTTCATTAGGGTACTGAACATTCCTATTCACATTGGAGCAACACTGGGATGGAACTAAGAATATTATCATTCTAAACTTACGAATAAATTCTATCCTTCTCCTAGATAAAAAAATTGCTATATGGTAAGCCTTGTAAATGTGTTTATCCAAGAAAGGGGATAATAGAGACTATAATTATAACTAGGATAAATGGGAAATATGAAATGGTACACATGATGAAATAATACTCTATGAAATACTAGATTCTATGAATAAATCTAGACCTAAAAAGACAAGTTGGAGTTCTTCCAGTGTGTCACCAAGTGTTGTTTTAGTGACAAAAGCCTTCTGAAATTTTGCCTACACTTGAATTTTAGAGCCTCCTTGTGATATTATAATATGTCCTTTAGAGTTTTTCATAGTCACTTAATGATAAATTGATATTTTTATAATTAATCTAAGTGTTGAAACAACTTACTTACACATGCTTGGCTTTTAATGCATTCTTAAGCACACCCCTTCCTAGAAATCCTAACAATCAATGTCTACCTTTGAAGACAAGCATTGCAAAACCCTTGAAGATAGTGTCCCCTTCCTAGAAATCCTAATAATCAATGTCTACCTTTGAAGACAAGAATTGCGAAACCCTTGGAGACAGTGCTTGTGCATTCTTTGGAGAAAGTTCTTGCGTAGTCCCTAGATACAGTGTCTGTGTAGTGCCCAGTGGTAGTAACTGCAAAAATCTTGATGATAGTGAATGCACAATCCTTGGTGGTATTGACTGCACACTTCATAAAGACAGGGCATGTAGAGACTTTGTTGATAGTTAGTTTTCATTTCCAGTTGACAATGAGAATTCATTTCTCTAAGTCAGTGCTATCACACCTCTTAATGGAATCCACATCACTCTTGTTTTCTCTCCTTGTATAAAGAATCTAACTCATATCTTTTTTCATAGTCATAATTTTATTTCGAGATCTGTGCATTTTGGATCATAAGGAGCATTATCTCTCTCAATTGAAACTATACTATCATTCGAGTGAGTTCTCTCAACTGTCAGTTTTGCACGCTTTCATGCCGCTTTCACTTTCATGACTTCCATTTTTCCTTTATTTCACTTTTTCAAGTGTCACTTTTGTTTTATTTTTCTTTTGCATACGTCTCTTTCACTTTACTTAGCTTTTTCAAGTGTAATTTATCCTTATTGTTACTCTCATAAGTGTCTATTTTTTTTTTTTTTTTGTTCTTACATGCATCTCTTGTGTTTTCTTTGTGATTGCATGTGTCACTTTCACTCATTTTCATGCATCTTAAGATCACTTTCTAGAGGAAGCTACATCACACTATCTAGCACTAGTCGATGGTATTTATCCATAGAACATGTGTTGGACACATTCTTATGGCATAACACATCATTTGGTTGCACTGCGACACTTGTGTCGTAAATATTCATATTAAGTGTCACACTTGGAGACAAGTGTTCTTTTAATATGATTTCACTGTATGCTTGTTGATTTTGGGTACTACATATCTCCTTTTCATGTGGTTGATTATTTATAGTGTGAGATCATGTTCAAGTCATGTTATATCCTTTCACTCTTACCTTCTTGTCTCACTGATCCAAAACTAAGTCATTTTCAGACTTATCACTATCCTAGAGACTTGCCTAATCAAAGATTGACTTTTCTTCCTCCTGCAACTGTGCACCGCGCAGTCTTAAATCACAGTGAAGCACCCTTTTTGGAAATACACACTACAAAGTCCTAAAGGATAGTCTCCCTCAATTTTGAATTGCGTAATCCTAGTGCTCAGTCATTCAGATGCGAGTTAGATATGATAGTTACACTTTCCCAATGCGCAGACTTGATCAATCACAGTGGATAGTGGAGCCTATTTTGGACACTTGTAGTGTAGTATTCTGAGCCTCCTCCTCAATCACTACACATTGTGCAGTTACAATGCCCAAACATGCCTCCCTTGTCTCCCTAACTTTCTCAATTGTGTAATCCCTTGTCCTCCCTTGTCTCAACTGCACATTGCAAAGTTCTAATGGACATTTGGGCCACCTTTGGGTCACTGCAGTGCTCAACTACACATACCAAGAGTCATTAGGGAAGTCTTTAGGTCTAAAATATGCCTCCTAAGGAAATTATAAAATAATATTGGAAATAATAAAATAACATTAGATTACATCATCAAATTTTAGAGGGAAAAATGAAAAAACTATCTTTTCAACTCACATTTCAACTTATCTCCCTACATTAGGGGAATTTTGAGGTCTAAAATGGGCCTCCTAAGAAAAATGTACAACCAAAATAAAATTTATAAGAACCAATAGGATTCAAGGTGATGATGTCAACCATGGGGGATGATTCACCATTTTTTAAGTAAAAGGGAAAAAATATTAAAAAATAATAAAATAATAAAACTACTTTTTCAACTCGTATTTTCAACTTATCTCCCAAATTTTTTACTCAAATTTCGAGTGAGAGTACTCATTGGATGCAAAATTTAATTCCTCATCCAAGGAGTCCCCATGTTTCATACTTTTGATGGACTGTGCTACTTGAAAAATGAGAAATACATTAAAAAGCGTGATTGCAATCACTCTTTTCATGTATTTCTCATTTTTTGTGTGGTAGGATCCATCGAAAGTATGTACTCCTTGGATGAGGAATTAATTTTTGCATCCAACGAGTACTACTCAAAATTTGAGTAAAAAATTTGGGAGATAAGTTGAAAATACGAGTTGAAAAAATAATTTTTTCTTTTTTTCCCTCTAAAATTTGATGATGTAATCAAATCTTATTTTATTATTTCCACTATTATTTTATAATTTCCTTAGGAGGCCCATTTTAGAACTTAAAATTCCCCTAATGTGGGTTTACTCAAATTTTGGGTGGAAAAAATTGTTGGATGCAGACTTTTATTCCTCATCCAAGGAGTACCCATGTTGCATACTTTCGATGGATCCTCGTACAAAAAAATGATAAATACATGAAAAACGTGATTGAAACCACATATTTTCATGTATTTCTCATTTTTCGTGTAGGAGGGTCCATGAAAGTATGCAACAAGGGTAATTATTGGATGAGGAATTAAATTTTTCATCCAAAGAGTACTCCCACTCGAAATTTGAGTAAAACCCTAGGGAGATAAGTCGAAATTAAGAGTTGAAAAAGTAGTTTTATTATTTTATTATTTTTTAATCTTATTACCTTTTTACTCCAAAAATGGTAAATCATCCCCCATGGTTGACATCATCATCTTGAATCCTATTGGTTCTTATAAATTTTATTTTTGTTGTACATTTTTCTTAGGAGACCCATTTTAGACCTCAAAATTTCTCCAATGCTTCTTCTTAGTCACTACGCACTGCATAGTTACAATGCCTAATATTGCCTCCTTGCCTCATAAAATTTTCCATTGCATAGTATTTGACTTGAATTCTCCTTAGAAATTGTGCATTTCACAGTTACAGTGCCTAGGAACTCACCCTTTGCCTCCTAGCTCTGTGCACTACACAATACCCCAACTTCCCTCTTAGTTCTTGTCCACTCTCTCATCACAAGAAGTCTCACATGAGCATAGTTAGAGTAGTGATTATGGGACTAATGATGGATTTTCATGAGTGGATTTCATTTGTAGGTAACAACACCCTATCATGACATGATGACGATCAATGAATTCAACAAGATAGGTTACAAAAATGACACCTGTGGAGACAAGTCACAAAGGCACTATCATGCAAGAATAGAGGAACCTTGGACCATGACAAATGGATGGAGACCGATATGACATGAAATGTTCTAGTACTATATTCAGATCCTTTGGAGGATGAGGATGAAGCACCTTGCATATTAATCATGAAGAGTTTAAGACAAAAAAAAGGAGAACAACTTGGCCTTTATGGACTATGCTGTCTTATGTTATCATCGACAAGTCATGGATTCTAAAATTTTCATCACAAAAGTCATATGTAGTTAATGTATTTTTTACACATTATTTGTGGAATGTAATTATGTAATTTCCAAGAAAATATAAAATGTAAAATGTATGGAAAAGTGTCCGACATGGAATGTGAAAAGTCACTAGAAATTCCTCGAGTCCTATATAATTCACATGGGAACACAAGATCCATGAGGGAGGTGAAGAGTCAGATGGGGAGGAGAAGATTCACCTCATTTGTTATATACACACCCTCATAGATAAAACAAAATGATTTTTCACCTTGGATCCTCTAGTTTGGAATAGGAGAGAAGATCATTCTTTGGAGGTGGTAGTGGTGACTTAATGTTCCACTATTGGGGCCAGTGTTGCATTGTTGTAATCAAGCAACTTGGGACTTTCACTTAATATATGAATATTTTGGGGCTGACATAATTTCATGCATATATCGTGAATTATTGAAAGACTATTCTTTCATTGTTTGTAGTGTATGTTTATGTTAAAACATACTAATGAAAATGAACTATTTCGTTGGCTTTGGTATGCATCTTGTTGGATTTGCATTGTTACTTGATTTTATGATCGTACTACTTTGCATGTTAAGCAATGATTCTTACCATTCTATTGTGTGTCTCTTTTAGGATAGTACTATTACTTTTATTCTAGAGTTTCACTCTCTCTTTTCCTTTCCGTGAAATTATCTTATATACATTGCAATTATATGCCTCACAATGTCAACTTGTTTGTTTCAAAGGTTGTCACCATAATATCTTAAGTTGATAATTTCCGCAAAGAAAAATCCCTAAGAATAATGGTGGTTGGGCCTATTGTCCGAATAGGGATCCTACTCCAAACAGTGTGAGGTCTAGTTGGGACTTCATATTGGGGAGAACCCCTTTGTTGGAGGATTTCCAACACCATCAACACTTTTCTTAGAATATTCCTTTTCAATCCACTTTTCCAAAAGTCTTGGAAAATAATTCTAAGGCATTTGAAACTCCCAAAGGAATTCAACCTATTCGTTATCGTGATCATGCTATTCATTTTATTCCAGGAAGTGTTCCTCTAAACATCAAGCCTTACAGATATCCTTATGTCCAAAAGAGTGAAATTGAACGTATGATTGTAGAAATGCTTGAGGCGGGTATAATTCAAACTAGTCAAAGTTGTTTCCCTGCTCCAGTAGTATTGGTGCACAAGAAGGATGGATCATGGCACATGTGTCCAGATTATAGGGAGCTCAATAAGCTCACTATTAAATATAAATTTCCCATTCCCATGATTGATGAAATATTGGATGAATTACATGGAGCAATTTATTTCACCAAGTTAGATCTCCATTTAGGATATCATCAAATTAGAATGAATACTGAAGACATTTTGAAAATAACATTTAGAACTCATGAGGGTCATTATGAATTTTTGGTCATGCCTTTTGGCCTTACCAATGCACCTTCTACATTTCAAGGGTTGATGGATTCCATTTTCAAATCCTTCCTTAGAAATTTTGTGTTATTATTTTTTGATGATATACTAATCTACAACAGGTCTTGGAAGGATCATGTTCAACATTTTTGTAGGGTGCTCAAACTATTGGAGGAGAAACAATTATATGAAAAAAGATCCAAATGTTTCTTTGGAGTACAAGAGGTGGAATATTTGGGTCATATTGTATCTCAAGAGGGTGTTAAGGTCGATCCTAACAAAATTAAACCCATTAAGGAATGGAAAGTCTCCACAACCATAAAGTAGTTGCGAGGATTTCTCAGGTTAAAAAGGTATTATCGCAAGTTTGTTAAGAATTATAGGAGAATAGTAGCACCTCTAACAACATTATTGAAGAAAGATGCATTTTCATGGACTTATGAAGCAACTAAGGCCTTTTAACATCTTAAAGAGGCAATTTTCCAAGCACCAATCCTAGCTACGCCAGACTTCACAAAAACCTTTATTGTGGAATGTGATGCCTCATGAAATGGAATTGGTGTTGTTTTAATGTATAAGGAAGACCCATTGCTTTTGAAAGCCATCCAATCAAAGGAAAGTATTTACAGAAAGCTACTTATGAGAAGGAAATTTTTGGCAGTACTACATGCACTAAAGAAATGACGACCTTACCTAATGGGAAGAAACTTCAAGGTAAAAACGAATCATGATAGTCTTAAATACTTTTTGGAACAAAGACTATCTTCAAAACAATATAAAGAATGGGTCACAAAGATGTTGAGTTCTGACTTTGAAATCATCTACAGAAAAGGGAAGCTAAATGTTGTTGTAGATGCACTCTCAAGAAAGGATGAGGATGTGGACGCATTGTTTTTTGCCATTTCTATTATCCAACTAGATTGGATAACCGATGCAAGGGACGATTGGAAGAATGACGAAGAAGTGTGGACAATCATTCAAAAGTTGCAGCAAGATACCAGTACATCTGATACATTCAGTTGGAAAAATGATTCCTTATGGTACAAATATCACTTATATATTTGTAAGAAATCCCAACTAAAAAAATAAATATTATTTTGGAATTGAACACCTCCCCCTTAGGAGGAAAATCAGGGTTTTTAAAAATTACCACAAGTTGAAGAAAGGATTTTTTTGGGATGGTCTTAAATATGATATTCGTAAGTCTATGGTAGAATTTTTTGTTTGCCAGCAAAACAAAGTTGAGAAAATTAAGGTCTCTGGTCTGCTACAACCTTTATCCATTACAAGTCAATGTTGAGAGGAGGTTTCAATGGATTTTATCATGGGTTTACCTAAGTCCAAAGGAAAGAGTGTCATCATGGTGGTAGTTAATAAACTTACCAAGTATGCATACTTTTTTGCATTATATTGTCCATTTAAAGTGAGTACAATTGCTATTGCATTTATGGAAACAATTCAAAAGCTACATGGAAACCCAAAGATTATTGTAAGCTACAGAGACCCCATTTTCACTGGAATTTTTTGGATAGAATTATTTTCTTGTTTGGGTACTCAACTAGCTCATGGATCATCTTATCATCCTCAATTCGATGGGAAAACTAAGAGAGTGAACAATTTTTTGGAAGGATATCTTCGTTGCTTTGTATCTGATAAACAAACACAATGGGTCAAGTGGTTACCTCTGATTGAATGGTGTTATAACACTTCCTTCCACACTGCAGCAAAAATGACCCCATTTATGGCTCTTTATGGATATCATCCACCATCCATCACATCATATTTAAGAGAAGAGTTTGTGTTAGGTAATCGGTTATTAGAGTCCAAGAAAACTAGGGGAATGATTCAAAAATTTCTTGATGTATTTATATGTGTACACATTGTACATCATTCCTTGAAAAATTCATTAATATATTGTTGAGTTTGTTTCGAGTTTGTGTTTTGTGTGACTTACAGTGGTATCAGAGCACTGGTTCGAGAAGATGAGCCACTAATTTTGTGGTCATGAATGTTTATGCTCATGAAGGTGGATGATAGTGAGAAGATGCCCTTGTTGACGACCCACAATTGTGCATTAAGTCCGCAAGTATTGTTAAATGGGTTGAATGTTTTTTGAAGTCAATATTGTCCATGGGTTTCCTGTTTGATCGACCAGAGAAGAAAAGGGCCAAGGCTTCACTGTGATGTTGTCCTCAATAGATTATGTGCTTTCATACAAACCATTAAAGAAACAACTGCTTCTAAATCCTAGTGTCTTTAATTTCAAAAATGTTGTGGCTTGATCCGCAAACGTTTTCTTGGACAACCTGGAGTTAGAAACCAAGAAATGCTCCTATTCATGCAAACCTTAATTGTTATTTTCATGCGTGAAAACCACTAGAAAAGTGAAATAAACGTTCATTAGACCCATAAGATCCGAGTCAAGAAATATGGGAGCTTCGCATCAAGTGATACTGGTAAGGAAATACTAAATATGAACTTTTCATCATTTGATTGGCTGATCAATGTGATCTCTAATTCAAGTTGTAAGAAAAAAAAAAAATTTGTTATCAGGGTTTGAAGACAAAGATCCCTCGAGATGGTGTATCAGTCAGAAATACCGCATGGTGTTAATTATTTTATATCTTTTCATTTAAGAAAATTAATGACTAACTTTTCTCAAAGAGTCATTGATACTTAAAGTAAATGTTTTCAAAGTTCATTTGACCTTAACAAATTTCAAGTGGCAAAGACTTCAATAATTTCAGCAGGGAACATATTTAATCCCAAAGCTTGCCACCAGAAGAATATTTTGTAGTTTTTAAACTAATTTTCTTTGGGATTTTTCAAAATTCGTTAGATATACAATTTTTTCAAAGTCAGTTTGCAAGGGTGTTGGCTGGAAATCAGAGTTAAGAAAATGGAGTATGTGCCACTATTTACAATCTGATAAATATTTTATTCATGGTTTTTTGTGTGATAAACATTGTTATTTCTTGAGCACAGAATGTTATGAAGAGAATGATTCAACTGCTAAAAATTACCCCATTGTTCGTAGAAGGGGATTAAAGTGGTTTTTTAATTTATCTGTTGTACGATTTTTTTAAAACAAAATTGCAGAAATTATCCATTGTACGATTTAAAAAAAAAAACTTGTAGAAAAATTGGAGTCTGAATTGCCGGTTGAGCTAAAAATGCTGCACTGGTCTCTCAATTATGATTAAAGTTACAAAGTGTGATTTTATTTTAAAACTTTCTCGTAGAAGAGGATTAAAGTGGTTTTTTATTTATCCGTTGTACGATTTAAAAAAAAAAAAAAAAACTTGCAAAAAAATTGGAGTCTGAATTTCCGGTCGACCTGAAAACGCTGCACTGGTCTCACAAATACGATCAAAGTTACAAAGTGTGATTTTATTTTAAAACTTGGGGCCAAGAAAGGTAGAAAAGTACAAATACAAAATTATAAGAATTTTTTTTTCATGTTGAAGAGTGGGAAAGCATAAGGGTTGTTACACATTATCAATATGTTTTTGAAATGAGGTTTATTGACTATTTTGTGAGCTTGAAGTTTGAAGATTAATTTTATATTTATATCTTCTAATTCAAGAAGTTGATATTTTAAAAGAATAATTTTATAGTTTATCTCTTCTAATTCAAGAAACTGACATTTTAAAATTATTGGATTTTCTCTAAAGAGTATGTTGGGCAGAGTTAGTTACAGATTTTGAGGTATATTATTAAAACTTTAGCATCAATATTTAATGAAGTTTTATTTAAAAATAAAACTTTGGCGTTAGTCATTATATAATCATAGAATTTTGTTGGAGGGATAAGAAAATTGACGTATTACAAAGGTGGTTGGGAGCTTGGTTCACTGGTATTGCTCCCAGTAGACTGTGTAGGGAAAGTTTTGAAGTTTTGAAGTTGTCTACTACATGTTATTATTTGTATTTTTTATGGGTGCATGATAGGTTGAAACTGACACCTGGTTAAATCGTTGAAAATTTGTTTGTATTGGGTGCATTTTCGGTGGTAGCCGACACCTTTTTTTCTGAGTTGGTTGCAAGTTTACATTGAAATTGCACTCGAGAAAATGACCAAACTAAATGATTTATTACAGTTATTAAGAAATTTAATACTATCCACTGTCCATAACTATGTTCAAGTTAGCAAAGACATGCTCTCTGACATCCAATATTTTTTGCAAAATTATAGAAAAGAAAAATCGAATTCTTGGAGTTAGAGTCGCAATTACAGCAAGACGAACTTCAAAAGAAAAATTGTGATTTTGAACTAGTGTTTGTTCAGAACAACAATTTGTTTGAGCCTGTTCATCAGTCAAAGAATGATTAGATAAATGAAGAGATAAACGAAGTGATTTCAGGCAAAAATTTGGATGTAGTTAGAAGTTTTGATGTGAAACCTGTTATAAAACCATGGGAAGAGATTACACAAAATAAACACATAATTGGTCTTGGTTATAACAATGATGTATCGTTTCACATTCCATATTTTTCTAAACCTATAAAATTTTGAAGTGTAGGATTTATGGATTGTGTAGTTCCAGAAAAAGTTGATAGATGCCAACAATGTAACAGAGTTGGACATCTGAAATATCAATGTTTTGATCCTCACCCGTGCGAGCATTATGGAAAACGAAATCACCAGTCAAATAGGTGTTCCAAAAAGAAGAGCACTACAAGAGAGAAGTTATGTTTTGGATGGATTACTTCTTGGGAATGGACGAAAGCAACCAAGAAGATCTACATATCATATCGAAGAATTTGTTCGAGAGTGACGAGTCTTGTAGTGATGAAAAATATTTCTCACCTTGTATCCGACAAGGGGGGATTTGTTGGTGGGTGGTCTGTTATAGGTTCGAGTTCGAGATGTTAGGCGAGCATGAGTTAGTGATCCACATCCTGAGCCAGAACCTTAGTTGATTGAGTTGTTTATGAGCGAGCACTTCCAGATTTGGAATAGTTCGAGGAACTGTTGTAACAGTTTCAGAGTTTATGGTCATCTTAAAACCATATTTTTTGTTATGAGAACTGCTATGTAGGTTATAGAATTAGTGTTGGTTGAGACATTTAGTTCTCCAATTTTCGGTTTGTGGTCATCCTTGAAAACCATTTCTGAGAGACATTCAAGTCTTGGCTGAGATGCATTTCTGCATTCTCAACTCTCATTCTTGGAATTTGGTATATCCCTATGGATTAAGGGGGGAATGTTAGACAACTAATCCTTGTGTTATTTTGTGTTAGGTAATCAGTTATTAGAGTCCAAGAAAAATGGGTAACCAATTCAACAGTTTCTTGATGTATTTATATGTGTACACATTGTACATCATTCCTTGAAACATTCATTAATATATTGCTGAGTTTGTTTCCAGTTTGTGTGTTGTGTGCCTTACACCAATGTCAACCAAATGATACTGATATCCATTGTCACCTCATCAACCATCCTTTCATATCATATTTTTGGTGTATATTTTTGTTGGACCACTTCGAAAGGATATATGTGGTGAGCTCTTAACTCTTTGATGCCTAATTGAAGTAAGAATTCCCAATTGCTTTTGGAAATACTTTTTACTTTCAGTCTCCCTCACAAAGAATCTCTTTCTGAAAAACCTAGCACTATCGACCATGCCCAACGTCAAGCAAACAATTTTGATCTCCATCATCAACTCATCATCAATCCTTTGATATTGTTTTCCAAGTAGTGTAAAATTGGAACAGATACATAAGACAATAATGAAATATAAATCACATCAAAATTGTGAAGCATTAAGAATATAATAGAATTATTTTTCCATGCATCTTCCAAAATCAATTTTGATCTAATTTTATGTACTGTGTTGGAGATCAATCATTGCACTAGTTTCACATCTTATATGGCAGGTCTGGATGTTTCCATATTGGATAACCTTATGGAAAAATATATCTTCCTTTATGTATACTATCAAAATAGATACCCTGGACGTTTTATGTTTCGGGGGATCACCAAGTGAGTAGTAGTTAATATAGCTATTCCTTTTTTACACATTCTATTGTCCCAATGTGAGTAGCTTTATTATCTACTCCAGATAAGTTTTGTGGGATCACCAAGTGAGTAGTATAACTACTCATATGAGGGTTCTATATTAGAGTATAATGACTTTCGAGAAGTTTTGTGGGATCACCAAGTGAGTAGTATTTAATAGAGCTTTTCTTTTTTTTCTCATTCTACTTTCTCAATATGAGTATCCATGGTTGGAGGACATAGATGGATTGATAGTTAGGAGAAATTAGCCTACTAAACGAAATGGTAAACAACTTTCTTTTTTATTTTTTACTACCATTTTTGTTAAAGATTTGTAATTTTAGGTTAAAATATGTATATTTTAATAAGTTTTCTAAAATATTTAGAATTTAATGTTTAAATATTCAAATACTTTAAAATATGTACATCAGAGTAGTCTAAAAAACCCACAAAATAACCCGACATTCGGGTAATATTATGAAAAATTCGGGCATAAACCTTTGAAAATCTGGATTATAGTTGTCAATTTTTAGGATTTTGGGTGCCTGAAGGGTTTTTTTATGGTGCTGAATCCATTTCCACCATAAAAAAATGATTCAAACATTACAAATATATAATTTTTTGAAATTGTTTTTACAAAATTTGAACAAATACTTAATTTTGGAGCTATTATGTGGCCTCCTTAAACAATTCCATTAAAAATATAAGCTTCAAAATATGTACATCCTAAAAAAACAATTATCTTGAACACTACTGAGTTGGTGATCTCATGAAACTTCTATGGAGTACATGATCTCGAGCCCTCATGTATAATTATACTACTCACTTGGTGATGTCATGAAACTTCTCTGGAGTATTTGTATTGTGATCGTAAAGCTACTCACATTGGGATAGGAGAATTTTGAAAAATAGAATAGTTATATTAAATACTAGTAACTTGGTGATACCACGAAACTTAGAATGTGCAGGGCTATCTATTTTGATTAGGGGATGCAACTATAAAAATAGATCCCCTTGATCCCATTAATGTATACTGATTAAGCTACTTCAAATTTCAGTTAGTGTATGAAGCCCATATGGAAAAATAAAATCATAATCAGGTTCACCTCCATGCATCACTGCATCCATGGATCTACAAGAGAATAAACAATAAATGACCACAAAGCATCATTTAAAATGAACACAGTCCAACTCATATGGATACCCTACAAATATTTAAATAAACATATTGAGATGGTAAACGATTCATGGCATTGACTGCCGGAAAAACTCATGTTTCTTTATGTGACAGTTTAATAATATTCTTTTAATTTAGTTAGATTATTAATAAATAAGTGAATTAAATCTAGATGTTAAGCCTAGTTTAAATAGGATTAGTCGGGAAAATAAGGGTTTTTTCTCCATGATTTTAACTAAATTCTAGTGGAATTTTTTGGAGATCCACATTACAACTGCAAGTTTCAAAATTTTGGGTTCTCTAAGGATTCTTGAGGGTACTTGATTCATTTCGACCATCAATATATGTAAATTTTTTTTATAATATAATTCCTATAGGTTAACAAAGTTTGGGCATTCGAACATCAATCTTAAGACACTATCCTTTTGGTGACCCAAGGTTCACCACTTCCTAATGGACCAATCTATCGGCGCTATATTCTGAAGAACAAATAAATCAAGAGGTAGATCCAAGAGTTGTTGCAGAAAGGTCACATCCAGCCGAGTTCATCGCCCTTTGGGAGCCCAATCGTGTTGATGCAGAATACTGTATGGGGCATGGAGAATTTGTATAGAACTATCCAACGCTGAACAAGATCATTGTCCGAAATAGGTACCCGATCCCACAGATTGATGTCCTTTTGGACCAACTCAAGGGGGGTAATATTTTACCAAGATCAACTTGAAGTCCAGGTATCACAAGGTACCAAGCAAACCGTCTGATGTGTGGAAGGCTACATTAAAAATAAAGGATGGCCTTTTCGAATGGTTGGTCATGCATTTTAGGTTGAAAAATGCTCCCACAACCTTCATGAGGCTGAAGCATGACATCTTGTGGCCATTCACAAACTCATTTGTAGTAGTGTACTTAGATGAAATCTCGATCTTCAGCCAGACTTCGGAAGAGCACCTCCACCACATCCAACAAGACCTCCAAACACTACGGCAACACAATTTGTGTGTTAATTTGGAGAAGTGCACATTTGCATGATCCAAGTTCAGTATCTAGGATATATTATTGATGAGTGGGGGGTGCATGTGGATCCAAAAAATATCCAAGTAATTAGGAATTGGCGAGCCCCAACTACTCTAATAGACCTTCGTAGATTTCCGGGCCTTGCTAATTTCTACCACAGGTTCATGTTGATATTCTCTCATATAGCTTGGCCCTTAAGTCAAATCACCAAGGGAGGAGTGAAATAAAATTTATTTTGGTCTAAATATCAACAGAAGGCATTTGTAGAGTTGAACATTTCCTTTGGTCTGTGCTAGTGCTCACCTTACTAGACTTGCAACAACCATTTGATATTGAGAAACATGCCTATGACTAGGCTATTGGGGTAGTTATTACTCCACAGGGGCATCCAGTGGCATATTACAATGAGACATTGTCTGACATAGTCTGTAAGTATCCCAATTATGACAAAGATATGTTTTCCATTGTGTAGTCTTGTCGAGAATAGAAGCATTACATTTTGGGGAAGGAAACGGTCATCCACACAGACCACCGACCCTTGCAATTCATATAGCCACAAGGGAAGTTGCAAAATGATCACCATCAGAAGTTCTCCACATATCTGCAACAGGTTCATTTGAACATCAAGTAGAAGAAGGGAAAAACCAATAATTTTTAAGACTGCCTCAGCCGAAGAACAATAGTGGCGCTAACCACAGTGCTCAACTCTTTTAGGCACGAGAATTCTTATTAGCCACTGCTTTATAAGACCAATCCAGAATTCAACCACACATACAAGATGCTCTTGGAGGGTAAGCAAGGTCTAAATTTTCACCTCCAGGATGCACTACTATGTCACCTGTGACACCTTTTTCTTCCTTAAAGCGAGCGTGCCAAGATTATTTTGGAAGCCCACTACAGTCGAGTCGCTAGGAATTTTGTGGTCTAGAATACAATGGAAATACTACAGAAGTATTTCTATTGGTTGAACCTTTGACATGATGTTGGGAAGTAAATCAGATTGTGCATTGTGTGTGCCATTGCCAAAATGATGATAAAAAAACAAGGCCTCTATAATCCGCTTCCTACCCCTTGTCGAGCTTGTGAATCCATCTCCATGGATTACATGTTGAACATTGCTTCTACTAAGCATGGAAATTAATATGTTTTTTGTGGTCCTCAACAGATTCTCGAAGATGGCCATTATAGCAGCCTGTAAGAAGAATATCACAGTAGAAGCCAATGTGAAACTCTTCTTTGAATGAGCGTGGGTACACTTTGGGATCCCAGAGTCTATTATCTCAAATTAGGACAACTATATGCTTAGTAAATTTTGGTCCAGACTCTGGTCAATGCGGGACACCAAGCTCACCAAGTCCATAGATTTACATCCCCAAATTGATGGCTAGATATAGGTCATTAATAGGATGATCGTGCCCATTATGTGCATGTAAAACTCAAAGAATCCACACACATGGCATGAGAGACTCCCGATGTACATCACATCTATAAACAGGCTCTCCACAGCTCAACCGAACACAACCCCTCAACAGCCATCCCATTGACGTATCCATGCAATTTGCGGCTACTCAGGCCAATTCAGCTCATGTCGAGTCTGAAGCTAACAAGGCGAACAAATTCATTGAGTGCATTTGTCACATTCGCCAATAGGTTCATGACATATTGGACAAAGCCAATGCTAAGTAAAAGCAATGAAATGATCAACATCGAGTGCCACACAAATTCCAAGTGTGTGACAAAGTGTGGCTACATTTTTGGAAGGAGCACCTTGCTAGACCCCACCACAAGCTTTGCTCACTCCGATACAGGCCATACACCATCACAAAGGTCATAGGGTAAAATTCCTTTGATCTTAGTATTCCACCATTCCTTTTTTTGCACTCAGTTTTCAATGTGGACCGCCTTCGAGCCTACTTTACACCTCTACTGGACACATATGACATGGAAGAACAACTCATAAAAACATAGTTAAACCTAGACTACATGGAAAAAACCACAACTGATTGGATCATGGACAAAGATCAAGAAAACGTGCCAGTGGAGGATCTAGCTATATGAAGTTGTTAAAGCAGGTCAACTCCTTCACCAAGGCAAGTGGCTCAACATGGAACAGGTTCAACAAAGGTTTCCTCAACTCCTAGAGGAACTCAATGCAGTGGGGACCATTGCTTCCTAAGGGGGGAGGAATGATCCACGTGGATATTAGTGGCCACCCGCCTATTACACTTGGACCCCACCATTGTTTCTTTTACTTTTTTAGTTTCCTGAAGTAGCAAAATTTACTATTTTTTAATGTTTTTTGGATCTTGAACTTCCAGAGCCATTTTGAGGCCCTAAACGATGCTTTTTTTAAATCACCTCCAACTAAGTGAGTGTTTGACATGACAATCATTGTAAGCAATTATATTCCTTAGATATATGTTTATAATGAGTTATCATGTGCGTCAAACAGGGATCATATGCCAAATTTATGACCCCAGGAAATTACTGTACGAATTTACCCTAATGGGGCCCATATTTTGTAGTTTCATCTCCTAGGGTTAGGTTTTTGGATGTTTAGGGTTTTCCATTGTTTTTTGATAATAAATAGGCCTTCGAGCCTCATTGTGACATATTTTAGAGGCTTCTAACTGTTAGCGCTCGAATCTACCTTAGGCTGAAATAAGGTAAAACTCAAGGCAGCATCAAACCAAGCTCAGCCTTGTAGCTAGCCCTACGAGGACAGGAGAGGGCTCTCTCCAGGTCTATCTCGGAAAAAGGTCTTCAAAGGGGCTGAGATGACCTATAATGGATACTGATTTTAGGCTAGTAAATAGATAAGAGTGTTTGATTTTAATTTTTAGGCTGGGTTTTCTGGGCTGTATGGGACCAAGGAACAGCATGAGCAGAGAATTTAAGTCAAAGACACAGATTATCTCATGAGGCAAGATAGGCAATAGGTTTAGCATTCAAATTTGAATTATATGGAGTGAAAGGATTGCTGAGAGGTTGACAAGGGAATAATAGATGAATCCTTATCAAACAGAAGAAATTACACGGAAACATGAAAATCTTCTCCAAGGCAGAGAAGTAAACTGGATTCTGCCCTTCTCACTTCAAAGCATTCAATTGGAAATGATTAGGGATGAAATGTAAAAATAACAAGATACATATGAAACAATAAGAAAACACTTATGCTAAACTCATACCACAAGAATCTCAGGAATCATAGTTGCATTCGTTTCATTAAAATCTCTGCCAAAACTGTACAATGCAAACGCTGGGTTTTTCCTCCACACGTTTCCCATAACTCTCCTCTTGGACAAACATTTCAAAACATGAGACATATGAAGAAGAATCTGAAAGGCAATCCTGAATGTTCTAATCTTCTACAGTTTGAATATAGTTTTGGTCATCTTCATATGATATGACAGCCAGAATCTCATTACATTCATCAATCATAAGAAAATAAACTTCAGATGATCCTTGAAGCGCAAAAATGACATTTCTATCATCTACTAAAGATTCATCCAAAGGAAATTCTTCACTTACTTGAACGAAGGTCTCATCTTGTTTTTCATAAACTGACTGGATTACATCCTCATGAAGGTTGTGTTCTAATGAACCGAGAAAATTTGGATTCATAACTCTGTCTTCTTCATTCCAGATGATCTCAACAACAGAGTTCTCCTTCATGAGATTCAGCACAAAGTGTTCATGGTCATCACAATCTGAATCTGGATCTGAAAAAGCTGACTGGACATTATCACATTCTGAAATTGAAACTTGATTTCCCTGCATGCTATCTTCTTCCATGGATAGATCTAAAACGAGACTTTCTCTTTCATCATTTTCAGCCATATGGCAATCTTCAACCTGCTGATCTTGACAAGTATCCTCTGAGATTTCTGTGTGCTGCTGTAACAGATTTTCATACAATGCTTCCATGATTTATTCGTCCATAAATTCATTATCCCCATAACAATTCTCAAGATCTTCAATGAAATTACTAATGTGTTCACAACAATTATGCACTAACATTAAAGACGGACAAGATTCTCTGTACCTTTCAAAGAATATTGAATGAAAATCCTTTAGACAATAAATAGAAGCAGGTGGCAAACTTTCATACCAAAATCGGGCTTCATCTTCCAGAGTAGCCATAAACATTTTCATCAAACAGTCTTCAGGAAAATCGATCTTTAATTTATGCACATGAATGTGAAATTTCACCAGATGAAGAGCAGTGTCATTACCTTCCACATTTCTGAACATAGGCAGATTCTGAAGCCAATCCACCTTGGGCATTTTATTTGGAAAACCTGGGATGTGATCTCGGCTCATGGGAGCATATCTTCTTGCAATCCGGTCGATCTTGAAAGTCTTAAAGCTACTGATCTCCCCCTGCAGTGAAGTCACCATGAAGGATTGATTTCTTGATTTTTCAATGAAATCGCCAGGTGAATGATTTCAGCCTTCTGATGTCTGATCGTTGTTCACCATCAACGATCAGATCTGAACCTGATACACTTATTGGGGAAAGACAATCTACAAATCAAGTGTTACATTCACACGAAAACCATCTTCCCCAGTATTGTCGCCACTAAAATGACTAAAACAGTAAAAAATATGAAAAATTTGCTTTGTTTTAATGTAGGCTCCAAATATCACTATATATCTCCCACATAGTAGCACTTGTGCATAAAATAAAGGAGGTTTTTGTTGTTTGGTATGTGATGAAAAAAAAAATCTTTCACTTTTGAAAAATTCCTTACCATTATTTCACAAACTGATTTTGTACTAAACTTGTCATTGTGTGCAACAACTGACCTCATAACCAAGAATCACTCATTCATTTCGATCATATCTTCTAATCTGAGAGCCGGTTATGGGAGTGTGATATACCATTGGAAACGTTTTCCTGAGCTTCTTTTGATGGACACACTTGTGACATGTTTTGTGCTGAACATCATGTGCAAAAAATCTAACAAAACCAGACATAGTAAGAGCTCATGTTGATCTTTGGTGACAGGCTGCGAAGACTGACACTAACATTGGCTCCAATGGGGATGGTAGCCCCTTGGAGGTGCCAATAATGGCAGATATTTGGGAGAGTAGACCAGTGCCTTATCCATTGAGCAATGGAGTCAATAACTGCAAACCCAAAACATCTCATACCAATCCAAAAACATATACATACTGCAACCTGTACATAAACAAATACCGGAAACTGAAATGTTGCCTTTGGTAGCTTATTTATTTACAAATCTCCCCTACTTTGCTGCAAAACCAATAGATCAAGTAACTCTATAATTCTAGATCAACTAATCAAGCAACTGTGACAAGGATGCTGCTTGAAAGTGCTTCAACCTGGACACAAATGTAAATGCTGACAGCCATACATGCACATAACAACTCTGGTTATGTAAAAGACAATTTGATCTATCATTCAAACTGAAGAACATTTCCATGTACGTTACAATAGGATCACAAAAGATAGACTCTGTTTGCTGCCCCAACTCCGCAATATATACATCTAGCTGCACATTGTCAACGCAAACATCCACGGGCAGCTCTATTGTTTCTTGTTTTGAAGGAGGGAGATTTTCCAAGAACTTTTTGGGATCTCGGAATTCATTTGATTGGATCTGATCGTTTAAATACTGAATCTCCTCCTCAAATATTTTAACAAGTAACTCGCAGAAACTAGATTTAGCTTTAGGAGGAAACTTCGGGGATTTCAAACATTGAAGCACGGAAATGAAAAATGCTTCATCAATTTCAAAATCCACTAACTGATCTCTAACTTCTTTTAAAACTTCACAAAGCGCAGGGTTTGCCACATACCCTACCATTGCATGAATGGATTAGTGAGCACTGGAATCTCTGGATCGAGTTGGAGTCGCCAGGTGAATGTTTCGGCCTTCATATGTCTGATCGTTGTCCACCATCAACAATCAGATCTGAACTTGATACATGTACTGGGGCAAGACAATCTACAAGTCGAGTGTCACATTCACAAGCTAGACCGGAGATTGACTGAAGCAGCATTGTTATAGCATCATTTCTCACCTTCATATGATTCATGATTGCTTTTATGGCTTTGGGCACCCATTCCTGCAGACTTGGACAAAATTTACTAAAAAACAGTGTAAAAATCCCCATACGCGGTTATGCCCAGAATTTTCCGCGTGTATATGCGAGTCCACACGTACTTTCCCACGTATGCCATTAAAATCATTAAAAAATATATAAAAAATCCCTATTTTCGAGTTGGGTTGATGGTTACTCTGGTAGTTCAACCACCCCAGCACGTGGCCAACTGTTTCCAACTGATGAAACTACTTGGAGGGAGTATAAAAGCCCCTCATGTGTATGGCCTAAGGGAGAGAGAAATTATTGATATTATACTCTGTTGGTATTATCTATCCAAGTCTGAATTCCCGTGCCTCCTGCACTTCCCAGTTCATTACAGGAAACCTTTGTTTCCCGGAGATGCTCATCTCTTTATATGTCATCTCGTATGCACCAGTTCGAAAGGAATTTTAGCGAGGCAAGGGTGGGATGGATCCGGACGACGATCTGCTCGAAGATCGTGGAAGGATTAAGGTGATCTCTCCACTCATTATTTCTGTACGTGCTATTTATAATACAGAATAACCGTCTTGTTTCCGAAATATACGTGTTAGTGTCTTCTTGCATATGTGAGAATATTGTTATTTAAGCATTTATTATGGTTTATCTAATGTTGCACATGGATTTCACTAACATTTAGAGTAGATATATGCTGTACAACCAGTTCTTCGTGCTTGTTTCTTCTTGTCTTTCAGGTTAAAAAGGAAGAAGGGTTGCTGGGGGTTTGGACCTCGCGGGATCTACTTCAACTGTAGGACCTGTGGGTAACTTCCTCGATCTGCTCTATTTAGTTTCTCATGAACATGTATGGTTGTGTGAGTCTTTCTTGAGTAGCATGCCCTGCTCTGTGGAGGTTTAAACCCAACAAACCTCTAGGGTGATTTTCCCCGAAATAGAACTGGCGACTCCACTGGGGATCACATTCTTGTGATTCCCCTGTTGGGTGGTTTCAGCTGTTTGATAGGTTTCTGTTGAGGAGGTAAATCCCCTCTGTGGACAGGGGCGATCCCTACTAGCCCAGCAGGGGTCTAGCAGCAATCAAACAATGTTATGACGCAAGCTCCTAGTTACGAATGAAAAGACTAGGAATAGAAGCCTACCTAGATTCCAACACTATGATCTGAAGAAGAAGCGTCCCCGTTCCTCAGCCTCGGCAGATCACAATCCCTCCACGATCTCCGCGGATGAACACCTGCACACGGAAGAAACGAACAGATACAAGCATAAAATCCAGCACACGTAACTAAACATCAGTCATAAAGGATGTTACTCGCATTAACATGATAGAAAATGGAGTGGAACCATAATCATAATCATCTATTAAATAATAAACGAAGAGAGATTACAACCAAGTTCTGACGTCGTGGTCTCCTTCGGATGGGTCTCCAGTCGTTCACGTCTCGCAAAGCTCGCCAGGGAAAGGGAAAACCTCTCCAGAGTCTCTCGACAATAGTCTCCTTACTTGAGTCGGCCTTAAAGGGAAAAGAGGGCTCTTTACAGCACAAGGCTCTTGGGAATATGGAGATTCAAAGCTTAGGCACTTCCCCCCTATCAGCCTTTCAGCCCCTTCATCAATGGATGAAGGCTATATTTATAGAGGAGAGGAGGAGGTTGGGATCCCTACAGTAGTGGAAGGGAGGCCTTATCCTTTGGGAGGTTCCCCATATGGTGGAAACAAGAGGCCAAAGGAGGAAGGCCGTGGTTATTCAGGCGAAACCACTCTTGATGACTCATCCACGAAGTTGTTGTAATCGAAACTTCGCCTCCTTTTTTAAAAACTTTCCATAAATAGAGTGGCATGGGTTCAACACTAGGACAGAGCGTCAATTGGCGCGGGCTCAGTGTTAATTTTCCCCCATTGGCGCGAGTACATAACGGGCTACCAGCGCCAATGCAAAAACAGGTGTTTTTAGGGATCTGCTTAGGAAATGATCAACAGAAGGAATGTTGTCCTCATGGAAAGGGATGCAATGATGGTATTTGCAAGGCATCACACTGCTTATTGGTCACAGAAATGACCCTCCAATGGGCGAGATGGGGATTGCAGGGACGGTGACAAATTACTGTGTAACAGATGCCCCCTAAAGCATGAGGCCCGAGAGAGAGAGAGGGGTGAAATGCTTTACGAGAATGTGTCCAACTGAGGCCCCGCCGTCGGAAAACCTGCACAGAAAAATACAACTGATATCTCAAAGTACATGATGTGTATGTGGTATGGGCGCAGCCATCCGAAACAGAGTATGTTATAATCTGGATCCAGGGTATGGACGCAGCCATCCAGCGAGGATCAAATAAATAGACTCAGGTATGGTCGCAGCCATCCAATCAATGAGTCATGATAATAATCCACAATCACAGCCTGGATTACAACAGACACAATCCAGGGTCTTGCGCTCCATCTCGACCCAAACAAAGTACAAGTTCGAGCATGTGAATATGTGAGCTGAAGTCGAACATGCAGGAACATCGTCTGATTACCAGCAAATGATGAAAGCTGTTAACAGACACGAGAGGAACCACCAATAATGACGATGGCCCTCAAGGTACTACAGGTACAATCTACGGCATGTGAATCAATGAGCTGGTGTCAAACACCCACAGAATCACTCGATCGGAGGCCAATGATGAAAACCTCACGTTGAATGCGACGAACCTGCCATTGAGGCATGCAGGCTCCAAGGTACCATAAAGGAGTCTCTAGATCATCTTCCTGGATAATGAGCTGATGTCGACAGGAAGTGACCTTGATCGAAGGTGGGCCATAATTTTTTCCACATCATCGACATGAGACAGAGGAACATGATGTTTTTTTGTGAATCAGGATCGTACGAGAATCAGAGGAAGGTTGATATTTGCAGAGGCCAACTTCTCTTGAACATATAAATGGCACGACAGTGGACTTGGCAGTATTTGACATCAACGGATCAGAGGTCATGGTGACGAGGCAATGAGCAGATGAGAGGTCAAAAGGGATTATCCAAACCCACGGAGGCAAAGTGAAGAAACGAGATGAGATGTCCCCAACCCGACACGAATGCAGACAAGTGCCATGTTCAAGAGCGACATACTGCCAACGACAACGACAATGGTTCCATTTTTCCCCCACCATTTCTGGCGAGTACCCCAATTATTTTTAATAACAAGCTTGAAGGGGATAACATATGCTTGTGATATAAGTCCGCCCTTCGGGCGAATCCATCCTAGTGCATTTAATGAGTCCTAGGAAGGAGGAACTCGAAGAACGTCATTTCGACTAGATCCAATGTCATCAGGGTTTAACGAGTCTGACAAAGGAAGAACTCGGCGTCTTTTCATGTTTAGAGAGTTTGAAAAGACAGCGGAAAAGAAAACTCCAGCAGTCCCTTTTCGTAAATAGTTTCCCAGATCCGAAAAGGTAGAAAACAATATCCGGGAAAACCTCCTAGTCGCGATAGGCTAGGGTATTCCTTTTTCGTAATCGATCCAGCCCAGCCCGAAAAAGGGTTAAACTTATACTGGGTAGATGTCGATTCGTGTCCAATTTAACGAGATCGAAATGACAAGGGCCTCGGCAATCTTTTCATGTTTAGAGAGTCAGAAAAGAGCTGAAAGGTGACTCCTCCTGGAGGAACGAGTGGTATAAAGGGTAGCTACTGGTTCCGGTAATGGTGGAACTGCTCAAAACATGATAAAAGTCAAGAGGCTGGCTAACAAGACCACTCATCGCAACAGTTCCTCAGGAATGGGTAAAACAACCAAGTGAAGGCATATGATCGGCCAAGCAGATAGTGACGATGGAGCGAGAAAACCAAGGCTCATCTGGCAAAATAGGCTGATAAGATGACAATCACAAGGGGTAAAATGGGAAAGGTTTCATTTTTACACAAGCTTGAAATCAGGAAACTCTGCTTGAAGTTGGTTTCATTTTTACAAAAGCTTGAAACAAAGATAAACTATGCTTGAAACCGGTTTCATTTTTACACAAGCTTGAAACGGAAACAAACTATGCTTGAAAAATTAAGCATGCCCCCAGCATGGTGACTCAATTCGAGGTACATGCCCCCCAAGCTTCGATCCATGCATATGAGTAAACAGATGGAGGGATTGAAGGTTCAAGTTACGAGATCTAAGAAAGAATCGACTGGGATTTTACGAGATCTGATCAAAAACTCGAATTGAACAGGAACGTGTTTCATTGTTTTAATGAGGTTGACACATTAAAAGAACTATCCTCAGGACACCTTGTTTCATGGTTTAAGGAGCTTGACACAAGACAAGGAACTCTGCTCCGACAACCTTGTTTCATTTTTTGAGGAGCTTGACACAAGACAAGGAACTCTGCTCCGAACACCCTTGTTTCATTTTTTAAGGAGCTTGACACAGGAAAAGAACCATGCTCCGACAACCTAGTTTCATTTTTTAGGGAGCTTGACACAAGACAAGGAACTCTGCTCCGAACGACCTCATCATAATGAACAAGAAGTCATCGCTTCCAAGAGTTCCACTCCTGATGGAAGAAAAACATCCTGGAAGTCAGGACCCAATGCCCCCAGCACCTGATGCACGACGGCATCATCATTGAGCACAGGCACAGGGTAGGTAGCCACATAGTTGACCTGCGGTGGGGCAGATACAACAGGTGGATAAAAACCAGGAAGGGATGATGGCGGGCCAGCTTCCACATCAAGACCAAAGAACGAAAGCTGATCAATGGTCACAATCCTTCCTTCATGCGGAAAACAGACCACACGAAAGAGGGAGGAGACAAGTGCTCCCATGGCATAGGTGTAATCGCACCCCAAGAGTATATTGAAATACAAAGGGCCTGGAACAACCATCACGTCCATATGGATGGTTTTACCTCCCAAAGTAACAGGTAACCTTGGAAGGATCCCTAACGGTTGACTCGTTCTTCTGTTAAATGCCAACAGATTCTGCGTAACGGGCGCAAGCGGCAGCGAACCGAAAGCTTGCCAAGTAGTTGAGGATAGAATACTAACAGAGGCACCTTCGTCTATAATGGTGTTGGGTACAACCAGACCAAAAGCCTGTACTGTGATCTCGAAAGGCACATAAGACGGAAGGCGGTATCCCGAAAATCGACTCCAATCAAAGGAAGCGACTAAACTACTTGGAGGGGCTACCATCAAACCAAGATGGTCTTCCCTTGGTTTTACGGAAAAAGGAGCATCCTCCACAACCTCCATCTCGAAGGTGGGAGGGGTATCCTCCGGGACCTCCATCACAGGAGGCGGAGGAGAAGCTTCTTGAGGTATAGGGACAGGAGAATCTTTCTCCAAGTCCGAGGAATCTGAAGAAACAAGAAGAACCTGAGGGGTGTGAGGTCCACTCTCAACGGAAAAGATCTGGTGCACCATAGAAGGGACCAGCTCAACCGATCCCACGACCAATGGTTGGTCGGGGATGGATTCCTGAATTTGAATTTCCGAGGGAGCGGGATCGACCAAGGATGACTCTTGACCAATCATGGAATCAGCTGGTGGAGGACTCAAAGAAAGCTGGTTATAACCAGCTGGAAGGCATGGCGCAGAAACAGTTGAGTTTTCCAAGACTCTTTTGGCTTCATCCATATACGGACAAAGGTGAATGGCATGGTGCCCTTCACACAACTTACAGGGATTGGTGATATTACCCTGCTTCTTAAGAGCCTTATCAACAAAAGCTGAAGATGTGCCCCCAACCTGACTCCCGGAAGCCAAAGGCAATGGCGGGCGACAGTGGTTATGTTAAAGGCACAGGGAAATCGGGCAATCTGGCAGGTAAGCCTTCCCGTGCACAACATGCGAGGGAACTTGACTCGCGGACGTTGGAGGGCCTCAAGAGGAAGACTTATCGGAGGCGATGGTATTGCATTTCAGCCTCTCCTTTATTAGACTTCTTCTTCTTTGTCTTCTTCTTCTTCTTCTTAGCCACCTGCTTACTCGAATCCAGGCTTTCACCAGGCGAAGTATAAGAGGAGGGCGCAGAAACAGGCGAATAAGGGGAGAGGTCCACCTTGGAATCAACATGATGTTGCTCAGGTGGAGGAACTGATTGAACAGTGGCTGAGACGTTCGAAACCATAGAGGTTGAGAACAACCAAACAGGCAACCCAACAGTTAACCCGGGAAGGGACAACATTGCCATATAAGGAGCACCAACATTTCCAAAAGGAGGAAAAGGACCAGGATTCCCATCGGAGGGGATTCCTTGGTTGGTGAACTCCGGAAAAGTTGCCATTAGAAACGATCTTCAGAACAACACCCTAAGGAAACTAACTTTAACCAGGAATATTTCGTGGGCAGTTAATTTTTAAAACATTGAAACAAAACTCTACCATTTCATATTTTAAGAGTCGAGAAACAGGCAAAAGGTGACTCTATCACTTTCAGATTGGAAACAAGCATGAAAGGACAAGCGCTTGATGACCTTTTCAAATTTAAAGAGTCAGAAAAGATCGAAATGACTACTCAGGAATGCTAGGCAAAGGGTGTACCAAATAACCGTGAACTGCAATATACACCTTGGTTTCAAAAATGAAAGAGAAATCAACCAAGGACTTAACGTATGTGCAGGCAATCTCCCTGAATGCTATGTCTGGTGTATCACGGGTATAGGGCGGCAGACTCGGCTTCCTACGAATAAAGGATAGCAACCTAGAGGGGTCTCCCTTTATATACGCGACGGTACGGGGAGCACAAGTCCGTACTAGCGCTGTCTAAAGCCAGAAGGCGAGCGACAACTACTAGGTTTAACGACGCCGGAACACGTCTCTAGCCTAGACCTCTAAATATTTCGTTAAGTTTCAATGCTTCCTTAGGTAAATTGAGTAAATTTTAAGGTTGATCTTCAATTATGTTTTGGTTTTAAGGCCCTACCGTATGTCATATGACAATCTCCTGTATGCAACTATATGAGAAAAGAAATTTTTTCAATTCGATGAATGCTATCTAGTTAAGGGAAGAGCTTCAAACAATGATGCAACAAACAACAAAACTGAAAACGAAACTTTTCCAAACTAGATGACTTTCACTATCCAAAAGTATTCTAAACATTCAACGAAACGAATAATGCAATGTAATCTATGCAAAATTCTCTTTTCCGAAAACCATGCAATTGTAATCTATGCACAATTTCCTTTTTCTTTTCAAATAATAAGAATGCACTCAATGCATTTCTCGATAAAATGAGAATCTACTTAATGCATAATTTTAATAAAAGAGAATGCAATCAAAGCGATTTCTAGTTTTCAATCATTAAACGATGTAATCTAAGTTCAATGATGGATCTCAAAAAATACTTTTCAATGCAATGTGATCTAATGCATTTTAACGAAAAGCAAACTATGAGATGAAAACCAAAACAACGCAAATCTTCTTAATGAAGGATGAAAGCAAAAGGGATGCAAACAAACACTAAGAATGCAATCATTGTTTCAAAACACTTTGCGACAAAATTCCTCAAAAGTTGACAAAACACAAAGAGGACTTCCAAAGAATGAGATCAAAACAAGGCATTCATTCCCTTTTACATCAAGCAATCATGGAAAGAAGACATCCCAAACAATGAGAAATGTAATCTATGCTCATACAAAGGAAAGGCCGGAAGGGAAAGACACACTGGTGAAGGATTAAGGGAAAAAAATCTCAAATTTCACACATCCTGAAATTGGCCCGACTTGTACATGGACAACTAGCGCCAATGGCCAATTGGCGCGGGTTGCTAACTGACAACAAGCGCCAATTCCTGAAAATGAAAAAACAAAGAATTTCTCCCAACCAAGACCAGACTTCCCACTTCAAGCTGAATCTAAAACAAACCCAGAAGCAAAGTACTGACCAAAAGAAACTTCCGAACAAGGGTAACCCTACCACCTACAGGAAATGGCGCGACTGTCTGGCTGTAATCCGTGCCAGACAAGGGATGGCGCGAGTGATGAACTGGCAAACTGCGCCAATTGGCGCGACTGTCAGGGCTAAACTCGTGCCAATCAAGCCAACTATGAAAAGGTGAAAATTCGGAAAAGCTGAGGTTAGATCTGATCCTCTGGGGCTGAACCAAAAGCCAAAACACAAAAGAACCCAACCCAGAAGGTTGATCAAGCAAGGAAAAACATAAAACAACCAAAGCGAGACAACACAAATGAGACAGTGAAATTTGGACGATCCCCAGCGGAGTCGCCAAATTGTTGAGGAGGTAAATCCCCTCTACGGATAGAGGCGATCCCTACTAGCCCAGCAGGGGTCTAGCAACAATCAAACAATGTTATGACGCAAGCTCCTAGTTACGAATGAAAAGACTAGGAATAGAAGCCTACCTAGATTCCAACGCTATGATCTGAAGAAGAAGCGTCCCCGTTCCTCAGCCTCGGCAGATCACAATCCCTCCACGATCTCCGCGGATGAACACCTGCACATGGAAGAAACGAACAGATACAAGCATAAAATCCGGCATACGTAACTAAACATTAGTCAGAAAGGATGTTACTCGCATTAACATGATAGAAAACGGAGTGGAACCATAATCATAATCATCTATTAAATAATAAACGAAGAGAGATTACAACCAAGTTCTGACGTCGCGGTCTCCTTCGGATGGGTCTCCAGTCATTCACGTCTCGCAAAGCTCGCCAAGGAAAGGGAAAACCTCTCCGGAGTCTCTCGACGATGGTCTCCTTACTTGAGTCGGCCTTAAGGGAAAGAGAGGATTCTTTACAGCACAAAGGCTCTTGGGAATATGGAGATTCAAAGCTTAGGCACTTCCAGACTATCAGCCTTTCAGCCCCTTCATCAATGGATGAAGGCTATATTTATAGAGGAGAGGAGGAGGTTGGGATCCCTACAATAGTGGAAGGGAGGCCTTATCCCTTGGGAGGTTCCCCATAAGGTGGAAAGAAGAGGCCAAAGGAGGAAGGCCATGGTTATTCAGTCGAAACCACTCCTGATGACTCATCCACGAAGTTGTTGTAATCGAAACTTCACCTCTTTTTTAAAACTTTCCATAAATGAGTGGCATGGGTTCAACACTAGGACGGACGTCGGTGGCGCGGGCTCGGTGTTAATTTTCCCCCATTGGCGCGAGTACATAGCAATTTACCGACGCGATACAAAAGAAAACGGGTGTTTTTAGGGATTTGCAGGAAATGATCAACGAAGGAATGTTGTCCTCATGGAAAGGGATGCAATGATGGTATTTGCAAGGCATGACCTTTGCTTATTGGTCACAGAAATGACCCTCCAATGGGCGAGATGGGGATTGCAGGGACGGTGACAAATTACTGTGTAACAGTTTCCAACAGTTTTAACTTCTATTTGCAGTCCAGTTTACTCTTTCTCAGTCAGACTGAAGTCCTGGTTTTCTATCCAGGCTTGATCCTTTTTTTTTTCATTATTTACCTTTATATACGCGCTTTTTCCTGCACACAGTCACGTATACACGCAAGTTTGTCTAAAGGGACTCGTGTATACACGTGTTTCCCTTAGCACAATCACGTATGCACGCTTGTTGCTAAGCTGTAAGGTCGTGTATACCTAGGAAGATTTTGAAATTTTGGATTCCTTGGCTTTTTATTCCTTTCTGTCTATGGAGGCCTGTTCCTGAAGTGTCTTTGTGTCCTCTGGATTGTGAAGAAAGTGGTCTTTGGTCTTTTCTCTCTTTCGTTTGATTGAAAACTAGTCTTTTTGGAAAAGTATTGTGTCTTGTGCTGGCACTTCTGGTTCGAGTACCAAGATCCCTTTCTAGAGGTTCTTGGCTGTTCTGCTTCATCAGAACAGAGAGCTCCTGCTCATTTACTCTTTCCTATCTTTGTGTTTTTCTTTGCACTACGATTTTTACCTGTTTCTTGGTTGGTTTTCTTGAGTTCAATTGGCTAGGTCTTGTTGCAATTTTTTGAAGAGTCTTTCTTGGTTCTTTGAAGTTTTTGTTTGCGGCAAGGTTGCACTATTCTTCTAGGCTGAGTGGCTGAGTTTTCTTGTCTTCTTTTGCTCATATTGATCTTTCTACTAGTTAGCCCTATAAGATTTGGAGCATTTTTGAAGTTTTTGCTTGAAAGTCAATGTTGTTTGGCTTGGAATTTTGTAGTTTCACTTGGTCTTTTCGAACTCTTTTATAAAACAAAAAAGCTAAAAAAACATTTTTCTTTGTTGTTTGCTTTTGTTTTTGCATTTTTGTTTTCGTTTCATCATATCTTTTGAAGCTTTGTTGAGGTTTCTTGCCTTTGGATTTTGGCTTGATTTTGGAAAAAGTGTCATTAATTTCTTCCTCTTGTTTTCAAGCATTTTTGGTGTCTTCATATTAAGGGTTCTTGATTTTGGGAACTAGCTTACTGGACAACCAAAAGAGAGATAAAACTGAAGGAATTTTGGGAAATTTCACTCTGCTTTAGGAGATTTTGCATCTTAGGATTTGCATGCTTCTAGTGATTCGCATCAGGTGTACTCAAGCATTTAGTCATTTTCATAGTTTTTGTGAGTGTGAGTTTGTTATTTGAAAAGAAAAATACAATTTTTAATCTCGTAGAACCTGTGTAGAAGTTGCTTTTCATCGAAAGACAATAACTGCATTTGCATGTAGTTTGGTTTTTATTAATTTCTTTCTGCGTCAAAACACCATAACTTTTATTTCCGCATCCCTTTGACTTAACATAATAGCCCACTAAAATAAGCGATATAATTTAAAATCAACTAGCAAGTTTTCTAAGTGTCATACACCAACTAGCTAGGTTGTAGGGCCTTGGATTAGGTGAGTGGAGAGTTAACTCTCCAAGGCCTCTCAAACAAAACATAGAAGTTGATTAATTGAGCGAAATCCAACTCCGTTAGGTGGACCGGGAAAGCTCTCCTCCAGAGAGTCAAGCGCGAGGGGAAGTGAAGGCTGAGAAGAGGGATACCCCCTCTCTGATTAGCTGAATCTGACCTCAAGACCATTCCACCCGGCTTCTGACACGGATTGGTGCCCATAGTTGCCACTCCTAGGTTCCACACAGGTGACTGCGGGGGGGAATACCCGTGGTACCTGAGGCAGACGTCGCATCACTTTCAGCAGTACTTCTAGGGGGTACCCTTGCGAAGCTTGGGTGATTGAGCCAGCAAAGGCTGTCGTTAGGAGGTCGGCATAACTGTTTTTGTTACCTTCGCTAGTAGGCCTAGGCCGTAATTATCCCAGACTGCTTTCGGGAGGTCCTATATTTCGCTTTCCTGTATTTTGGTGTCCGGTCCTCATCACCCGGAGCGGAAATACTTGAAGGCTATTTGCTTGATTGTATCTCAGGGATTTTTCTTATAGTGAGTGCTCTTTGCTCCTAGCTTGCCTAGCTTTTCACTTTTTTGAGTCTAATTTAAAATCTATAAAAGTGGCTGATCAAGCGCCTCGTCGATCGAGGAAAATCCGGGGGTTATCTCCCGACAGTCCAGAGCCTTCTTCGAGAAGGCGTAGGAGTGATTTAGCAGGTGGTTACAACCCTGTGACGTCTAACGCAGTGGAGAGAGATACTCCACAAGGGTCTGAAGGTTTCATAGTTGATTCTGGTGTCGGTTCCGAGAGGAGCATTTTTCTCACCTCGCGATTTTTATTTCCTTAGGAAGAAGATTTTCAAATTGAAGAAGTACCTGAACCTCCTGTGTCAGGTCCATCTCCTCTTCCTCCTGATTATCCGTTCGTTTTTCAATACATCGAACCTGAGTCAGAGAGACCGGAAGATCTTCCGTATCATTCATACCTTTCGATGGCCACGACTGGGAACGCGGCTTCTGTCGTGAGTGCTGCAGGCATTCAGACTCCTGCTTCTGTTGAAGGAGGGGGCACTATTGCTTTATCTTCGATTGCTTCTAGTGCTGCTATGTTTGGCTCTGGTTTCACCCAAGCACATGCTTCTCATTCTGGTCCCTTCTGTTCAGGGATGCCCACTAGTGGGAATCCCTCTTTTTCCTTTTCCGCTGCTGCAGCTGGATCTACACCCATGTATTCCATGGCTAGTGGATCAGCTTCTTTTCAGGGTTTCCCCTTTGGAACTGGGCACATTCCTAGTTCCAATCCTTCTTTAGGGTCCTTTCCATTTACGTCTCAGACCCAGAGTTTCAATCCTTGGTCTGGAGGTCAGAATTCGACCACTTTTACAGGATGGAACCCTGTATTCACTACAGTGGGGGCAAGGAATCAGTTTTACGCAGGTCATCAAGGGAATACTTCTTTCCCTTCGTCGAGTTCTTATCAGACCTTTTCTTCTCTTTCTAATTCCTGGAACCCCTATCAGGGGCTCTCCTCTTCATTTCATACTTCAGCAGGGGGAACTGGTCTGGGCTTTGATAACTCTGCATTGGGAGGAGGTTCTTCTCCTTTTTCTACGAGTCCTTTCTGGAAACCTGGTGCCTCATCAAATCCAGGGTATTCTTTTTAGAATGTTACGAATCCATCCCATCAAGGATGGAATCCTCAGGCTCCCCCTCGCTTACCTTTTCTGGCAACGTTAAACTTGCCAGATCTGTCGAAGTTGACTAATGATCCGATTCGTTATGGTCCAGGGTGGCCTCTGGTTCCCACCAAACTTCCTTTAGACATTCCAAAGTTTGAAGGTAAGAATGGAGAAGATCTGGCTGACCACATCACTACTTTCCATTTATGGTGTTCTTCGAACTCCATGATCGATGATTCGATTAGGTTGAGATTATTTCAACGCACCCTAACTGGAAACGCCGCCAAATGGTATATTGAGCTAACTGGGGGCAGTTTTGCTACATTTGGAGAACTGGCTGTTACATTTCTGAACCATTTTCAGTTGCCTGTCCGATATGATGCTGGGACTGAACTCCTAGCTAATTTTAAGCAGGACGATGCAACCCACATTTCTGATCACATTCAGGAATGGAGGAGAAGGAAGAGGCTTATTAAAGCTCATATTCCAGGTGAATTCCTTTTGGAATGGTTTCTGAAATCCCTGCAGTCAGATATTTCGAAAGATGTATCCCTTTCTGGGGTATTTTCCGAGGAGCAGGCCATTTTTAGGGCCCAGCAACTAGAGTTGATATATTCTCAGTTTGGGGTCCTTCACAAGTATCTGCCCAATGCTCCTCGCTCCAAATTAGATTTATCTAAAACTAATCCCGGTCCTCATGGTGACGGACTGATTGGATCGATCAATAGTGGTGCAGCCAGCCTGCTTACTCAATTGCAGCAGTTGTCTTTACAATCTTCTCCTTCTGGTCAGGCTGTGCCTGCTGAGTCATCGCCTTCCCACTCTTTGTCCATAAATGCTGTCCAAGCTTCTGATCCCAAAGGAAATCAACAATCCAAAGGGAAGAAGAACGGACGAAATAATAAGAAAAAGGGCAAGAACGGGAAGGGTAATGTGAATAAGACCAATGAGCATGTTGGTGAGGGTCCAAAGGAGAAAAAGAAAGTGAAGTTTCCATGCAAGCTGTGTGCTGGAGACCATCTTACGCACCTTTGCCCTAAAATTCAGGATGCGCAGCACTTATTAGCCTAGCAGGGTTCTTCTAGTTCCCAGGCTGTGTTAACTAACCCTATTCCCCAAGGGCAACAATTAGTTGTTGGCGCGAACCAAAATCCTGGGCTTCCTCTAGGGGCACCCAGGAAGGGGAAATTCCATCGAACATATTCATGATGAGTGCTCACGTGGATGTCGCTATGAGATCCCGTGATTATGGCGGAGAAGAGTCTTCGAAAGCTAAGGATATTCCTGATGCTACTAAAGCCACTTCACATTACGAAGCCTACTGTTGAGTCTATGCCTCGAATTCCCAAAACATCTTCTAAGCGGTTGACGATTAATCCAAACGCTAGGGCTGCCCAGAACTACTCTATTGTGGAAGATCTGGCGCAGAGTCCTTTTGCTATGTTAGCTTTACCGCTTCACATTACGAAGCCAACTGTTGAGTCTATGCCTCGGATGCCCAAAGCATCTTCTAAGCGGTCAACGATTAATCCGAATGCGAGGGCTGCCCAGAACTACTCGATTGTAGAAGATCTGGCGCAGAGTCCTTGTGCTATGTCAGCTTTAGAGGTACTCCAGTCTTGTCCGGCTCAGCGCAGTGCTTTGCTCACTGCCATTGGGGCTGTTGATCTGAAAAATTCTCTTCTGATTACTTTCGATATGACTAACTTTAAGAAGAGACTTCCTCATCACATGGCGTTCCATATTAAATCGTCGTATCGGAAGTGCAATATCTTCCGAACGGTTGTTGATGAGGGTGCTTCTACGTGCGTGATGTCTCTCGCATGCTGGAAGACACTCGGATCTCCCAAAGCTGTTCCATCTAGTACTGTTCTTACTACGTTCGATGGCCATTCTCACAGACCCCATGGTATTGTCCCAGTTTTGCCCATCTGTGTTGGGGGAAAAACTGTCAATATAGAAGTTGAGGTAGTGGATGCAGCCTTGGACTACAACCTTCTGTTGGGGAGGAACTGGATTTATGAGATGGATGCTATTGCATCCTCACTATTTCGAATTGTATGTTTCCCCCACGAAGGGAGGATTGTCACAGTGGATCAACTGGACTGTCCTCAGGTAGACCTGAATGCGCCTTCTGACTCATCTGTTCCTAAGTTGGACAATACTAAGGCGCCTGTTGAGAATCTAGGAGTTGGAATGTATTCTTCCCTGATGGGTACTTTCGATCTTCCTCCTCCTACGGTGCATATTAATGCTATTTCATCCTCCAAGGCTCCCCTTCGAAGAGAGTTCTTTCGAACTCATTATTTTTCGGACCCTTGGACCTTACCCTACCCTACTGCCACATTAGCGGAAGGTCAAGTGGGTGGAATGGCATTTCTGATTTCTGCAGCTGAGATTGCATATCAGTCTATTGTTGACACTGCAGAATCCGTTCCAGCTCCTCTTTCACCAGAAGAGTTGGATGGTGATGTGGCTCTGGCTTGGACGCTTAGTTCTTCTTCGGCCCAGGATTGTCTTGATACCACTCTTCCATCTGAAGAGGCAATCCTGGAAGCCATGACTGGTATAGATAGACCGTGGGATGATTTGCATCATCGGTCTTACTTCCTACCTGACTTGAACAAAGTTGAAACTAGTTTTCCAAGTCCTCAGTCTCCTGGTCCTATTCACCCAGTCTTGAACCCTTTGGCACCAACACAGGTTTATGCTGAAGGGAACATGGCTGTGATCTCTCCTACTATCCCGGTGAACATTTCCAGGGATCCCAATATCATGGAGAATGTCTTCATTGGAGCTGAATGTTCCCGTGAAGAGATTCAAATCTATACCGAGCTCTTCAAAGAGTATAGGGATGTATTTGCTTGGTCTTATGAGGAAATGCCTGGCATAGACCCATCTATTGTCTAGCATGAGATCAAGGCATTATGAAAACACTAGTGGAAGTCGGGGAAAAACTTCAGAAAGTCCAATCTAGGAAGGTAGACAACTATCAAAGCTGAAGTTGAAAAGCTGCTTAAGGCAGGATTCATTTTCCCTGTTCCTCTGACTGAATGGGTTTCAAACCCCGTTCCCGTAGATAAAAAGCAAGGAACGATTTGAGTGTGCATCGATTTCAGAGACCTAAATAAGGCATGTCCTAAAGATAATTACCCCACACCGTTCATCGATCAGATCATTGACGAGTGTGCCGGTAACGAGATTTTCTCCTTCATGGACGGTTTTTCCGGATATAATCAAATTACTATCCATCCTGAAGATCAACATAAGACTGCATTTATTCGTCCCTGGGGTACGTTTGCATACAAGAAAATGCCTTTTGGTCTTAAAAATGGCAGGGCTACCTTTCAGCGGGCCATGTCTTACGCTTTCCATGACATCAAGAAGATTATCGAGGCATACTTAGATGATCTAGCTGCTCATTCTCGAAAGAGGATGGATCATCCTGGTCACCTCCGGTAAATATTTGAAAGATGTCGTTTTTATAAAATTCGATTGAATCCTAACAAGTGCGTTTTCGCGGTTACATCCGGTCGGCTATTGGGATTCATTGTGTCTAGGGAAGGGATAAGGGTAGATCCCTTCAAGGTTGAGGCAATACTTCAGTTGCCTCCCCCGTCTTCAATTCGTCAGCTTCAAAGTCTCCAAGGAAAGTCTAATTTTCTTCGGAGGTTTATCGTCAATTATGCTGAGATTACAAAGGGATATATGAGACTGTTGAAGAAAGGAGTTCCTTTTCTTTGGGACGACTACGCTCAACGCTCGTTCGATGCTTTGAAAAAGGCATTGACCTCTGCTCCTTTACTGATTCCACCTAATTATAGTAGAGATTTTCTTTTGTATCTGGCAACAGCAAAATCTACCATCGGTATGGTTCTGGTTCAGGAAGATGATGCTCTTGCAGAGCATGTTATTTACTACCTTAGTCGAGGACTGGTAGGACCTGAACTTCGATACACTCCGATAGAAAAATTAGCCTTAGCAGCAGTTCATGCTGTGCAGCGACTCCGACATTACATTATTCTTCGCAAAACTTATGTCTTGGCAGCTTCCAATCCATTTCAGTTTGTCCTCAGCAGGCGAGTGATTGGGGGCAAATATAATAGATGGATTGTGATATTACATGAATTTGATCTCGAGTTCATGTCTGCCAAATCCAAGAAGTCATTAGTTTTTGCGGAATTGATCTCCGAGTTGCCTTGTGGAGAGGAGATGATATATGATGAGTCTTTTCCAGACAAACACTTGTTTCTGATCTCTCCATAGGATCCTTGGTATGGGGATATCATTGTGTATCTCCAGACTGCGAAGTTTCCCTCTTCTTCGTCGAAAGATGAGCGTCGTAAACTGCGTCACTTGGCCAAGAATTATCTGATTATTGGTGATGCTTTGTACCGTCGAGGGGTTGATTCAATCCTAAGACGCTGCTTAACTTTCGAAGAAGCTGAGGCTGTGCTTAATGATTCTCACAGTGGAGCTTGTGGGGGTCATTTATCTGGGCTTGCTACAGCCCAAAAGATTTTGCTTGTTGGATACTTTTGGCCCTCGATTTTCAAAGATTGTATTGAATCGGTCAAAAAGTGTCATCCTTGTCAGGTTTATACTCGAAAAATGCGCGCTCATCCAGCTCCGCTTTTTCCAGTCGTTACTGTCGGACCCTTTACAAAGTGGGGTATGGATTATACTACTTGTAACCCGCCTTCGACAAAAGGTCACAAGTACATTATCGTAGCAGTAGACTACTTTACGAAGTGGGTCGAGGCTATGCCTACTTTTGGGAACGATGGTGAGACTGCAGCTCTTTTCTTCTTCAACCAAGTTATCGCTCGTTTCGGTATTCCTAGAGAGATTGTCACTGACCATGGCAGTCACTTTCAGAATAGTATGATGGCTGAGTTGGCTCTCAAATTGGGTTTCCGGCAGGAGCATTCATCTCCATATTATCCTCAGGCCAATGGGCAAGTGGAAGCCGTGAATAAATCCTTGAAGACAATTCTTCAATGGACGATTAATAAAATAAATCAATGGGGCATAATATGCTGTATCTGATTGTGGGCATACGGACGTCGATTAAAAATGCAAGCGGCTTTACTCAGGTTTGATTGGTGCACGGGGTGGAATCCGTATTTCCCCGTGAATGCGAGATTCCTTCCTTAAATTAGTGATCTTCTTCTGACCGCCTGGTCACGGCGAACGGCTTCTTCATCTGGAACATCTCGATGAGCAGCGTCGAGATGCCGCCACGATGAATGAAGCGCATAAAAACCGAGTAAAAGTTCAGTACGATAAGGCGGTCAAGCCTAGGGTCTTTTCGGAAGGTGACCTTGTTTTGGTCTATGCCCAAGAAAAGAATGCCCTGGGGGCAGAAAAGTTTAAATCTATGTGGTATGGCCCTATATCGTTAAAAAAGTCCTTAAGAAAGGAGCATATACCTTGGTTGATTTTGAAGGGAACGAGTTTCCGGAGCCCCGAAATGGGCTCTATTTGAAGAATTATTATGCCTAGGCTTCGGCCTGGCATGTTGCTTTTGTATATAGTAGTTTTTGCTTTGTACATATCTGATTGATTTTCGATCTTTGATGAGGTGGTGATGTTTTTTGATCTGCTTTGGCAGGTTGTGTTTGATGTCATGAGTCATTTTGGTTTCGCAGATGTTGCTGGTAGACACACCCGGAACTTAGCTTCCGCGGCTTGGGTGCTTCATTATCCATCCGGGCAGCTGTTGGTATCAAGAGCGGTCTGCATTGGTCCTGCTTCCAATAATATAGCAGAATACACTGCAGTTATTCATCTACTCTCGGAGGCAATATCTTTGGGTGTTGATTCGTTGGTAGTTTTCTTGGACTCCCAGCTGGTGGTGTCGCAGTTGAACAACACTTATCGGGTACGAGATCCATTTTTATTACGATTGTTTTTTAGGGTACATTTGTTACAAAGGTCATTTCAATTTTTAACATTCATTCATATTCCTCGAGCTGACAATTGGTTTGCTGACTCATTAGCTAATCAAGCATTAGATTGGCATATTAATCATTCCATACGATAAATTTTTAATCATCAAAAACATCATACATTTGATACATTTTATACATCACATCAAATATATTTGTATATATATCATATTAAGTGTCAAAAAAACTTACAAAATTTGGATCCATAATCTCGTACAAAACTTGGGCTTATGCCCCATCATGTTCGATCCTCAAAAAGAATATCTGATCATCTATTATATAATATATGTTTTTAACTACGGAGTCCCGCCGAGGAGGTACGTGTTCCTAGAACATAGCTGCCCCGGTGGCCTGCCGGCAGAATAATCGTACCCAGTCTCGGGGCACTCCTACCACCCGTCTCTGGATGGCTTCCGGCAGGTCTTCCACGACCGCCATAGGTATTTGGCGGGTTAATCCCTCCAAGTTCCTCTGCACAGCCTGGAGGGTCCTATCTGAATCCACTGTATCTGCTTCGCCCCTGCGACGCTTGTGGCGCGGGAAACCCTCAGGTCGCACTGGTCCAATATCTGTATCATGATCATGTTTACATTGTCAGTCATTATGAATCCAATCAAAAACATGTTTATTTTCATTTTTTCATACATATTTGAAAAAATCCAAAAAAAATTATATAAGTCAAATTTTTTTTGCAAACTTACCGACTGTGCCCCATGCTGTGCCTGGTGGAAGAACTAGATCTGGATCTCCATGAAAGTCCATCCCGGCATAGGGATAGTCGTCCACTGCGATGATTTGTTCTCCCCACCAAAGGAAGAACTCATCATCCCATGTGGTCCGGGGTACTTCACTACCCCCCAGTCTCTTCATCATGTCCGCCCAACGGGCAATTCTTGGGTCCCGTGGGCTACTGATGGTAGAGATGACTCTGGGTCTCAACGCTGGAATCTTCTCAAAGAAGAATGTTGTCAAAATGGTCCCATAGCCAAAGTGTTTGGTCTTTACTTGGCGGATTGAGGTCAACTGTTGTTTCATGTTCAGTAATAGGGCTGTGCACCAATCGTACACATGAGTCAAACACTCTACAGCTATGCTCATTTGCGTCCTAGACGTCTGATGTAGTGAGGCAGATCCTGCCACTCTGCTGATGGTGAAAAGGAGGATTTTCATGTGCAAATCCCTGATATCTTTAATTGCAATCTGAGTTCCAACCTTTTTGGAACCATCTACGCAATATACCTGGACATAATCTTCCATGGTTAACCCTCCCAGGGGCTTTCCGTGCAAGTCTACTGGTTCTCCCCGCCGGGAGAGTCCAGTAATGAAATATATGTCTTCCATTTCAATGCGTAGTGGCATCTGATTAATAATGAAGCAATCTTGATCTGGTTCCCAGTAATTTACGAGCATTTCTAGCAACCGCACATTGCTTTTCATATTTGGCATTTTAAAGAATTTGAACAATCCACAATTTCGGAGGATATTTTGCGCTGCGCGATCCTGCATGACCTCTTGGTCTATTGCGCTATGCTCACGTTCCCTCAATGAAATGGTCATCCTGAGAAATTTCATCAAATTATGCATTAGCCACGCTTTTTAAGTTTCGGACCTGTGCATACGCGGTTTTTCCTGTACACAGTCGCGTGTATACGCGGGTTTCCTTTAATGAACCCGCGTATGCGCAGGTACGCATATTTTAGCAAGGGTTTTCAAGCTAAAAATCACTTAATTTTAATTTCCAAATGGACAAAATGAATAAACAGGATGATTAAGGAGCCTACCTGAAGTTTTGCTGAGTTCCGACGGTCGGTTGTTCCTGATTTGACGAAAGAAGTTTTTTGCTCCAGAGCACTTTTTCCAAATCAGCTATGCAATAATGAACCAAATGAGAGGTAATTTGTCTATTTATGGCTAAAAAATTGAAAATTTTCGCAAAATTTCCTTATGCCTATTTTTTTGATCTATCTTAAGCTGCATAACTCGATTGCTTGGAAGTGCCCAGTTTGGTATGTTTTCAGGTACATTTTGACGATTTTGAGATTTTTCCCGGTTTTTTATCCATGATTTCCGACTCTTCACGGCAGGTATATGATCTTCACTGGCATATAGGTTATGGAAATCACTTTCCGTTGCATCTTGCATTCTAGCCTCCATACTAATCACTTGCCTTAGGGTCGATCCCATCAGGTCATGAGTACTACACCCATTTCACTCGCCGATTATTTAATCATGGCTTGATGGTAGAGCCTTCCTTTACATGGGCTTCCTAGTTAGTTCCTCGCTATCACTTGTTGCCCATGCTGCGTTTTATGTAGGCTCGGGAGTCCTCTTTAGTCCCGCCATGTCTTATATGTTGAAGCTTCATTCTTCTTCTTCATCACTTATCATTATTTCTGGCTTTTACCCTAGAGGCTCCCTGGTGTCGTTAAGTTGTATTACTGCATTGCATATTGGCTACTTGTTTATCCTGGCCTTTAGCCGGCTTCATTTGGACTCGATGTTTAAGCCAACTTTTGACCTTGACTCTCTGTACAAGTTAACCATTGCATGCACTTACTTATCACGACTTGACACCTTTTACCCATGGGTGGAACGTTCCTCTGAGTATCACTTACCAGTTTTCGCCACCTTGCATTGAGCATAGGATTGTTCCAATCCCAAGAACTAGTGCATCTGATTTCTTGATACTCGTTCTATCCATTGTACCATAGAATTATTTTATTCTTTTTCAGGCTTATTATATGAAAAAGACAAAAAAATCAAATATAACAAAAAGAGCGGGAACGGGATGTATCTTCGTTGTTTTGATGGCAGTACAGAGTCAGTTTGTCGCCCTTGAACAAAGCACATATACTTATATATATTTCCTTCATTTGGGATGGTTCTAGTTTGACCTAGGTTCAGTCTTTACCATGTTTCACTTGTCAGTTCTCCCCCGGTTGGTTATCTCTTCCAATCATATGGAGAGTTTGTTTTGCCTCCTGCAAGACAGACTTATACAGTGTCACTTTTTACTGCCATGGTCATCACAGAGTCGTGCTTTTGTTCAAGGAAGTCTAGCGTGAGTCGGCCATTCTACGGTGTCTCTTGACTCATTATTCAGTCGGCCTTCCCGGTCTTGTCAGTATCATGTTCTATCACATCAGATGTTTTGATCTTCTGCTCGTGCTGGTTTGAGAAGGTCTCCATTGACTTCTTTCCGGCGGGTTTGTCTCTTATCGACTACGACACATTGCTCTGAGAGCAAGCCTAGAGCCGCACCTTGGGCCTATTTCCATCATTGATAGGTGACCTCGTGCTCAGCATTTGATCATCATCATGGGTCTTTTACTGAGTGGTTTCCCCTGTGTTCGACGTCAGCACACATTATCACACTTGGGATTCGTGCAGTACCTTGATTTCCATTTGACCCTATCGGTGGATTTCTCGCCTCTGTGTCAGCTTTCATTATTGGTTGGTTCAGAGGGTTTCTTCCGTGCGCTAGCTTCATCTTGTGCATGTCGGAAACATACTTCGGTTTGGTTCCATCACTCTAATTCGTCCGATTCCTTCCAAATCTTGGCTTGCGGGTTACACTAGCGCTGGACTAATGTGGGATGCCTTAATGCCTTCCTTCCAGCAGATCTTTTCCCATCGACTCCGACTCATTGCTCTGGGAATAAGGTCTAGAGTCTTTTTGTCAGTACCTTAGGGTTTGCAGTCATCAGTGGCAGACTCTTCGCTATCGACAGTGGGGATTCATCATTACCTCCTGATTGGTAGATTCTTTCAAGTGTTCGACTTCAACTCATTCATTCGCACTTGTCAGATTGTACTGGGGCACCTTGACACTCATTATCATTATCGGTGGGTTGTCTCGCGTTGGTTAACGGGATACATCAATGCCCGGTAATCCAACGATTTCTCACATGGTCGACTTCAACTCATTTATTCCCATTGTGTAGAATTGTGCCATAGTGATCGGTGAAGACCTCGGGTTTGCATCAGCATGTTTCGGTTCACTTTTGACAGTCTTTTCAGTATCTTCCAGTGATGCCGTCCACCCTTATATGTTGCAGTTCAGCACAGCAGCATCTTATATGTTGGTCCCCGAGTTGCGTGATTGTACCATTTGATCCACCTCTTATGATCCGGTACTTGGAGATTCAGTTACTTATTTGATCAGACATCCAGTTGCACCATCTTTGATCAGCTTTCTATATGTGATACTTGGACATTGATTCAGACTTGTATTTCCGGGCCATGCTCAGATGATTCATTGTGTACTTTCAGTTCAGCTATACTTGTATACATGTTGGATCTATTCAGTACTTTTCATATGATGTATTTTTGACTGAGCATGGGTATGCCCGCCTCAGCATGAGTTGACTCTCTGTTTTCTTTCATTGGTTTTTGGCAGGCTGAAATCTAGTGAAGTCCTCTCTTGTCCTTGCAAAGTTCTTTCTATGTGCATAATACATTTCGGCCATCATGTACCCCTTTTGACCTCATATATTAGGGGGCATCTGTTATAGCATCATTTCTCACCTTGACATGATTCATGATTGCTTCATGGCTTTTGGGCACCCATTCCTACAAACTTGGACAAATTCACTTAAAAACAGTGTAAAAATCCCCATACGCGACTATGCCCGTACTTTTCCGCGTGTATACGCGAGTCCAGCTGCACTTTTCCGCGTATGCCATTAAAATTATGAAAAAATATATAAAAATTCCCTATTTTCGGGCTGGGTTGATGGTTACTCGGGTAGTTCAACCACCCCAGCACGTGGCCAACTGTTTCCAACTGTTGAAACTAATTGGAGGGAGTATAAAAACCCCTCATGTGTATGGCCTAAGGGAGGGAGAGAATTATTGATATTATACTCTGTTGGTATTCCCTATCCAAGTCTGATTCCCCGTGCCTCCTGCACTTTCCCAGTTCATTATAGGAAACCCTTGTTTCCTTGAGATGCACATCTCCCTATATGTCATCTCATATGCACCAGTTTGGAAGGAGTCTTAGCGAGGCAAGGGCTGGACGGATCCGGACGACGGTCTGCGAAGGCCGTGGAAGGATGAGGTGATCTCTCCACTCATTACTTTTGTACATGCTATTTATAATACAGAAGTATCATGCTGTTCCCGAAATAAACGTGTTAGTGTATGCTTATATGTATGAGAATATTTGTTATACAAGCATTCATTATGATTTATTTAATGTTTTATATGAATCTCACTAACATTTAGAGTAGATATATGCTGTACAACTAGTTCTTCGTGCTTGTTTCTTCTTGTCTTTCAGGTTAAGAAGGAAGGACGGTTGCTGGGGGTTTGAACCCTGCGGGATCTTCTTCAATCGTAGGACCTACGGGTAACTTTCTCATTCTACTCTATTTAGTTTTTCTGAACGTGCATGGTTGTGTGAGTCTCTGTTAAGTAGCATGCCCCTGCTCTGTGGAGGTTGTAACCCAACGAACCTCTAGGGTGATATTCCCCGAAACAACCACCCACTCGTAACGCCACTAAGCCTCCTCATCTTGGCCATGACTGTTCTAAATTTTTTGTTTAATTCCTTTTACCTCACTTCTTGTAATGTATCTAAGGGTTACGTTAAGAGGCATTCATGAACCGGGTTTGTTCCTTCAAACATTTTCATAATGGATGTATTTGTTACAATGGAGTGTGTAAATAATATTTCAATATTTTTTATTTGTTACAATGGGTATTTTTAGCTCTTCTGGTGACATACATTAGGCTGCCTTTTTTAATATGGATTTTCTTTACCCTTCGAACTTCCAAGTCTTCACGATGTAATGCTATGATTTAAATGTGTAAAAATTTTGGGGTGATAATCCATTGTTTTTGGTTTCATATCGAATTACAGTCCCTTGTCATTACCATTTTAGGTTGGGACTGTTGTCAGGGTTCCTGTCATCCTGCCAACAAGAGCTATTTGTTAATTTACTGTTACATTAATATATGAAACTAGTATAATACCTTGAATTAATGCATGTACCTGTTGGGTTATTACTGTTGTAACTGTAATATTATTCATGAAATTTTGTAAATTGTTATACTCGATTTCTTATGCCATGAAGGTTTTGCTACACACTGGTTTAGTTTATTTGACTCATAACTTAATGTTATTTTTGATAAATTTCATGGAATGTATATCATTTATTCATGGCTATTTTCTAAAGAAACATTCGATAGAGAGAACCCTGTACCCCCGGGCTTCCATCTGCCCATTTGGTGTACATAATTTTTCTAAGGTTTGGTATCATACTGTTCTAGAATCCTCTTTGAACTTAACTAATGTCTGTCTATAGTTTGATTCATCACGAACTATATTCTTAGATTAAAGGTTTTATTTTTGTTATACCATCGCTTCTTGGTGGCCAGTTAATGAGTTTTGTCTGCTGGTTTGGATTACCATATTATTTATCGGCTTTACCACAGTACATACTTTAAAAATGTCAACAGGGCACGAAACCATTACCATTCACAATAGAACTTACATATTAATGTTATAGAAAATTTTAAGTAATAGGAACACACATATAACTTATAACATTATATTTCAGTTTTCTCATACTTATTTGGTTATTCTCTTAAGTAGAGAACACGACTTGAAATATAAATTAAAGACTCTTATTTGGATTCCCTACATACCGGATGGGATCCTTAAACCAAACACTGTAGAATCTAATTTGGATTCTGCACCGGGGAGATCCCCTTACTGTTGGAGATACATTTTCAACCATCAACACATACATAGCACTCCTCCAAAAAAATCGAGCTACTATTCTCATAAGCCATTGTTATCAATAACATAACATAAACACATATTTTCACACACCAATTAGCAACATAATATTAAAAAAAAAGTATATACATTCATTAAAACCATAGACATACCAAATCTCATAGAAATAAAAAAATAGCATTGAACAGCACGGTTCATGATTCAAATATGCATAAGTAATATACCTATTTTTATATCTTAAACTAGTTGGAAACAAAGGGAAGGACTTCCACTCTGCACCCAACTATAAGCTAGCTACAATGAAGCTTTCTTATACCTGACCACCCTTTATTTATATCCAATGTCTGAGGAAAATATTTCATAGGGAATTCACACAAAAATCATGGCTTTTCATCCACATTATGTAGCCTACTGTCCAAGTTGTTTATCAACCTACCTTTAAAAAAAATCACCATGGTGGTTTACTTGTTTCACCTATAACAAGCGCTAGGTTGGTTTATCAATTTCTCTTAGTAGTGAGCACCACAATGACTCAGTCTTATCTTTTAGTTCATTCACAAGGATTCACCAAAAATTTTGATGGGGTATTTCTTCATTTCAGGAGTTGGAATCCACTGTCAAGATGGTTTGCCTATTTTATTTTCATATTTTCCAGGTGGTTTATTAGCTATACAGCAAGCACCATAATGATTCAATCATCTACTAAGCCCCCCACTCACCACACAAGCTTAAAAAACATAATACAATGCCCTCACGCAATTCACGGGGAATGCACCCAAAATTCATAAGGGCTTAACTCATACATAAGGCTCCACAACTAGCTGATATATTACTTTGTATTCTCCTACCAATTCCCAACAACTTCCACATGCTCAACAATCAGCTGGGCACACTCAAATAAGAGCGAAACATATTCCAAGGGAAAGGACCATATCCCAATGGCATGTTGCTAATGGGGAGGTCACAATTCTTCCATTGCAGTGTGTGTGTACAGAGAGAGAGAGAGAGAGAGAGAGAGAGAGAGAGAGAGTCAATTGGATCTAGCTTGGATGGTTAAGAGGTGAAATTGTTATCCTCCCCACACAAGTTCAAATCCCACTTTATGACATGTTTTCTATTTTTGAACCAATTAAAGCTAGCAAGGTACCAATAATATCATTCTCATATAAGTGTTTGAGGGTGGGATGAGATGTTGCTTTTGCGTGTGTGTACACCTACATAAACTTATGCTAAAATCCTACCTTATGACATGTTTTCCCTTCATTGATTGATTGAATCTATCAATGTACCAGTTATCTCATCTCATTCTCTCTCAAGTTATCATTCTCACCTAAGTGCTTGAGGTTGGAATGAGATGTTGCTTGTGTTTGTGTACACCTGTATACACCTATGTTCATATCCTACCTTATGACATGTTTCCCTTCATTGGCTAATTAAATCTAATAATGTACTAGTTATATCATATCATTCTCTCTTATTTTCTTAAGGGTGAGAATCTACCAATTATCTCATTCTCACTTAAGTTATTAAGGCTGGGATGAGTTTATTTTTTGTGTGTGTGCACATGAAAACACTTATGTTCATATCCCACTTTATGGCATGTTTTCCCTTCATGGGCCATTTAGAGCTAACAATGTACTAGTTATCCTATTCTTGCATAATTGTATGAGGGTGGAATTAGATGTTGTTTTTTGTGTGTGTTTTAACAAACCCCAAATTTTAGATTAATCAATTTAACCATCAACTCAAGTCATTTTTCTAATAAGGAGGCCATAAGCAAAGAGTTCAAATTTGGTAAACTTATTTTATGTTACTAGTCATTATTTTAACTAGTTAATTCATTACCCTCCATCCAAATATTCTAGGGAAGAGGGATGGATCCCATGAGTTTTCACTTGGAAAAATATGTATATATTCTAAGCAAATAATGTCACCCCATGCTCATGCACTTAATAAAAGAACTAATGTATTGGTACCATGTCGATTCTCCTTGGAATTTTTTATATTGAGGGTAAATCAACCATAAATGTATGGGAGGCTTGTAACATTATATTACACTATGATATTTAATTCTAATACCTTTCTAGACTTAGCACAATAGCATCTATCAATCTAGTGAAACCTTTGGGCACTATTTTTTTTATGGAAAATTCCCTTGGAAAATCCCTCTAGGCACTTACCCACATTTTGGGAATGGTTCCTAGGATAAGTTCTACTAGAAAAAAAAATATAAACCTAGCCTCAAACCCCCATGTGAATTTGACCTCATGACCTTCTTAGCAAATATGGCTTTGGCATGGAAAAATTCTTAAAATAACCATAAAGATTAGGCTTTCCATATTATTTCTTCTATGTTTCTATCAATACATATATCTCCAATGCTTACATTAATAATTTCAAGGTTTTGTGTGTGTGTGTGTGTAATTTTGTGACAACAATCTTAGACTTGTATGATTTTCCACTACAATTATACAAACTTTGATCTTAAAATTTCATCATTCATGTATTGAAAATGCTTTAACAATATAAAAATTAGATTTTATAAAATTAGAAAATATATTACTAATATAAAATTTTGGATTAATATAAATTGTCTGTATACATGAAATTATACAACATATTACCAATATAAATTCTTGACTTTATAACTCTTACCAAAAGTTTTATAAATATATACACAAATTTATATTAAAAATGCTTCGATAAAGATCCACAAGGTCGTGGATATACAATGATCGGATGCTTTGTTAAGGTACTCCTTGATACAATTGGGTAGCTTTTGTTGATTCCCTAAAGGATGCGTAAGGAGGCTCGACAAAAGGGAGAGGAATTGGAAGCTTGGGGAGTGACTTTTTTAGAGGGCCCATATCTTGGGGGTGACTTATTTAGAGGGCCCACCAAATAAGTAAACCAAGGAGCAATACCATCCTCCTGTTTTAAACTAAAATGACCTGTACATGAGATGGAGAACTTCAAATCAGGAGAGGGACCACACAGTGCTAGAGTACACTAACATCTAAGTCACTCGTTCAATTCCCCCGCTAGATCGGAATGATATATTGGACATGTTGAAGATGTAATCTTGCCAAGCTTAAAATAAATACTTCTATAAATACTCAAAATAACACCATAAGAAAATTATGCATATATAAATGATAATATCATATAATTATATAAATAAAAACAAAACGAAATATTATATATATATAGATATATATATATATATATATATATATATATATATATATATATATATATATATATATATATATATATATATATATATATATATATATATATATATATACACATATATATATATATAAACTAAACCAAATGATTATTAAAAATATTTCTAATAATATTATATAGTTACAATAAATAATAATAAATAATATATTATATAAATATCAAGGATTATATCTAGATCAAATATTTATTTCCCTTCATTAAAAAGATTCTAAATTGATTTTTTTTTAAATTATTAAATTGAAATTTAAACTACAAAATTAAACTTTCCCACTTTGTTAACCATAAAAATTTTCTCTCAAAAATCTTTTTTAAATAATGAGGAAAAAATGAAAGTATTAGCCATATAAATGAAAAATATTTCACGAGTTAAGTTACACTTAAATCTACTATTACAAGAAAATTATAAAAATCAATATTGAGTATAATAAAAAATATAAATTTGATTTTTTAAAATAACATATATATACATATTTATATTTCTTAAAGGATAAAAAAATTTGAAATAAAAAAAGAAAGAAAGAGAAAAAGCATTATCATTTTCCTATTTATCCCATGAGATCGTCCATCAATACTTCGAATACTATTCACATCCTCTTGTAACTCATTTATATTCAAGATAGTAGTTTCGTGTAACTCATTTATATTGGATAATGAACGCATAGATAATGAGCACTTTATTTTCATATTTATAACCATGGGAAAGTGGATTCCAAAGATGACTAAAGCTGCAAAGTAAAAAATAATCACAAACAAAATATAAGATATTTTTTATGTGAAAGCACAAATAAAGGTACAAAATTAAAAGAAAACCTACGGAAAAAAGTAATCACAAACAAAATATAAGATTTTTATTTGAAAGCACAAAATTATATCATTAGATGGTTGGAGATGCATTACCAATAGTAGTGGTAGGTTTTCTACAAACCAGAGTACATATAATTTTAGGGTCATGTCGTAGAGAGAATAAATAACATAAATACACGAAATCCTGATTGATATTTATTATTATTCTTTCACCATGCAAGGAATGAAATTATTCTATATGTAGTTTCCATTAATAAGAAAAAATTCAAGCTTCGTCCTGCAAAAACTACTGCCAATAATGCGACCTTTTCTCTTTGATTTCCTCATCCATGGACTAGCTATCATGTTGTATTGGGCATGTCAACATATTTCTTTGCCAGGCATCATGGAGAATTGGTTTCCAAAATCGCAGATGGCGCTGGCCACTCTCGTTTAACCAAAGCTCAACCCTCATAGTTGGCTACTTATTTTCATCCATTCATTCATTAAATAAAGGTAATTGACTCTAATGTCTGTCATGAAAATTGAAAGAAACATTAGAAAATGAAATAATGTCACCCCATGCTCACGCACTTAATAAAAGAACTAATGTATTGGTACCATGCCATTTCTCCTTGGAATTTTTTATATTGAGGGTAAATTAACCATAAATGTATGGGAGGCTTGTAACCCTATATTACACTATGTTATTTAATGCTAATACCTTTCTAGACCTGGCACAATAGCATCTATCAATCTAGTGAAAACTTTGGGCACTATTTTTTTTAATGGAAAATTCCCTTGGAAAATCCCTCTAGGCACTTACCCACATTTTGGGAATGGTTCCTAGGATAAGTTCTACTAGAAAAAAACATATAAACCTAACCTCAAACCCCCATGTGAATTTGACCTCATGACCTTCTTAGCAAATATGGCTTTCGCATGGAAAACTTCTTAAACTAACCATAAATATTAGGCCTTCCAGATTATTTCTTCTATGTTTCTATCAATAAATATATCTCCAATTCTTACATTAATAATTTCAAGGTTTTGTGTGTGTGTGTGTGTAATTTTGCGACAACAATCTTAGAATTGTATGATTTTCCACTACAATTATACAAAATTTAATCTAAAAATTTCATCATTCATGTATTGAAAATGCTTTAACAATATAAAAATTAGATTTTGTAAAATTAGAAAAGATATTACTAAAATAAAATTTTGGATTAATATAAATTGTTTGTATACATGAAATTATACAACATATTACCAATATAAAATCTTCACTTTCTAACTCTTACCGAAAGTTTTATAAATATATACACAAATTTATATTAAAAATGCTTCGATAAAGATCCACAGGGTCGTGGATATACAATGATCAGATGCTTTGTTAAGGTACTCCTTGATACAATTGGGTTGCTTTTGTTGATTCCCTAAAGGATGCGTAAGGAGGCTCGACAAAAGGGAGAGGAATTGGATGCTTGGGGAGTGACGTATTTAGAGGGCCCACATCTTGGGGGTGACTTAATTAGAGGGCCCACCAAATTAGTAAACCAAGGAGCAATACCATCCTCCTGTTTTAAACTAAAATGACATGTACACAAGATGGAGAACTTCGCATCAAGAGAGGGACCACACAGTGCTAGAGTACACTAACATCTAAGTCGCTCGTTCAATTCCCCCGCTAGATCAGAATGCTATATTGGACATGTTGAAGATGTAATCTTGCCAAGCTTAAAAGAAATACTTCTATAAATACTCAAAATAACACCATAAGAAAATTATGCATATATAAATGATAATATCATATAATTATATAAATAGAAAACAAAACGAAATATTATATATATATATATATATATATATATATAGATATAAACTAAACCAAATGATTATTAAAAATATTTCTAATAATATTATATAATTATAATAAATAATAATAAATAATATATTATATAAATATCAAGGATTATATCTAGATCAAATATTTATTTCCCTTCATTAAAAAGATTCTAAATTGATTTAAGAAAAAATTATTAAATTGAAAATTAAACTACAAAATTAAACTTTCCCACTTTGTTAACCATAAAACTTTTCTCTCAAAAATCTTTTTTATATAATGATGAAAAAATGAAAGTATTAGCCATATAAATGAAAAAGATTTCATGAGTTAAGTTACACCGAAATCTACTATTACAAGAAAATTATAAAAATCAATATTGAATATGTTAAAAAATATAAATTTGATTTTTTAAAATAACATATATATATATATATATACATATTTATATTTCTTAAAGGATAAAAAAAGTAGAAAGAAAAGAAAGAAAGAGAGAGAAAAATCATTATCATTTTCCTATTTATCCTGTGAGATCATCCATCAATACTTCGAATACTATTCACACCCTCTTGTAACTAATTTATATTCAAGATAGTAGTTTCGTGTAATTCATTTATATTCGATAATGAACGCATAGATAATGAGCACTTTATTTTCATATTTATAACCATGGGAAAGTGGATTCCAAAGATCTCAGCAATAATCCCTTGTGCATTTGAATGACTAAAGCTGCAAAGTAAAAAATAATCACAAACAAAATATAAGATTTTTTTTTTGCGAAAGCACAAATAAAGGTACAAAATTAAAAAAAAAACCTACGAAAAAAAGTAATCACAAACAAAATATAAGATGCACAAAATTATATCATTAGATTGTTGGAGATGCATTACCAATAGTAGTGGTAGGTTTTCTACAAACCAGAGTACATATAATTTTAGGGTCATGCCGTAGAGAGAATAAATAACATAAATACATGAAATCTTGATTGATATTTATTATTATTCTTTCACCATGCAAGGAATGAAATTATTCTATATGTAGTTGCCATTAATAAGAAAAACTTCAAGCTTTGTCCCGCACAAACTACTGCCAATAATGCGACCTTTTCTCTTTTATTTCCTCAGCCATGGACTAGCTATCATGTTGTATTGGGCATGTCAATGTAATTCTTTGCCAGGCATCATGGAGAATCGGTTTCCAAAATCGCAGATGGCACTGGCCACTCC